>CM046427.1:28232563-28452563 GCA_025506505.1 Flaveria sonorensis
TTGCTGGTCATGGACCCTCCTTTACAAGATAGTCACCTATGATTCAAGATGAGCTATCTGTGAAACCAGTTGGGTGAAGATGTCTTCGAGTTGGTGCACCCTGAGTTTCAAACTCCCCTCATCTTCAGTTTAAGAATCATTGGGGGATGAAGGACGTGAACCGAGGTCCGCTCCTTCACCACCAGCATGGGGTTCTTGGCTGCTGGATTTCCCCTGCCCCATGACAGAGTCAAGAGGCTGGGTTGCCATGGTTGAGGTCTTAAAGATGTAATCACTGACAACAGTGAGAGCCTCTTCCACATGGGTCTCCTGGACAATCACAGGAAGATCCATCTCAATTTGGGGTGTCTGATGTGGGCTAGAAATGGGTGAAGCAGGAGTACTCATCTCCTCTTGAGTGTGGGTAGAGAGGGGAGAGTCATGATACTCACTGAAACCCAAATCTTCATTAGAGTAGAAGTCAAGGCTGGGTATGGGGGGGTTGAGATCAAGAGGTTGGGGATGGTAGCTTTCCCTTGAAGGTTGATCACTAGAGTGTTGAGACTCAGAGTGATGGCATAAGGCTGTTTGTGGAGTTGTGAGCTCATTAGGCTGAGCATGAGGAACCTCAGCACTGATTGTTTGAAAGATGGGAGTGGTCTGCTCCTCAGGAAGTGGGAGCTCGAGATTCCACTTCCTCCTGTATGGGTTGTGATATGGGGGCCAGCACATGCTCAGTAGCAAGTGCAGGGGTTCGTTTGTGTTTTCTTTTGTAGGTGATGGTGATGGTAGGCTGTGTTTGAGGTGGGTGAGAAGTAGAGGGTGTTGGTTCATCACTAGCTGGGGCTGCTAGGATGTCACCCTGAGCAATGAGCTCAAACATTTTCGAGACAATGGCTGTTTCTACCCCTGAGAACCCAACAGTTGGCTTTTTCAATATCTTGAAAATGCCGGGCCTCATATATGCAAGTTTAAGAACATTACCTGTTCCCTTCAACTGTGGTCCCAATTCACAGTTGAGAATGTGTTGAACATACTGGGGGAACATGTAATATTCTAAGGAATCCAAATTTGCTAGTAAATTTGTAAATACAAACTGAGAGTACCTGAATTTGGGGCCCCTTGAACCATCCCATGGACAATGAAGGAGAGGCCTTCTGGAATCTGGTCCCATCCTCCATGTTTGTTGGATAAGCTATTTATGATGATATGGAGGAGGTATTTGCATTGGAATGAGACCTTCCCCTTCCTGAAGGTCTTGACTGAAAAGTCACCTTCATATCCTATCTGCTCAAAAGATTGGTTGACAGCAGCTTTTAGGAAAGACAGTTCACCTGCTTCATCATCCAGCTGTAGATGGGTGTTGATGATGGCTGGAGTGATGAAAACCGTCCTCCCCTGCACTGTGGCAGAAAGTGCCTTCTCCCCGTCCATGGTGACCTCTTGACAGGTCCACTAGAACTCAAGCAACTGATCCTCATAGAGAGGAGGATCGATTGTAAGGGAGGTGAAGTAGTGAGACAAAGAAAGATACCTACACACGTTTAAGAAGCTTGGATCCTTCTCAGAGTTTAACAGGGCAACTTGATTGTGTTTCCTGTGTATGTGCATGGTGAAATCAGGGTCGTTACGACGATCAAGATTGGCCATTTGAAGAAGCTTTGTAGTGAAGGAAGGAAGAAGAAAATGAAATTTGGGGGTAATTTTAGGTTAAAGAACAATGAGAGAAGTGAGATGAAATAGAACCGTTTGGAAAGATATACTCTGGATTTGATACAAAGTTATGACAAAAAGATAAACTTTGAAATCCGCAAGTGGGTCCTACTTCTGAAAAAGGCGCCCAAAAAGTTAGTTTTCTTGGAAGTAGTAAAAGCTTCCAAAGGCAATTTTGGTTTCGGAAGCTTTGCAATCAAAGCTTCCGAAAGCAATTTTGCTTCGGAAGATATTTCAAAGAGTTTTGAAAATTTTGGCTTCGGAAGAAATAAATGAGTCTTCCGAGACTAAATTGCTTTTGGAAGAAATTTGTTCCTAAAATGCATTTAAGTACTTATACCAAAATTTAAGCTTCGGAAGATACTCCAAGAATTTCTTCCAAAGGTAAATCTCAGATAAGCTGTTTAAACGATTTAAGACATAAATTTCTTTCGAAGGCAACTTTTGCTTCTTCCGAAGGTAAATTTTCATCATTCTAAGAGATATCATTTTAAAAGTTTGTTTTTCTTCCAAAGAGAACTGGGCTTATGAAGTGATCTAATAGACAACCTAGGACACATAGTTTTAAGAAATAATGTTGATCAAGTTATTAAGAAAAAATCTATTCAAAGTTATCATCCCAATAGATGATACAAGATATTTAAACCTCTGTTCATCAAAAGCTTTTGTGAACTGATCAGCATATTGTTCATTTGTGTTAACTTTGATTAGTTTTATCAATCCCTTTTTAAATTTATCCCTAATTAGATGATACCTGATGTTGATGTGTTTGGTCCTTGAGTGCTGTACAAGATTCTCGGTAATAAAGATGGCACTGTTGTTGTCTATGTGGATGGGAGTCTCTTTGAAATTGAACCCATAGTCTAGCATCTGATTCTGAATCCAAAGCACTTGAGCACAGTAGCTGGCAACAGCAATGTATTCAACTTCAGCAGTTGATGCAGACACACAGGATTGCTTCTTGCATTGCCAAGAGACTATCCTTCGACCCATGAACTGACGCCCCCCAGATGTGGACTTTGCAATCATGTTGCAGCCACCATAATCACTATCTGTATAGGCATACAGATTAAAGTCTGAATTCTCTGAATACCAAAGGCCTAGATTTGGAGCACCTTTGAGATATCTAAGGATCCTTTTGACAGTGATTAGGTGTGACATCTTGGGGTTGGCTTGATATCTTGCACATATGCTCATGGCAAACATGATATCAGGCCTGCTAGCAGTAAGATACATAAGTGACCCAATCATAGCCCTGTAGAGATGTTCATCAACACACTCCCCCTCAAGATCAGGACCAAGGGAGTGGTTTTTGGCTATGGGTGTCTTTGCAACCTTACAGTCAGTCATCTTGAATCTTGTAAGTATGTCCTGTATATACTTTGACTAACTGATGAAGATGCCATCTTCAACCTACTTCACTTGTGTTCCTAGAAATAAATTGAGTTCCCCCATGGCACTCATTTCAAATCTATTCTTCATCAGCATCTCAAAGTCCTTACAGAGGTTTGGATTAGTTGAACCTAAGATGATGTCATCTACATATATCTGAACTAGCAATGTGTCATTTCTTGTTTCTTTGATGAAGAGAGTCCCATCAATAGTACCTCTTTTGTATCCATGTTGACAGAGGTATGTTGATAGTGTCTCATACCACTTTCTTGGAGCTTGATGCAGTCCATAAAGGGCTTTATCAAGCTTGCAGACATAATCAGGATGATCTGGGTCTGCAAAGCCAGGTGGTTGTTTAATATAAACTTCTTCATCAATCACCCCATAGAGAAAGGCACACTTCACATCAAGCTGGTAAACCTTGAAATCCTTAGATGCAGCATAAGCTAGAAATATTCTTACAACTTCAAGTCTTGCAACTGGAGCAAAGACATCAGTGTAATCAATCCCTTCTTCTTGAGTGTATCCTTGGACAACCAGTCAAGCCTTGTTCTTGATGATGATCCGTCTATCATCTTTTTTGTTCCTGAATACCCATTTGGTTCCTATGACACTCTTCCCTTGAGGAAGAAGGCATAAGTTCCAAACCTTCTGTCTTCTAATTTGAAGCAGCTCATCTTGCATAGCTTCAATCTAGCTTCCATTCTTCAAAGCCTCATCAACCTTCTTCGGCTCTATCTGGGATAAGAAACAAGAATGTAGACAAACACGGCTGTCATGAGCTTGTCCTCTTGTTCTTACCCCTGAGTCAAAATTTCCAATGATGTTTGTGGTGGGATGTGACTTGTGGATACGAAGTTGAGGGATCACAACAAGTTCGTTGGACAGATCTAAATTTGAGAAATTCTGATCTGGCAATGAAGAGTCCCCAACCACATCAGCACACTTATCAAGAGAAACTTGATCCAATGAGTGTGTTATATCATTCATGTTGTCTTCAATGGAGTGGTTTTCAGCATCAAGAAATTCTTGGTCACTGTCACCACCTCCAGTTCCTCCTCCTGCATTTGAAGTTCCTTCTCTTGAATTCTGAGCCTCTGAGCTGGAATTTGAAGGCAATTCATTTGAATCAGTGGTATTTGTCATGCTAGTGCTGATGGGAGCTTCAATTGTAGGATTAGTCACCACTGGAGTTGAAGTAGTCTTCTTGTTTGGTCTTCTCAGCTCAAATCTTGGATCAGGATCTTCTGTTGACCTGTTATCTGTAGATCATGAAACATCCTCACAAGATTTGTTAAAACAGTTGGTAACTAAGTCAAGATCAAATAGCCAATCCAAACCAGAACCTTTTACACAGGGTGTGTGTTCATTGAAAATCACATTGGCTGACTCCTCAATGATTCTAGTTCTGAGATTTTATACTCTATAAGCCTTAGCTTGAGAAGAGTACCCAACAAAGTGTCCATCATCTGATTTCTCAGCAAACTTGGCTATTTGATCTTTGGTATTCAAGATGGTGCAAGGACATCCAAATGTTCTGAGAAAACTAATGAATGGTCTCCTTTTGTGCCACAGTTCATAAGGAGTCTTACCATGTGTCTTAACTACCAAAACTCTATTTTGCACATAGCAGGTTGCGTTGACAGCCTCTCCCCAGAAGGTGATGGGCAGTTTAGAGTCAAACAACATGGTTCTTGTAGCTTCAATAAGTGTCCTGTTTCTCCTCTCAGCAACACATTTTGCTGAGGAGTCCTGGGAGCACTGTATTGTCTTGAAATACCCTTTTCATCACAAAATGTATCAAGGATTTGGTTTTTGAATTTGGTTCCTTGATCACATCATATGATTTTGACCTTCTGATCAGATTGATTCTCAATTTTCAGAATGAAATTCTTTAAGATTTCAGGAGTTTCATCCTTAGTTCTAAGGAAAAACACCTAAGTGAATCTTGTGAAATCATCTGTGATCACCAAACAGTATGAGGTCCTTCCTAAACTCATTACACTGGTGGGGCCAAATAGATCCATATGTAACACGTGTAGGGGAGTAGCGATAGAGTTCATTTCCTTTGGCTTGTGAGACACTTTGTGTTACTTCCCCTTCAGGCATGCAACACAATGGTCATCATTTGTAAACTCTTTCTTTGGCATTCCAGTTACCAAATCATTCTTAATCAGTTTATTTATGTTCTTAAAGTTTACATGGCACATTCTTTTATGCCAAAGGAAAGACTCATCACTATTTGCTTTAGATAGAAAGCAAGAAATCTCTCCAGAGGGAGATGTTTCCTGCAAGTACATCTTGTACATGTTCCCTTTCCTATGGGCTCTGAGCAGAATATGCTCTTGAGGAATGTCAACCCCGGGCTTGAGAACAATGCACTCATGCTTGGTAAAGAGCATGTGATGTTTTTGGTCACAAAATTGGGACACACTCAAAAGATTGTATCCAAGCTCCTTGATAAAATTTACCATCTTAATGCTGAGCATACCATTTGAGACCATGCCCCTACCAGTGATGTAACCTCCTGCATCTCCTCCAAAAGCAACTGGTTCTCCATCAATTCTTTCAATGTTTTGAAGTAGGGATTCATTGCCTGTCATGTGCCTGGAGCAGCCACTATCAATGATCCACACATTTCTGTTTGCCTTTGGCTGTCCCTGTACAAAAGAGATGATTTAGTTACATTTGGAAACCCAAGCCTCATCGATCTGGGGCTTATAAAATTGAGATGAAGGCAATGAAACAGTAAGTGATCCTATGATCAGGCTTTGAGGATCATTTGCTGTTGCTGAAGAGGAGCTTTCAGTCTTAAGGTCTTCCTTCATCTTCCACACCACCTTTGGAAGATTGGGCTTGACCTTCAATACTTTCGGAAGCTTTTGTAGTTTTGGAAGCTTTGGAGACATATCCTTCAGAAGATCTTGCTTTCACTGTAGCAACCTTCAATGCTTCGGAAGCATTCCTTTCTTCCGAGACCAACTTTTCTTCCGAAGGCATTTTCCTCATTGCCTTCTTCTTCATTTTGGAGCTTCCGAAGTGAATAGATTTTCCTTCCGAAGCTGTTTGTTTCTTCTTCTTCTCAGAAGTTTTATTCTTAATCATGTGGATAGTACTCTTGGGATTGTATTGACGATCCTTAGCCATATGTGAAGTACTACCACACATAACACAATCCAAATCTTTCCTTCTGAGAGTCTTCTTTCCCAAAGAAGACTGAGCTTGAACACTTTCCTTTTCTTTCTCCACCTTTTCAGATGATACAGCAGGCTTCTTAGGGTGAAGCTTGCTCTTTGAAATGGATGGTTCAGGTTGTGCAGCAGTGACACACAGCTGATCAGTCTTCTTGTTGTTGCTAGAGTGAGTTATAGCTGAAGTAGAACTCTTGGTACTAGAATTCTTGATAGGATCTTTAGCTTTCATCACCTTAAACCCTGCAGAGATAAATACTTGTTTCTGTTTGGGATCAAAGGTGGTCTTGATCTCTTGAGCTTTTTTGGATCTTCTCTTTGCTCTTCTGATCAAGTTCTTTCTCTTGGTTTTGCTCAAACAAGCTTCTTTTTCCTCCTTAGGAGCATGGTGACCCTTTTTGGATTGACTCTTTTCACTCATCTCAGAGTCATCCCTCACCTTCTCCTCTTCATCCTCTTTATCATTGGGGTCTATGGATGGCAGCTCATCTTGACCAGTTCCACACCTAGGAGATCTGACTGATAGTAGAGTGTGTGGAGGAGCTATATAACTAGATCCCAGTCCCTGTTTATTCTGATAACACACTTTTGCATGCAGAGATGAGGATATCATATTCTTGAAGGTCTCTTCTTCAAGAACACATTTTTCTGCCCTGGCTTTGCTGATCACAAGCTCAGCCTGGCATTCAGTCAACTTGGTAATGAGATCCTTAATTTGAGTCCTGTAGTTTGTATGCTTATGTTTAAGAGTTAAAACTGTTTTCTCTAGATCTTCTATCTAAAGTTTATAGTCATTTTCAGCTCTTTAAAAATCAGCTTTTAAAATATTTAAAGAATCAATGTCAGATCTCATTTCCAAGTTGCAAGACCTGTATCTATTTACTTTAGCAATACATTCAGGAGAGCAAAGATGTTCAAGTACCTTGGCTTCATCATGATCAGCCATGAGTGCTTGGTTTGGAGATGCATCTTCAGCTTAAAAGCTCCAGTCAAAGCCTCCTTCTTTAACAGCAACTGCAGCTTACTGTCTTGGCTTCTTATTCTAGTTCCCTCCTTCAGTGTAGTTTGGCCTGGATGAAGCTTGGCCACCATTTGACTTAGGTTCCTTGCATTCTCTAGCAAAGTTTCCCATCTGGTTACAGTTGTAACACTTGACTTTGCTCTTGTCCAGCCCAAACATGCCACTGGCAGCATTGCTAGGAAACCTTCTTCCAGTCCTCTTGTAGAACTTCTGGGCTCTGTGAGTGAGAAGAGCCATTTGCTGGACTATCTCCATGTACTCCAGATCATCTGGATGGGATACAGTCCAGGTCTTCAAGAGTGAAAAGAAAGTTTCCTAAACTTTCATCAGTGGAGACAAAAGCTTGAGAAGAACTTGTCTCTTAGAAGGGACTTCCTTGGATGTAGCTCTCTCTGGGTGTCTCTGGGAAGGTGATGAAAGGACCCTTTTGTGAGGTTTCAGGGTAGCAGATGAGATGATGCTGTGGTTCTCTGCTATCCCTTTCAACCACATGAAGGGCTGAACTCTGGTGAGTGTTGGAGCTACCAGATGAATTTTACATATTCATCTCCATCTGGTATCCACTGAGTATCCCATACAACTCAGTGAGAGTAAGGGTCTTGAGGTTTTCAGGCCTCTTAATGACCACACAGTGGTGTGTCCATTGTCTTGGAAGAGAGGACACAAACTTCCTAAAAATATCCTTGTTCTCAATAGTTACCCCAACATCAGCCAGAGTATCCACAATCTCAACATACCTGAAGTATTGTTGAGTCATGGTTTCACCTATCTTGAAGGTGAAATTTTCAAACTGCTGCTTCAGGAGATCCTTCTTGTTCTCCTTGGCTTCATTTGAACCCTCATACATCAGTTTCAGTGCATCCCATAGCTGTTTAGCGGTCTTGCACTTCTTGAAACCTCTATAGATGGAGTTTGGAAGAGCAGTTTGGAGGGCTGTCATGGCTTTCTGATCAATGTCAATTCTTTTCCAGTCTTTATCAGAAAAGTCAGCCCTCTCCTTTGGTATTATGCCACCACCAGCAGCAGCTAAAGAGGTGCATGGTACATGAGGTCCATTAACAATAGACTCCCATATCCTGGAATCTTGAGACTTGATAAAGCCTTCTATTCTTTGACACCAAGTGTCAAAATCCTCAGGAGTGATCAGTGGGGACTTTGTCATAGTTCCAGTTTCCATATTAGCTTTGGAGATAGCTGCCATTTGAAGAGTTAAGTGATGTGTGTAACTAAAAGGATTTGAAGATGGTGAGATCTTACAATCAAGAGCCTGGAATGCTCTGATACCAAACGCAGGACCGTTAAAGGGTACTTAAGCTTGCACTTAGTTAATACACTTAGGAGGATCTTAAGATCACTTAACAATTCAAATAGGGAACTGTGAATCTTTACTGAAGATACAAGATAAACACAAGTAAAACAAGAACAAGAGCACAACATAAAGTTTTCAAGGAAGTTGTATATTGCTTCTGTAGTTCTACTACAAGAACCAGAGACTACTTATACTACATCCTACAACCGTCAATATGCAAAAAGATAGTTGGAAGTGACTAATCTAGACAACAAGATCAGCCTAAAGTCAAAACGCAGATTGCCTTTTGACTAGTGACTATAACAAGCCATAGCTCACTGACTTTCCTATTACAAAAAGCCAAGAAGGAACAAAAACAGAAACTTGCAAGCGAAGACCTTATCTACTTTATCATAAAGTATGGAAGTTTCACCAACTAGTGATAGCAGGTGAACTACCAGAGCATGCAGGGGAAAGTAGGTTGCTTTATGATAAAGTTGATGGAAAAGGTATCTTTTCTCTCTCTTCAGAAGAAAATCAGTCTTGTCTTTGAACAGCTTCGGAAGACTTTGTCTTGAGAGCTTCGGAAGACTTCATCTTTTACCTTCAGAAGAGTTGAGTCTTTGGGTTCGGAAGACTTACACTTAGAATATTTTCCAAGTTCAGTGTAAAGCTTCCGCAGCAGTTTCTTTTGAACTTTGGCTTCGGAAGATTTTACATTTAGCATTTTTTCTTGAGTGTGTAAAACTTTCGAAGCTAGTTCACCTTTGTTTCGAAGTGCATGTTGGAAGACTTGGTTGTTTTGGTATCCTTTGGTTGCATCAGCCTCTTAACTTCAGAGGTTCCTACAATATCATATGAGATTAACTTTAGTGGCTATGGGGGCGCTCTATTAGGAGATGATGGTGATTAATCCATGTTGTGACATGGACTATGAGCTACGTGACATGGACGATGAGCTACGTGGATACCCACCAAACGAATATAATTATGGGAATCACCTCATTAGTAAAGATGGTTAAATTTGGAGTGGGTTATCATAATTTAGATATCGATAAGTAGTCTACTTGGGCTCTATGGTGTATATACGCACGAACCTGCTATAGGAGATTTTAACTATCAGACTCGTTGCTGAAAAATCTAGATATTTATGCCTCAACAAATAATTCAAAGAGAATGACGTCTACTTCTCTAACTCCTCGAGGGTTAGTGCCTTTCGTCGTTGAGCGATCACGTGATCTTGCTAAGCGAAGGAGCAGGTTATCAAGGACGAAAAGCTTTCGGATAGAGGAGTAATTGGGAATTCTATATGCCTAGCTAAGACCAGATATCACATCATGTAGTCATCTCTATTAGGATTGGTTTGTAAGGTAATCATTAGTAATAAAGGTAGGGGTGTACTTCATAAGCATATATCCTTGTCTAGGTAACAGGGTTTCAAACCTTCAACATGTTTGATTGATTATGACATGCATCCACTTTTCTTGATTGCTTCCCTTATTATTACCACTTTAATTGTGATACCATCCTTTAAAATACTTCGTTAGTTTAGTCGGTTCCATCATAACATATGACTACATCCCGTACGTTACACTAGCTCACTCCAATAACCAAATATATCAATGTTGTTTACTAACTCATAACATGATTGGTCCCTCACACTAACTTGTGTTAAGTTTTTCAGTTAAGTGGAGGTGAAAAGACTTTTTTGCCCCTAATTAAAAGACAAATTACTTAAATATATATATTAATATATGAGGGACCCTCTTTCTTTTAATTAAATAACTATATATATATTTAATTATATAATATATATATATATATATATATATATATATATATATATATATATATTATACACACATATATGCACAGATAGTTCTCCACCGCCACTACCACCACTACCCCACCACCGCACTTCTCTACCGCCACCACCACCACCACACTTCTCCACCTCCACCACCACCACCACACTTCTCCACCGACCACCATTGCACCTCCGACCATAAAACCTACCATCATTGACTGCACCTTTAGTTAGAAAACTTACCACCACCGTCTGACTGAACAGCCAACCACCATGCCGACCACCAAAACACACCTACCACAGTCACCGCTGACACCACCATCACCGCCGCCACTACTGTCACCGCCACCACCACCGTCATCGCCATCACCACAATAATTGTAAATCGCATAGATCAGTCAATGCCTCCATGATCAAGTAGAGATCAAATCTTCAAATCACCACCTGTCGCAAACCACCACTAAAGTCCACGAAGATGATGAAGTAGTGGTGGTGGTGGTTTTGTTTGAGATAATCGGAACACAACCATAATGCATGTAGGGTCTTGATCGGAGAGGTGGTAGCAGTGTCACCAGCAATTTTCAATGATGCTGATGCTATGGTTACGGTGGTGGTCTGTTAGAGAAGGTGATGATGGTGATGTTGGTGGTGATGCTGGTGTTACGGTGGTGGTGGTAGTGGGTTGCCAGTGCTCATGGTGGTGGGTTGCAGACGATAGTGGTGGTGGTGGGGTGTCGGCGATAGTGGTGGCGGTGGTGGGTTGCCGACGTTGGAAGGGGATTGATGGTGACATATATGTGTTTGTGTATATATATATATATGTGTGCGTGTGTGTGTGTATTATCAATTTATATATTTATTTTTAATTAAGCAAAAATGGGACCCATATATTTTGTCTTTTAGTTAGGGGGTATTTTATACTTTTCACCTCCACTTAACTGAAAAACTCAACAGAAGTTAGTGTCAGGGACTAATCATGTTACGAGTTGGTAAACAGTATGGACCAAACCTGTAATTTCTCAAAAGTTGGGACCAATACTGTAATATGGACATACCACAGAGACTAATCGTGTAATTAAATCTTTCTTTTATGTTTGTCTATTGGTTGAGAAGTCTCCTTTTTACATTTTAAATAATTTTCATGTGAAACTGTTATTTCACAATGCGAAACTACTCTTTCACTGTCTGGTTCTGCGTGTGAAACTATAGCTTCGCTAGCAGTGTCACATGACGTAAGTGTTACCCTGTTCCGTGTGAATCTATAGTTTCAGCCACTGAGAAACTAAGTGGTATAAATATCTGTTTCGTCCTTTGTTTCGCCATATGCGAAATAACCCTAAATTTTTTGAATTTGAACCGTCTCATGTGCTATGAAATCAAAATCGATTAATGTAGTGATTTCTTGCTATTCTAGCTGGTAAAGTTCGTTCCTTAACATGTTTCGAACCGTGGAAATGGATTTTAAATGGACTTTGAGATGAAAATCGAACCTGTGACTTTTGGCTTTCGCACATTCTTTTGTGTGAAACTAAGGTGTCATTCTGTGAAACTGAACGATAGTTCACTGATCCGAGCAAAACTCTCTTGTCATGCTGCTCGTGTGCACTAAAGAGTTTCGATCGGATCTTGTGTGTCTATTGTTTTGTAGGCCTTGCGAAACTATACTTTCTCAATGTGAAACTATAGTTTCTCAATGCGAAACTATAGTTTCTCAATTGTACTTTCGACAAACAGTTTCGCCTGGGTTGTGTGAATATATAGTTTTGTAGGCTCATGCGAAACTATAGTTTCTCTGTACGAAACTATAGTTTCTCACGTGTACTTTCACCTAACTAGTTGCGAAACTAATTATTATCTTCTCAATTTTTAAATATTTCATTAAAATTATTATTAAACGTTTAGTAATTCTGTTATGCTAAAAAACTTTCGGTTTCACCTGCAGACCATATGGGGAGCTTAAAGTTTGATCCTAGATCAAACGTGGTGGCGCATCTGAATGATAGAGATCTGGTTTTCGAGATGCAATCGATTGGTTGAGGAGATCTCACATTCATTATGCTATCTCTCATTCTCCTACTATAAACGAGAAGCAGATTAGAAATTTCTGGAGAACTGCTGATTATGATGCCAAGGAGAGGATCATCAAAGCGTATGTCAAGAGAGAACTGTTTGAGATATCAATTGATACTGTGGCTAAGGCCTTGAGACTGGAGGATGTTATGGAGGAGAGTGTAGAGATGACTGACTCTGAGTTTATTATAGCTTTTAAAGCTATTGGATATGAGGGAACTAATTTTGAGAATCGAAGGGAGATTAAGAAGACTTTTCTTTCGAAGGAATGGAGGTTTATTGCTCACGTATTCATCAGCTGTTTAGACCATAGGAAGGGAGGATAAGATGGACTGAATCTGTGGTGGTCCACAAATATGATTATATTTTGTAGAGGTGAGAAGGAAACATAGCCCAGATTATCTACAATTACTTGTTGGAAAACATCATGGCATTGAAGAAGGGTAAATGGCTGCTATATCCAAGGTTCATTCAGATTATTCCAGATTATTTGAAGCCAAACTTACCAAAGCTTGGAGATGAGCTGAAGCTGACCCCGATGAACCCGAGGATTTTTGCTGATTGAGCTGCCTTTAGGCATGATTTTTCTAGAAAGATCACATATCTGCTGGAGAACATGTATACTGATGAGAGATGGAACTACATGTTTATATTGATCCTCAAAGTAATAGATATGAACCCAAAATTCAAAATATAATTCATTCACAAAGGTCAATGAATCATTTACCAAAGGTCTCATGACACATCTAAGGTGGATGGACACGTAGTCTACTCTCATTGGTCAGTACTATCACCAACATTAATAGTATACTAGCATTGTCACAATTACTGTATTTTGCCCGAAAGTTTCTAAGTGTAACTAATGTGCACGAACACATAGTCCATCCGTATTAGTTGATAGTTAGCCATATATGTTGGACTATTGTCCACATTTGTTCCTATCAGCATTAATAGCCTATCCTCCCTAAGTAACCAAATCTTCAAAAGTGAGACCATAACAATATGTTCAAAAGTCTACATCTGAAGCAGTAAAAATCCAAAACAAGCTGTTCCCAAGGAAGAAAATTGATCTTGCCCTCCCATATAGACTACAAGCTAAAAAAGAATATTTGTGGAACTAAGGAAAATCAGCAGATGAGATCTTCAAGAAAGAAGGTGACACTTGAAGAATTCATTGATCATGAGCTGATAAAAAAGGGAAGAGAGAGGGGATGAAGAAAGAACTATAAGAACTCAAGATGGAGATCAAGTCAAATAGGGAGCAGATAAAGATCATATGCTTAGTGTGTAGGAAAGACAATCACTTTACAAAAGATTATCAATACATTCCTTTAGCTCACTCTAATAACCATTTCAACCAATCAAGATCCTCAAAAAGGCTTATAGAAGGACCAATCGTGTTACGAGTTGGTAAAGAGTATCAAGATCCTCAAAAAGGCTTATAGCTCTACCGATGATCCCAAATCAGCTAGTAAGGCATCAAGTGTACCTACTAAATCTTTAGCAGTCAGACCTACTACAATCTTTACCTTAGATAAAGGTAAGAGACCTATGACTGGTGAAGAAGAAGTTGATAATGAGTCTCAACAAAGAAGGGATATATTCCTGATGACAAAAAGGATGGATCTACTCCCATATAAGGTTGATAATGAACTCATAGAATTGCATGCTGGTAGAGCTCAAGAATCTTCTGTAAAAAAGAATATCATTGCCTTAATTCGAAGTACAAAAGAGTCTAGAGCTACAAGAAGAAGAATCAACCCTGTTTGAGAATCTAGTAAATCAAAATTAATAGCTCCATCTAAACCAAAGGCCAAGGTTATCAAGAAAGTGCTATCGAAGTCATCTAAGCAAACTACCAAAAGCACTCCTCAAAGGACAACCGCTAAGCAAGCTCCTATGTCTACAATTGCTAAATCCATACAAATGGCCTCCTCATAGAAAAAGAAGGAGAAAGATTAAGAAAAATTTATCATGACAGCTCAACTTGAGTTGAAAGGATTCAACTTTGATAAGGTCATGGAATAGAGTCTTGTTAAGATGGAATCTAAACTTATAGTTGCAAGTCATGCTGAGATGGATAAATCAACAGAGTTAACTAGAACAAAAAGGGCTGAATTAGAGAGGAAACAAGCAGAGAGAGTCAGACAAGAGTCTAAAGAAAAGCAACAAGTGAAGTTGTACTTAAGATAATTTGGTTTGCCTAGCAAACAAGCAAGATCAATGAGAATGTCTACTTTTGATTTAAACATGAGAGAAATCAAAAAATGGGATGTAGTTGGAGAATTTGCCAAGTTCGAAGTAGCTAGAGAGCAATGGGAAAGACAACAAACAAGGACCAAGAAAACTATTCAAATGTCTTCCTATCTGCCGACTGAGCATTCAGCATCTTCTTATTCTGACTCAACTGCCTCTAATAATGATCAGCCCATTTCATTAGTCCTTGCCAAGAAAAAAGTTATGCCAAAAAGAATAGTAATGACAGGGGTGATTGACCTATATGTGGAAGAGAAAATTCTTAAAGGAACAAAGTTTTTAGGTGCTAGGTATGTAGCCAAATGAATAAATTTGCAGTTAAGAGGGAAAATGGAGAGATCATGTACTATGATCATGAAAATAAGATACTTTATCAACGCCTTGACATATTAGAACAAGTTTTTGAGTACCTAAGCATCTTTAGATGTAGAAATAAAGAGTCTAACATGCTACTCCAAAAGGTGATGTCCTTAGTCAAAGCTGAAGCTGGTGAAGAAACCCCTGAAACTCCATTATCAGCATATGATCCAATAGTGGAGTGGGAATATGATCAAAACAAGGACACATACTTCATTTCCAAATCAGCAGCTAGAAGGGTAGCTTATTCAAGAAATCAACTTGTCTTCTTTAACAGATTTGTAGGAACCTCTGAGGTTATGAGGCTGATGCAACCAAAGGATACCAAAACAACCAAGTCTTCCAACATGCACTAAGGAACAAAGAAGAACTAGCTTCGGAAGTTTTACACACTCAAGTAAAATGCTAAGTGTAAAATCTTCCGAAGCCAATGTTCAGAAGAAACTACTGAGGAAACTTTACACTAAGTGTCAAGTCTTCCGAAGCCAAAGACTCAACTCTTCCGAAGGTTAAAGAGGAAGTCTCCCGAAGCTCTAAAGACAAAGTCTTTTGAAGCTGAATAAAGATAAGACTGATTACTTTAGAAGAGAGAGAAAAGACACTTTTTCTATCAACTTTATCATAAAGCAACCTCCTATCCGTTGCATGCTCTGGTGGTTCACAAACTATCATAAGTTGGTGAAACTTCCATGCTTTATGATAAAGTAGATAAGGTCTTTGTTTGCAAGTTTCTGTATTTGTTTCTTTTTTGGCTTTTTGTAATAGGAAAGTCAGTGAGCTATGGCCTGTCATAGTCACTAGTCAAAAGGCAATCTGCCTTTTGACTTTAGGCTGATCTTGTTGTCTAGATTAGTCACATCCAACTGTCTTTTTGCATATTGACGGTTGTAGGTTTAGTATAAAGAGTCAAAGGTTCTTATATTTCAAATATCAGTGCAAACACCTGTAATAGAACCTAAGAAGCAATATATTACTTCCTTGAAAATTATTTCTTGTGTTCTTGCTCTTACTTTACTTGTGTTGTGCATTGTATCATCTGTTTAAAGTTCTAAGTTCCCTATTTGAATTGTTAAGTGATCCTAAAGATCCTCCTAAGTATGTTAACTAAGTGCAAAGTCCCCTTTTAACGGTCCTGCAAGATTTGCGATAGCTAACCTAACCAGATTAAGGCTAAGGAATGTCAAAAACGACTCTAAGGCAATGGAAGTATAGAAGGTGCTAATGAGGATTTACATGTCCCATCTAGAAAAGTCAAAGTAGGCTTTAGAAAAATAAAGAAAGATAAAAGAGTCTGAAGCTGTTGAAACTACTAAGCATGTATCTCTATCAGTCCAAGAAGCTCCTCAAGCAGTTGAATCTCCAACACAAGCACAGTCTGATCAATCGAAAGACAAAATGGTCATCACTACAGTTGTCGAAAGAATAAGAAAAGATTGGAAAAATCTTGAACAAGCTGATGAAGAAGAACTCTAAGAATCTAACAAAGATGAAAACTCAGAAGGTGATGGTACAAACTCCATCAACTAGGGTATGACTTGAAGGCGGAGAGGTACTTCACTGAAAGAAAGAACAAGACCAAGTCCTTCTTTCTAACCGAGTTAGAAGTTCTGAACCTTAACTCTAAAGACCTACTATAGATGTTCTTCTTAATTAGAGAATATGAAGATATGCCTAACAAGTACAAATCAATGGCATCTATTCTAAAGATAAATATTAGGAATAGAGTTGAAGTAGAACTAAGTGGAGAAAAAAGATGTTCTACATGTAGCTCCATTGAGCATTTATGATTCAATCACCAATTAGAGTTATTATTCCTTAACCAAAACCTTCTGTCTAACCATTGCTATTGCCGGCAAGACTGAAGTGAAAGAGTATGATCTTTTCATACTATCTTGGCATAACATGAAGGATTTGGTAAGTTTACCTCTTAAAACCCCTTAAGAGATAGAAGAGGATACATGTATGAGCTGCTACTAATTAGGGTGCTTGAAGGATGAGAAATAATTTTGGTAGCATTATCCTAGGGTGAATCTATTGATCTATGAAGAGAATAAAGCTATCAAAAACTCACAGATTCAGCACTGGCTGTCAAGTGCCGAAATCTGCCAAATGCTGAATCACTACCAATCGACACTCAACTTGATGAGTTGCTGATTGATTATTGATGATCAACACTTAACTTGATGAACTACTGATTGACTGTTACACTAGACAAGACTATCTGTATTGAAGTACATTGGCAGCTGCAATGTCTGCCTTTTGAAGACAACATTGTATTAGAGTTGCTGATCTCTGATGAGCCGATTGTCTATCTACGATGTACATATGTTATCCTGAACCAGGAATAGATGTAAAGTGATTTATTCTTAGTGTTTAGGTTTTTTAATAAAAATACATCTCACTTGTATAGTTTTGAGGTTAGCTTGTTAGCCCATTTGTTATCTGCTGATATTTAGTCATTGTAATTGGAAAATATTACTCATATGAATACTTTGAAATAACATCATGTGCTTTTACTTTTACTTAAAGTATCAATATTTGTTAGTAAGACAGTTGACTTAGATTTCGCATTTATCATCCGCCGATCACTAGAAAAGTCTTGTTAGTCCATAACCCGATCCAACACGGTTGTTATTGTTAAAGTTCAAGAAGGGTTGTCATATACTAGAGATGTATCATCCAAGAGTAGCATATCTAACAAAAGGATTGAGAGAAAAGATTTGGTGGATTTTCATCACTTAAATACCTCGTCTTTTCTTAGTCAGAACTTTTTTCTTGCCATATAATTGCATATCGGGTAAAACAATTCTAGATGTATTCTAGCCCAAGTCAAAGATGTGTTTGGTATGTTTAGGAAGTATAGGGAATAAGTGTAAGTATAAGGCGAGCAAAGACATGAATGAACAAGTTGTATTGTAAAGGTTTATAATTGAAAATATGAATAGATTTACTAGTAACATGATTCAAAGTTGACAGATAAGTATAAGAATCATTAAGGTTTGGATTTTTTATTGTTTAAAACATGTTTATATTGCTTATTTTATAATAAAATCATTTTTTACATTATATTCATGAGAATATTGAAAAGTTGCAAAATTTAGGGTTTTGACAACTTTGGATAATTTGCGCACTAAACTTGGGCGAGATGTTTGAAGGGTCAAATCAATGAGTTATAAAACGATCTTTATATGGTTAGAAAGATAAGACTCTAATTTAAATTTTAAAAACAAGAATTATCTAAAAAGGATTTTTTATGTGGGAAATATGACTATATGAATTTCACCCTATGAATTTGTCAAAATCCTTAAATTTAAGTTTGATGTGTTTAAGCAAAGTTTTTGATGATTTCATGTGTATTTGATGTATTTATCCATCTTAGAGCATTCACAGTCCATTCCTTATTTTTATCCATATAATTACACTAAAAACACCACTCTTTCTCTCATCTTTTTAATTAAATAATATTTTTTATACCTTTATCATTACATTTTCTCTCTCCTATACTTACAACAACTTTTAAAAATATTAAAAAATTATAAGGGTTTGAACAGTAATTCCTTAAATTTACAGATTGAACAGTAACATTTCTCTCTCCTTCACTCACAACCACTTACAACCTATCCATATAATTTAAGAATTACACTCACATAAATATACCAAATCTGCTGTAAATGTTCTTACATTATGTAACCATAAATCTAAATTAGTTATGATTAAATTTTGATAAAATAAAATTGAAAATGTATAAACACTAACAACATGAATAACACTAATAACACTAAATATAGATTTTCCATAGAAAAGCCACATAGGAGAAGAATGGAGAAGCGGCCAAAGCTAATGAGAAGAAGGTGGAGGAAAAAGATGTTCCTTCGTTGTCTGCGCCGTAGATTGTTTTGAGAGTTTTTGCATTGTGAAGGCCGTGCAAGAGAAGTTCGGCAATGTCGCAGAGGCTTTGATGGTTTGTTCCCGTAAATCACTTGATTGACTTGAAGATTGAAGTGGTAATTTGCTTTCTCTACGCCCTCTTCTATCTTCTCTCACTTCTTCTCAGCCTACCATCGCCGTCGCATTACGCTCTAACACTTCAATCAAGTCGATTTATCGGAGAAATCGTGGCGTCTATTTTATGCAAAATCCAAAAATTCACCATCTCCGGCGATCCCAAAACTCCGGTGATGGATTCACGATGGAACTTAACCTAATTGTTGTCGATTCTATAAGATTTTCATGGGATTCTGTTATATTCTCACTTGATTTCATTTGTTCATTAGCGATTAGTTCAATATCAACCAAAGAAGAAGAGTTGCATATTGGGATTATAATGGTCAAGGCCTTCGATCTAGCAGGACAAGGTATATTATAGATAGATTCTGAATTTTGCCTTCAATATGAAAATAGTAAGTTATACCTCAGGTAAAGGTAAATAGATTTTAAAGAGTTTCCTTCAATCTGAAAATAATAAGTTATACCTCAAGAAGATTGATGTGTACAAAAGAAAGTGTTTTGTTGTATCTAAACTGATCACAAGGGCAAATTTTAATGAGGATGAAGGCTCAAATGCTTCAGGAATAGTTACATCAGTTGTTGAAATTAATGTGTTTTGTGAATATAGATGGCTTTCTTTTATTTTATTTTTTTGTATTTAATCATGCAGGTGTTTGAATAGAAATTTAAGTTCAAGTGGGTATTTTGAGGTAAGGATTGAACCGGTCCATAAAAATTAATATAAAAACCTAAAATTGTATAGATTATGCAATGTTGACCTATTAAGTTATGAATGACAATTTTTATATATTTTATGTTAATTATGTCAAATCTGGGTGGACTAAATTTATTAAGGGGATAACCAATGTGACCCAACCTATTTGACCCGTTTTCAAGAATAGTAAAGCGACAATGATGGACAAGACTATATACAATCTATGCATTTAAGTTGCAACATTTCACCATTTGACAAACTATGTACTAGATTTGATCATACATCAAAACTCTTTACAATATATGAAACTTACATAGCTGAACATATGTAACATATTTGATGTACTCTTAAAAACCAACGCGTCAAAAACTCTTTACATGTTCATAAAAAATCTTTAAATATAATGACCAATAATATATTTTAAATCAAACTGAAAACTCATTATTGAACAGATCAAATGGGTAATTTTTATTAAACGGGTTAAATTGTAAACTGATAAGAAGTTGATTAAATTGGGTCAGAAATCAGCCAAAGTGTTCGTATTGCTTAAAACCTCATAACTTTGTGTGCATAACACTACTTGGATGGAGACAAAGTCAGTAGCATATGTTAGTAAGCATTGTGTTTACATTTTTATATGTGATTTATCATACTTTTAACGTGCACAAAATCCTTGCCGCAACTAGTGGGAACATTAGAAGGCAATATACTTTGAGGCTTCATTTCAGCTGGTGGATTTTGTTGCTTGGAACATTGGCGTTGCTATCAACACCCTTTTACTGTTGTCCGACCATAACTTATAGTTATTCCTTTCAGGTCTACCTTATGTGTCATTCGATATATATGGCTATTCCTTTCAGGTTTACGTATTACTTTCTGAAGGAAGATTTGTTTTGTTCGTGTCAGATGCTTCCCGTTAATGGTTGTTGTTCAAAAGATACTCATGCATAAAATTTTTAATTAGGCATGCACCTCAATTGTGTGCTGAAATTAGATGTGGTGTCATGATGATGTCTGATTGTTTTTTTGTCAGCTTACTGTTAATCTATTTGTATTACAAGTTTAATTTTGGAATGGAGACTGCTGTGTTAGTTTACAGTTTACTGTTAATCTATTGGTTAATTTTATCATCAAATTAAGGTTGTTGTATTGTGTGTATTAAAAGTGCAAATTGAAACATCAAACTTTGTTGTAATAATTTTGTCCCCTTGATTTATGCCTTTATTATGATGTTTATTTACCGAGTATTGTGGCGTATCTACACATAGATGTATTTTATTGCTTTCTTTCTTTGTTTGGTTTTGATGAGGCTATAATGTTTAATAATAAGTGTGGTTCCACAAGCAAAAAAAGAAATTTAAGAAGAAAGATATGTGTGGGTTATTTCATGATAACTTATTTATGCTATCCCTAAGAAAACTAACCGAAATACAATATAATATATATGAGAGGATTGATAACCTAACAAACAAAAAACTGGTATCACATACATATTTTTTGTTGCCGCCGCATCGTGCGGGTTCCCAGCTTGTGTGTGTGTGTGTGTATATATATATATATCATTGTGTTTAGATAATTATAAAACTTAATTTAATTAATTATATATTTATCCTTTGAATAAAAGTTATAAATGTAACCCTACGTTACAAATATGTAAATTTAGCATTATCTTAGACTTTGACTAATGCTACGACAATTCCAAGTTATTATTTCTAGCAAGATCGAATATTACACGCATGTTATTATAGAATCACATTAGAATGCAATAGTATCACAATGAATCATAATATATGGAACATAAAATAGTTTCTACAAATAGGTTCTTGAATTCAATTAATGTTTATATGGAAATACTATAATTAATAAAAGAGTTAAGCATGAAAAATCTAGAATATTACATACTAGTACTTTTGATAGTTTTAAATCATCTTCGGATAAGAAGGAATAGTTGGTCAAGTGCAAACACAACTATCTAGTGAATCAGACAAAGATGAGATCATTTTTGAGCTACAACTAAGGATAAACAGAATGGAAAAGATCATGAGTAGAAAATACAAAGTTATAATTGATAGAATCGATGAATTAATATTGAATGATAATAAGATCAAGTAGTTGGAATCTACTATGGAGAAGATGAAGGATGAGATTAATGAGCACATTAAGAATGCAAACATTTAGACAATATTGATGGATGATCAAGACAGACTGATTAATGCTCAATCTGAAAAGATTATCGAGTTATCAAAGAAAGTTCAGGAACTACACAAACAATAAGTTTACTTGAAAAAGAGATGATAAAAAATAAAAGAAAGGATGATAATGATAAAGATAAAGGAAAGGAGTTGGGCAAAGATGAGTTTGATGACATCTTTAGCTCTAAGAGTGATGATGATGATAAAGGAGGTGATGAAAGATCTCCCATGTGGCATAAGAAATTTCAACCTATGGAAGGCCCTAAAAATAGACCTAGCACCTCTAGAAAACCTGTTGAAGATGGCTATCATTCTATGGTTCCATACATTACTCCTACTTCTACTCAATCAGAAGAAGAGGTTGCAATGAGTTCCTTAATTGATGAACTAGATGCATATTCTTTAGGATGCTTTTTCATTAATGTAGACATCTTGGACATCATTAGAGAAGCTAGCACACCAACTGATCCATTTGTCTTGATTCCTCAAGAGCCCATTCATCATGTTTAATTTCAACTATAAGTTTTCTGACCACGTAGATAATAATCATCACATTTGAATACTTAATGCATTCATGTATATATATACACACACACACACACACACACACACATATATATATATATAGACACATATATATACACATATATTGTCACACCCTCAATTTTCACAAACGGGGTTTTACTTTTAGGCGTGTGACATACCAGGATCTTAGCCGATAGTTACCCCAAATGACACATTAGTTACAAAACATAATTGCTTATTAATAATAGAAATTCTCAAATCCAAAGTTAATAACGTAATCATGAAAATACTTGCGAAAGCGTAAACAATCATAATTCAAATGGCGCAAACACGCGCAAATCAATTAAAAGTAATTTGTGAAAATGTGAATTGTTCATTTAACCCAAATGATGATGAATGCAATGATGTGATGATCCTAGCTGTGCACACTTAAGAACCTGAAAGAAACATGCTAAAGTGTCTACATAGGGTTGGTGAGTTCATAGGTTTTGGATAAACAGTACATAATAGAAAACAGATACAGTAAACAAAGTAATAACAGTAGATAGCTAGTCTATATAACAAGTTACTTAGTGTATGAAGTTCGCAACTGAAGCTGACAATGTAAATGAAGGCCTCGGCTGTGGTTACCAGGCCATATCAATAGAAATTAGGTCAATTAAACAACCTTTTGACGTGCAGTCGTGCTAGCGCGACTAGCCCGAGTGGGGTTTTTCAAACCCTGTAGATCTACTCAGAATTACCTCGCTAAAGTACATTAATTAACGATTCAAAAAGAGGACTTAAGTTGGTGTAACACTAGTAATCAAGCGATATTTACAGTAATACTGGTCTAATAAAAATACGTTTTAGAGCACAGTAATACTAGCCCGTAATACTAGCCCGGAGTGGCTACTGGAATTAATGGAACCATCGAGAAGCCTTTGTAGAGTCGACAGTAGTTGGTGGTGAAATTGTTTAGGGTTGCCGAGGGTAAGGGACGGGTGGGTTGGGTAGGTTTTATATAAAACAATTCAACTTTTGCATATATACATAAAGGTCCCTCAAGATTTCCTAATTTGCGTTTTAGGTTTTAATTAATTATCAAGTTGCGGAGAATAACGTTAACCTGAAAAACTAGAGTTTTCATATCATCCCCTTGTTGAAGAAATTTTCGTCCCGAAAATTATAAATCAGATTTATGAAGAACACCAGCTTCCGGTATCGACACCGAAGAGCGTTCAAAACCTGCTAAGGATAGGATTTCTGGAATTTCTAAAATAACCCAAACATAGAAATGTAAGGGTTCGTTAGAGTTATGATATGATCCCCTTGTTGAACGGAATTTCGTCTCGAAATTTAAAAAAAAAGATATCATGAGAATAATACCTCAAGAAGTGAATGCTTGATCTTTGAACAGTTGTGGATACTTCTTCTTCATTTGATCCTCACGTTCCCAGGTAAATTCGGGTCCACGCTTAGAGTTCCATCTAACGTGCACAATGGGAATCTTGCAACGCTTTAAAGTCTTAACTTGTCGATCCATAATCTTGACTGGTTCCTTAATGAAACGAAGCTGTTCATCAATCTCCAGTTACTCTAATGGAGCGACAACTGATTCATCGGCTAGACACTTCTTCAAGTTTGAAACATGGAACACATTATGAACCCCATCGAGTTCCTCAAGCAAGTCTAGCTGATAAGCTAATGGGCCATTCCTTTAGACAATCTCAAACGGCCCAACGTATCTAGGGTTTAGCTTTCCACGCTTCCCAAAGCGCATCACACATTTCCAAGGTGAAACCTTTAGCAATACATTGTCACCAACCTAAAATCTAAAGGTTTTCTCCTTTGATCCGCATAGCTTTTCTGACGATCCCAAGCTGCAGCCATACGATTACGAATCTGAACAATCTTCTCTGTGGTTTCATGAATGAGCTCAGGACATGTTAACTCACTATCACTGACCACTGTCCAATAGAGAGGTGATCTACACTTTGTACCATAAAGTACTTTAAATGGTGCAGCCTTAATGCTCGTATGATAATTGTTATTATAAGAGAACTCAACCAAACGAAGATGAGTTTCCCAACTGTTTCCAAAGTCTATAAAGCACGCCCTAAGGATATCTTCTAAGGTTTGAATCGTGTGTTCTGTCTGACCATCTGTCTGTGGATGATAAGCCGTGCTCATATCCAAACGAGTGCCAAGTGACTTCTGTATTGACTGCCAAAAGTGCGAAGTGAATCGCTCATCACAATCGAAGATGATCGAGAGTGGCACACCATGTCGAGACAAAATTTCCTTCAAGTAAATCTTTGCCAGTTTATCCATTTTGTAGTTCTCACGAATGGCCAAGAAATAAGCTGATTTAGTCAAACGATCCACTATCACCCAAATAGTATCGTTTCCACTCTGCGAATGAGGTAATTTAGTGACGAAATCCATAGACATATTCTCCTATTTCCACATGGGAATCTCTGGTTGTTGAAGCAGACCCAATGGTTTCTAATATTCCACCTTAACCTTAAAACAAGTCAAACACTTTGACACGTAAGTGGCAATTTCAACTTTCATTTTAGGCCACCAGTAAATGACCTTTAGGTCTTGGTACATCTTGTTAGATCCAGGATGTACCGAATAGCGGTACTTGTGAGCTTCATCCATCACCAATTCCCTGAGATTCCCGAACAATGGAATCCATACTCGATCTTTATAGTAACGAAGACCATCTGATTTCTCTTAGAATAATTTCTCAGCTACTCTGAGAGATTTTGACTTGATGTTCTACTGTTGTAATGCCTGAACCTGGGCATCGGCACCACATTAGCCTTTCCCGGATGATACTTGATGACACAGTCGTAATCATTCAGTAGTTCTAACCATTGTCGTTGTCTCATGTTCAGTTCCTTCTGTTCGTAGATGTGCTTAAGGTTCTTGTGATCAGTGAAGATTATACACTTGGTTTGATACAGATAATGCCTCCAAATCTTGAGTGCAAATACTGATGATCTATTATAGGTTGGACTCATCATAGTTGTTAGGATTATTTTGTTATTTATGTAATTGGTTGAATGTTAGTTTGTTTCCATGTATTTTATATTTTTGTATTTGTGTAGTTTCACAGACCCAGCGAAACTACGAGCGAAACTATAGTTTCACTCGTAGTCAGCTGACCTAGGTCACCCGGCAAATATGTCTTTCGCGCCGGGTGAAACTAGGTGTTGCTCAGGACAGTTTCGCTAGAAACTGTCAGCGAAACTACGCTCTACTTATATATTGTCATGTTTCAATCATTGTAAGCAAGTTTTTCAAAACCCAAATACTGAAATCTTCTGATTGCAATTCTGTGTATTTGGCTGGAAGCTCACTGTTATCATATTTAAGCCTTTGATTCATGTTTATTGTGTGAGTTTGGAGATCATTGAAAATATTTAAAAATTGTTCATTGTGTCATTGATAAAGTTGTGTTTATTCAGTGGGTTTCTCTGGTTAGTGAATCATTTGCACTGATTATTGATCATTTGGACCAACTATATGGTATCAGAGCCTTAGTACTCTCGATTGGTTGAGGTTTTTGAAGGGTTTTTGTTAAAAACACTATTCAATTCATTCTGGATCTCTTTTTGTGTGTTTTTAGCATGGAAATTGATTGAAAAACATTCGGTTCTTGCATAGGAAGCTATTCCAATCATCCAATTATCAATTCATTATCATTTGGGTGAGTTCTGGTCGATTTCTTGTTCGAAAAGGCTTTCAGAATCATCCAGCGAAACTACCATTTTCTTCCTGCGAAACTAGCTACAGTTCAGCGAAACTACAGTTTTTGTGTTTTTGAAGTTTGTCTTTGATACTTAGCGAAACAACCTCTTTTGAATGAAAGTTCACATCACTTGATTGACCACCCAAGCGAAAGAGTTGCCGAAATTGTCCTCAGAACAAAAGTTTTACTAGTTTCAGTGAAACTATTGCCGAAACTAGAGTTTCTAAGCACTCATTCGAGCGAAACTGCTGCTCAACTTCCGAGCAAAACTGTGAGCAAATCTACTAGCAAAATTGCAAAAATTCTGTTTGAGAAACTTACCGAGCGAATTATCAGTGAATCTAAAGATTCTTCAGTGAAATTAACTACTGTTTAAAAATGACATCCACAAATATCACCATTTCTGACTTGGAGAGTGTTGCACCCAATAGGCCATCGAGGCTTATAAATGGTGATAACTTTGAGGACAGGAAATGATGTTTAAAAGCCTTCTTTTACTATACAGATCATAATCAATGGGAGTCAATAGTAAATGGTCCACACACTCCAACTGTCATTGTTGGTCAAGTTACCTCACCAAACACTGATCCATCAACCTTTACGGAAAGAGACCTCAAGCTAATCGATCATGATCAGAAAGCTTTCGGGACTTTAACTTTATGTTTATCACAAGACATCTACAACCGTTTTGCTGAACACAAGAATGCAAAATCCTTGTATGATTCTTTGTGTGAATTTTTGATGGAAATAAAGATCTGAAGAAGAACAAGAAAGCCCAAGCTGAAAAAGGAGTTCAATTCATTCGTAGGACACAAGAATGAAAGCCTTACAGATATTACCAATCGATTTTTGTCTGTCTCAAGCACTTTAAAGAAATATGATGAACAGTTGGGTAACCATGAACAAGTTACTAAGCTCTTGGACTCTCTTCCACCGCAATGGGGCTTGCAAGTCAGGATGTTGAAGAAGGAAAGAAACTTTGCTGATTATAAACTCATGGATGTCATCAACAAGCTGAAATCTTTTGATTTGGATTTGAAAAGGAGGGAATACAATCAATCCATGATGCCAGACAGTATATCCACAAAATGCCGCATTGATCTCATCCGCTACAAACTCGTCCATGTATGGTTCAGCTTATGGTGGGTCTACGGGATATGGCGTATCAGACAAGTCTAGTGGTGGATCTACAAGTGTTGGTTCAAGCTCAAAGACATCCATCACTGCTCAAATTCTATCTGATACAATTACATTATTTGGAATGTTTGTACACAGCTATGAAGCTTTGGTTGTGGGGAAGCTGAAGGGAAAAGGAATGACTGTTGAAGACATGTATCAGGTGGATCCTGATGACTTAGAAGAAACTGATATCCAATGGCAGATGGCCATGTTCACATTGCATGCAAGAAGATTCATAGAACGAACTGGAAGGAGGAACTTTGGCAATCAAAACCAAAACTCTAAACTTGGTTTTGATAAGTCAAAATTGAGATGCTTTAATTGCAAACAGCTGGGGCACTTTAAAAGAGAATGTCCATCTCCTATCATCACTGAACCGGGAACTTCTGGAACTTCCAAAGTTATCCCGATCACCAACAAGGAAGAAGCCAAGCCAAAGTAGGAAACAACACTCATTTCAAACTTTGATTAGAGTACTGAGATTAAGGAAACTAAAGAAGAAATCAATCATGCTCTAGTGGCTGAGGTGTGAACAATGATGTGGATTTAGTTAAGGACTTTGATCCTTTCAGGGAGTTCAAGAGTAAGATTCAAGAAGAGCTGTTGGTGAAAGTGGTAAGCAACTGGTTCAAGCTAAAGATTTGAAGATTAGGAAAGTCAAGGAGGAAAAAGGTGATTATGACCATGTTGAAAAGAAAGTGATAGTTTGTGAACCTGATGAGTTCAGGAAACAACAACAAGTTGAAGTAAGTGGAGTAAAGCTGGATGTCTATAATCAAGGAAAGAACAAGGAATGTGAAGCTGAGGAGGCCAGGAAGAAAGCATTGGAGGAGGAAGAATGCAAGAAGAACACTCTGGTCTTTCAATGCGAAAAGGCCCTAGTTACTAAAAAAGTAGTTATGGGTCTCCCTTATGAGGTAATTCAAGACATGTGTTCTCCTCCATGCAAAATCCGTTTATTTGGGGTTTATAAAGCTAACAGATTATTGTTAGATAATGAAAAAGAATTTAAACAAATAAACAATGAACTTAAAACAAATGAGTCTAAATATTTTGTCAAGTTAAATAAAGCTTTAAAGGAAAATGAGCATTTAAAAAGAAATCTTTTGGAAAGAAATGTTGAAATAAATGTTTTAACTAAACGTATAGCACTTGCTGAATTTGAAACAAGCAAATTAAAAACCAAACTTGAAAAGTGGACAATTTCTAGGATGAAACATGAGGAGCTTTACAAGAAACAATGGGGGGCTAGAATTAAGGCGGGTTTGGGAAGCGAAGAAACCACTCATGTTTATCCTCCTCCAAGTACTTATTGTTATTCTCCTATGCCTATACCTCATCCAACTAATGAGTTAATTCAGCAAGATACTAACAGTTTGTATGCAGGTTTAGAAGGATTGAATCATAAGGAGATTCGTGAGGAATATGATTATGGTGCAAGTAGTGGTCTGGGCAGCTCTAGTCTTAGCATTTAAGATTCCAAAAGGTTTTCAATAGACATTAGTTTAAGTACATTTGTTTCCTAAAAGTCTATTAGACAATGGCATGTGTAGTTCTAGCTCTAGTCCAGATTGTTCATCTTTAGATATCTATGAATGAAATCGTGATGTTTCAAATGCTTGTGTTAATAGAAATGATGCTTGTTCAAGTAAACATTCAGACAGAGATACTGACTCAAATTGTTTTGAAAAGTTCCTATTTCATCATATCCGATCTTTTACACCAATTCGGATCTCTAAAGCTAACGAAACTAAGACAACTTCCTCAAATGTTAAAAACATTAATGTAAATAAATCAGAATCTGCTAAAATTAAGGTCACAAAAGAAAAATTAAAAGAATCATATAACTCTTGTAGCAATTTTGATTCACACGTGTCTGAATGTGAGGAAGAGATATTAATAGATCAAGCTCCTGTTTCAAAATGTAAGAAGAACGGTTTAAAGTCCCGGTGTTTTAGATATGGGAAGGATGATCATGTAATTAAAATTTGCCCTAAGTTTTTTAGTAGAAATGTAAATAATAGTTCATTAGGAAGTAAATTAAATCATTTTGCAAATAATTTTTTCTGTAAAAAATCTTCTGTTCCGAGACCTAAGTTAGTCACGACTTGGGTCCTAATTTCCAAATCATAACAATTTTTTTTGTGTTTATATGCCAGGATCATTCAAGAAAAGTTATCAATAACTTCTGGCACGTTGATAGTGGATGTTCAAGGCATATGACCGGGTTGAAGGACCTACTTACAAATTATCGCATAATAAATGGAGGATATGTTGCATTTGCTGGAGACAAGAAGGGTGGAAAGATGATTGGCCAGGGAGAAGTCTCAAATGGTTCCTTGACTCTAGAGAAAGTGAACTATGTCCCAGAGCTGGCATTCAATCTGTTGAGTGTATCACAAATCTGTGATAAAGACATTCAAGTGCTGTTTATGTCAAATAAGTGCTTGTTTTTCAAACCAGAATTTATTATCATACAAGATTTAGTGATCATGCCTACACCAAGAAAGAATGATACTTATCTTCTGGATATGGGATCATAAGAATCCACCTCCACTGTGACATGTCTCCTGTCCAAAGCTTCATCTTCTATATCCTTTCTGTGGCATAGACGATTAGGACATGTTAATTTTAAAAACATTAACAAGTTGGTTAAGAACAATCTTATGAGGGGGCTACCACTTAAAGACTTTTCAGTGGTAGAAAAGTGCATGGCCTGTGCTCAAGGAAAATAGCACAAAAGGACACACAAGCTCAAGCTTGAAAATACAATTTCAAAACCCCTTGAATGGTTACATACTGACTTATTTGGTCCTATTAGTGTTAAATCAATTGCTAAGAAATCTTACTGTTTGGTTGTTACAGATGATTACTCAAGATATTCTTAGGTAAGATTTCTAGCTCATAAAGGAGATACTGCAGAAGAGTTGTAGAAGCTGATCCTCTCAATTGAAACCATCAACAAAAGGAAGCTTATGGCCAACAGAAGTGATAATGGAACTGAATTCAGAAACCATATCTTTGACTCATTCTATGCAAGCAAAGGAATTCTCAGATAGTTCAGTGTTGCCGGGACACCTCAACAAAATGGTGTTACTGAAAGGAAGAATCAGACCTTATTGAAGCATCAAGAACTATGCTGATTGAGTCAAAGCTTCCAATCATTTTCTGGGCAGAAGCAGTCAACTGTGCATCCTATGTATTGAACAGGGTTCTTATTGTGAAAGACAAGATGAAGACTCCTTATGAGTTTCTTCATAAACAGTAACCCTTGATTGACGTCTTTCGTCCATTTGGTTGCTCATGTACTTTGCTAAACACTCAAGCTCAAAATTCAAAGTTTGGTGCAGTTTCTGATGAATGTTTCTTCGTTGGTTATTCTTCCTCATAAAAGGCATATAGAGTGTACAACAAAAGAACGCATATTATGCAGGAATCATTCTATGTTGATTGGCAGGAGTCTAATTCACTAAACATGAGGTCAGACCTAAAATGGTTTTATGACTCCAATATTGTCTTCAAATCTTTCAACCATCCAGTATTTGACGATGTGTTGTTCCTCAAACCTATCTGCAAATCATTCCTCCAACCGCACCTCTTCCACCTAAACACCATCCATAACCACCAATTGACCCTCCACCTCAACCTTCGCTTGATGTTCCACCCACACCTCCACCACAACCAATTCCTCTGTCACAACCAACTTCCCCTTCACAACCATCACAAACCGCATCTTCATCTCATTCCAATCCATTAACCCTTAACACCAACTTCAAAAGCTTAAAAGACCATCCACATTGCATCATTGGTTACATTACAGATGGTGTGAGGACACGGAGTCAATCTGGATTGATAAATGAATGTCACTATGCATGTTTCTTATCTTAAATCATTGACAAGAATATCTCAACAACATTTCAAGACCCAAGTTGGGTTGAATCTATGCAGATGGAGCTTTAGCAGTTTAGGAAACTAAAAGTTTGGTAATTAGTTGATCTTCCTCCAAACAAGTTTCCCATCGGTACCAAATGGGTATAGTGGAACAAAATAGATGATCGAGGAGTTGTAATAAGAAACAAATCAAGGTTGGTTGTTTAGGGATTTGCTCAGGAGGAGGGAATTGACTATACTAAAGGGTTTGCTCCAGTTGCTTATCGCTATCATTCTATGATCGGATCTCTCATTTATCTCATGGCTAGCCGTCCGGATATTACATTCGTTATGTGCTACTATGCCCGATTTCAAGCCAACCCAAAAGAATCACATGAAAAAGCTGTTAAACGCATCTTTCGTTACTTAAAGGGTTCTTTTTATTTGGGTCTTTGGTACCCAAAAAGAGGGAACTTTGATTTACATGCTTATTCAGATAGTGATCATGGTGGTTGCAGGATCAACAGGAAATCCGTCACTAGTGGATGTCAATATCTCGAGGATTGTCTTGTTTCATGGCAAAGCAAGAAGCAACAACAGTATCTCTATCTACAGGAGAGGCTGAATATGTTGCTGCATCCAGTTGCTGCTGCCAAGTGTTTTGGATACAACATCAGATGATGGATTACGGAATCAATTTTCTTCATACACCACTTTTCTATGATAAAGAAGCTGCTATCGGAACTGCCAAAAATTCTATTCATCATACTCGCACCAAGCACATTGAAACAAGGATTCATGCAATCCAGGACGCTCAGGAAAAGGGTTTTATAGATATTATTCCAATTCACACAAAAAATCAAAGAGCAGATCTTTTCACAAAAACATTTGATAAACCTTGTTTTTATGAATTAATCTCAATGTTGGGTTTAATATCTTTTTGAAAACTTTTTTTCATAACAAAGTGTTTAAATAGCTATAAATAACTCTTTTTGTTTATTTTCTATCTTGTTTTGATAAACTCTTTCTGATAAACTTCGTTGTCCGATATTCCTTCACTCTTTTGATCTTTACAAATTAAAAAAAAAACATAAATTTATCTTACATGGCAGTTAAGTAGAAATTTAGGGGGAGAATAAAGATTAAACTCTAAAGTTTTTCAATTTTGTCTTTTCAGGAACCCCGGGAAAAAGAAGTTTGAAGGAGGTCAATAGCCTTGTGTCGGGATATGCATGGTAGGCTCAACCCAAAAACGAAGTAAACAGTGATCGTGTAGCCGAACTAAAGATTAAGAACTCTGTAATAAGGACTATCCTCTTGACAACTTGGCCTGCACAAAGTTACAAGTCCTTGTCCAAAACAGGTTGAGAGTTTCAAATCTTTGTTTTGATTTTCCTAAATATTCCAAAAATTCCCTTATTCCTAAATCCTGAATGATGCTTTGAGTTAGCACAATAAATGCTTCTAATCTAGCTCTTCAGAAAAGTCTCTAAATTGAAGCTTCTTGTTAGCTCTTCAGGAACATATCTCGTGCTTATCTCCTGTGCTATGTGTGAACATTGACCTGGGGTGATGATCTCCTCTGTTATATGTAAGTATAGACCTGAAGCTCTCAGCAGGACATTCAGATGATCATCTCCTCTATTATACGTGAGTATGGACCTGGAGCTCTCATCATCGATTCTCTAAAATAAAAGCACAGTGATTCTTAAATTAAGATCATTGTTGAAACCCCAATCGAAAATCAAGCAGAGACAATCATATTGCTCAATAAACCATGTGGCCGAGATAAGTTATTTTCCATATGTTTATGGGGACCAAGTCATTAGAGTTTCAAAAAATTAAATCAAAACATGATAAAGACAGCTGCAGATTACGTGTTGAAAAGGATAAGGCATGGGTTTAAAGGGACGAACATATCAACAATCCCGCCAATCCTTGACTCTCTGGAAAACTTCTTGAAAAAGAAGTGATTATATCCTTTTATTTTTAATTTCATTGTTATTATTTTACTTTACTTTATTTTAATATTATTTTATTTTATTTTAATTTTCTATTATTCTTATTTTTTTTGTGTTGATATTATGGGGTGAAGAAAGTTTTTCATTAAAGTTTTTGTCAATATAAGTCTTAAAAATAATAATAATAATAATAATAATAATAATAATAAATAAAATTAAATATAAGTCTTAAAAATAATAATAATAATAATAATAATAATAATAATAATAATAATAATAATAATAATAACAATAATAATAATAATAATGATAATAATAATAATAAAATAAAATTTTGCTAAGTGTTAGGTTTCAGCGAAAATAAGTTTCGCTGACAGTTTCGCTAAGCAAATCTATAGATTCTACGGCAAGCTCGCTCAACACTGACCTACATGACTTCATCTGTGATGCCAAGCGAAACTATAGTTTCGCTGCCAGCGAAACTAGGGTCTATATATTGCACAGTGTGAAATCAGTTTCACATACTTGCTTGACGAAAGTAAGCCCTAGTTTCTCTGTGCGATCACACCCAAACTCTTCTAAGTCAATTTCCGTAGCAATTGACTGTTTCTAAGTGCTTAGGTGGATGTTTTGAACCTGTTCTTATGCATTTATTGAGGTTTTAAACGTTGGACATCAGTTTTAGGTTGATTCGCTGGGTCGGAAGGTTCGCAGATTCGTTCAGCGAAACTGACCAGCGAATCTGAACGAAAGTTCAAAGTTCCAAGCGAAACTGTCTCGTTATGCTGTCCACGTGTACTTGACAGTTTCGCCAGGATAGTTTCAGCGAAACTATAGATTCGCTCGGTCACATAATTTTGTGTCCGAGTCATAGCAAATCTATATTTTCACTTGTGTGAAACTACAGTTTCGCCAAAAGTGAAACTGTTGAACTTTTTAAATTTACTTAAGTTTTTGTTACATTTCATTGTTAATTCTTATAATATGCTATAACTAACCCTCTTCTGTTTACTTTTCAGTAAGGATGGCTAATCTGAAGTTCGACGAGAAGAACAATATTGTTGCTCTATTGGATGACAGCAACCCAAAGGCTATTGGCTTCAGAGACTGCATCAAATGGCTCAAGGAGTCACCCATATGCTATGCCATTTCTTACATGCCTACCATCTATGACCTTTACGTGAGAGATTTTTGGAGATCTGCAAAGTATGACTTAGAGTCTACCCCTCATCGGATAGTTGATAGAGTTGGTGGTCATGATTTAGCTATTATAGTTTATCGGCATAGGAGTTCACAATTTACATTGAAAATTGTAAATTACACAAAGAAAGTTATTGATGTGACGTGGAATATTCGCTTGACTTCAATATCTTCTACCATTATTGATTTGATGATGTTGCTTTGACATGTTGACTTGTTGACTTTTTGATCATCCGTAGGAATTTGTCTTCCGTAGGAAGTTCTTCTTCCACAGTAATTGGTCTTCCACAACAACACTTAGTCTTCAACATACTATAGGCCTTAATGTCGATTTTGACTTTCTCAGCATCATCGGGTGACAGATTTTTCAAACTTATGGGCTTATTATTATCCTTTTAATCAGGTCCTAAAGCAGGTGGAATATAAGGACCTTCATGATAGACACCCTTAACTCAGAATTTGTATAATTAACATGATTCCCGAATCTGATTTTCCATGTTTTGAAATCAGATTTGTTATCCAACTTCGGAGGTTGATAAGTGCCAACCACTGAATTGCTCATGTTAATTAACTATGCTAATTATCAAAAATTAACAAACCTGTTTAAAATAAACACCAATTAAACAAATCAAACTGATAGATCATTTGATCTAGATCATTGAGCACTTGGCTCTGATACCACCTGTGAATCCAAGGATCGACGTGGGAATTATCAATTTGATTTTAACAAGTAATGATCATGGAACTATCAATACTTGTTGTTTAATGGATTGTTTATAAATTGAAATCGATGAACAAACTAAAACAACTTGAAAACACAATGTAATAATGTAACACAAAGATGATTTTCAATTGCTTTTCATTCACAACTAACCGATTACAATTGATGTTGATGCTCTTGATGTTCTTATGATTGCTATATTGTTGTTGTTCTCTTTTCTTGTTCTTTGTTATTCTGTTATTCTCTGTTGTTCTCTTGATTGATATCGTTTCTATCAATATATACACCTATTTGAGTATCGATATCTCTCAATCCCTCTATTCTATTCCTATTTTCTTGCTAATATCTCGCTATTCTGTTTCGCTATTATGTTTCTATATGTGTGCATTCTTGCCTTATTTATCGGCATAGGAGTTCACAAATTACATTGAAAATTGTAAATTACACAAAGAAAGTTATTGATGTGACGTGGAATCTTCACTTGACTTCAATTCTTCTGCCGTCATTGATTTGATGATGCTGCTTTGACATGTTGACTTGTTGACTTTTTGATCTACCGTAGGAAGTTCTTCTTCCGCAACAATTGGTCTTCCGCAACAACACTTAGTCTATAACATTTGTTCTGATCGGTTCAAAAGGATCGAATCTTTGATGATATCGTAATGCAATGATCAATTCAAACACAAAGTAATCCAACACATGCAATTACATCAAAAAATTCTTAGATTTCATTGATAGCAAATACACAAGATACAATGTGAGAGGCTTACAGTTAGTTCTGTTCTTACTATTTTTCTAACTGACTGACTTAATTTTACTGACTCAATTTTATTACACTATACATAAAATATCCTATTTATACTATCAAGAAACAAAGGAACATATATTCACAAAATAAGTCCCTATACTATGACAAAACGCAAAAGGCAAAATGTTAATCTTTTAAGAGCTTCAACATGTTCTTCAGTGGTTGTGCTTCCGCAGGAGTTCTTGTACTTTGGTAGCAAGCTCTCCTTTAGTAGCTCCACTTGATCTTGTATTTGTTCAGCATTTGTTGTTCTTCCGTAGGAGATCTATGGAAGCACAGAGTTTAGTTATGCTCTGGAGAACTTCTACGGAAGAACACTTATTCATCGGCAGATTGTTCTAACACTTGGTCAATTTTCCAAATTGACCAAATCTGATGTTTCCTGCAATTACACATACAATCAACATACATAATAACATGGGTTAACATATATATAACCTGCATACAAAAAGAGATTTACAAAGGTTCATTACAAGAGATGACTAATCATCTAAACCTATACAATGGATCTAGACCTAACAATACTCCCCCTTAGGTTTAGACTCTTGTAATCATTTGTTCAAATCTATCAACTCTTGAACTCTTTCCAAAATCTTTTTGTTTGATGTTGTTTGAATGATGATTTAGGTATGGATTGTTGTGTTGAATGAAAAATTTGAAAAAGTTGTCGAATAAAGGGGTTTATGTTATGAGAGCATTTTTCTAGATCTGAAAAGGGTTCTGTAAAAGTGAATAAAAATGACAACGGTCAGGATATCACTTATACTCGCTTAGAAAATTTAAATCTTTTTATTTAATGATATGGGACCCTTAACCCTCATTACCATTCCGTGGTTATCCCCAAGTTAATTCTTCCGCAAAACATCTACAGAAGGCAAAACTTTTCTTTTTATCCGTATGAACAGGTTAAGTCATCCGCAGAACATCTTCAGAAGGCAAAACATGTTTTTGTTGTTTTATCCTTAAATTAATTCTTCCGCAAAAACATCTGCGGAATGCAAAAATTGTTATGTTTTGCTGTTTTATCCGTAGGTTTCCAATCTACGGAAAGGCAAGTTCTGTTCTTTTTGATTTATGATCTTAACATAATGTTAGATCATTTGTTGTTTGCTATTGAACCTTGTTGACTCTGTTGCATGGCAATTGTGCAAAATTGATTTGGTTAATAACTTCAGATATCCTGCGGCCAAGTTAGTGCTTAGGTTCCAACTTTCTTCATTTAAAAATGAAAACATTTGATACTCAGATTTTCATGCTGATTTACTACTCCCCCTAAATTTGTGATTAACCATTAAATTATGCATTTATCAAAAATTTATTAAGAGAATAGCATGAAAAACAATTATTTGTCCAAATTATTAGCAAGGAAAAGAACAAAAACAAAATCTTTTTGTATTTTTGTTTATAAGAAAAAACTTAAATATATTTACAAGTATTTACATCATACAATGGGATCATACTATGACACTAAGTAACTTCCTGATGGCAGTTTTGTTTGATGATAGTAGACATAGATCTAGTGCTAATTGTAAGTATACTGATCCATATAAATTCAAGCAAGAGTATATATTCAACTTGTCATGCTGTTTATCATGTTTTGGTAGTGATTAAAGATAGACAAACATGGACTCCACATTCAATTCACATTAGAGTTTGTCCTCCGTTTATGAGTCAGTTTATCACTTTTTCACACTTAAAACTATGTTCTGTAAGTTATAAGCTCTATCTTAAGATTTCTTTGAAATCTTATTAATGCTGATATGATTTTTAAGCTCTGAATTAATATATAGTTGATCACAATGGATTCTTCTAGAGCTGTTCCTTTGTGGAACTTTTTGATGATCAGCATCAGGACACCAATTCTTTACTTATGTAAAACAGAGGTACCTAGGAACTCAGGTCTTTTCTTACCCAAAACAGAGAGTTCATGATGCACAAAGATAGAGGATATAAAGTATGACAACATAGTGTGCTTAGGTGAGTAAGTTGATCACAGCAGGATAAGACTTACTTGCTTGCTCCTCAAAATGGAATTGGCTACAATTTGTCACCTTGACATTATGTTAAGCATGAACTTGTTTATTTTCCACTCAAGCTGAACCTACTTACATATCAAATCACATCTGATCAGTCTTTATTGATTATTTTTTAAAAAATCAGGAAAGTAAATAAAGGTATAGTGTACTATCATATCTGATAACATGAACTGTTAATTCAAGAAAAGATGAAAATAAGACAATATTTTTGGATTTTATATGTTTTATGAATGTTTTTGGATTTTTCATATTAAGAAATTTAAATGGACAGAACATGTTTTTCATTATGTTGATTATTTAATCTAAGTTGATCATGCCTAAAGACTCAATTAAGATATTAAATCTCACTAAATCAAAGGCTTTAGTGAATAAATCAGCAAGCTAATTTGTTGTGTCCACCTTAATCAACTTGATTAAACCTTTTTCTAAGCAATCTCTTAGAAAATGGTATCTGATTTCAATGTGTTTGTTTTACTATGTTGCACTGGATTAGCAGTGATGAACATAGCAGCTGAGTTATCAACTTGATTAAACCTTTTTCTAAGCAATCTCTTAGTTTTTCTCTTGTAATTTGTATTTTTTTGACTTTTGTGTTCCAGCGAAACTACGGGCGAAACTATAGTTTCCCCCGGAGTCAGCTGTGTCTGTTCACCCGGCGAAACTGTAGTTCGCTGCCGGGTGAAACTAGTTAATAGTCAGGCAGTTTCTTATATATTGTAATTTTTCTATCTGTGTAAGGGACCAATTGCAAAACCCAAATAGAAAATATCATTGTTGCAATTGTGTGTGTGGGGCTGGAAGCTTATTTTCATTATCATTGAGCCTATTACTTGATTATTATTGTTTAGATTCAAAATAGTTCATTGTGTTACTGAGTTCATTGTGTTAAATCAGTGGGAAATCATTATCATACATCAAGTGCACTGTTGAATCGATTAGTAGGACCAACAATATGGTATCAAAGCCATTGTGCTCTTGTTTAGTTGGTTTTTATGGTCTATCGAAGACTAGTTACTGTTCAATCGATTTTCACTACTGATTTGGGTTTTTTTGTTATGGAAATTGATTGAGGATTGTACGTTTTGAATCTGTGAAGCTACTATAATCATCAGATTTCAAATTTGTTGTGTTTTGAATAAAATAGGGTTGATTTTGTTCTGAAAAGGCTTTTCAGATTCATCGGGCGAATTTAGAATTCGTCCAGCGAATTTACCAGCGAATCTAAGGATTTGGTGATTTTCAATTCAGGTGTTATGGTCAGTGAAACTAGCCCACTTTTGAACGAAAGTTCAACTTCCTGCTAGTCATTACAAGCGAAAGTGCTGGCGAATTCATTTTAGTACGAAAGTTCTACTAGTCTCCACGAAAGTATCTCCGAAACTAGAGTTTTCGATCATTGGTTCGGGCGAAACTGCTGCCGAAACTACCAGCGAACCTGCCAGCGAATTTGTCAGCAAATTTAGTGAAATTTTAGCAAATTTGTCAGCGAATTTAGTGAAATTTCAGCGAAATTAGCCTCTGATCATTTCTAAAATGTCTTCTTCAGAAGTAGCTTATTTCCATAAATCTGATAATCTAATATCAGCACAAAGTAGGTTTGATTCTTTTGTAGCCATGAAAGATTAAAAGATATATGATTTTGTTGATCGATTTATGATGGTGGCAAGCATTCTTAAGAAGTATGATGACCAGCTGGGGAACCATGAACAAGTCACAAAACTTTTGGACTCTCTTCCTCCACAGTGGAGTCCACAAGTTAGGTTGTTAAAACAAGAAAGAAATTTTGCTGACTACAAACTCTTGGAAGTTATCAACAAGTTGAAGTTATTTGAATTGAATATGAAAAGAAGAGAGTACAATCAATGCATGTATGGTGGTGTATCCTTAAGTGTTGAGATCAAAGAAACTAAAGAAGAAGTCAACCATGCATTGATGGCTGAGGTGGTAAACAGTGATGAGGATTCTGTTAAGGATTTTGATCCTTTCAAAGAATTCAGGTGTGACACTCAAGGTGAGAGTGTTGGTGATGTTGGTGATTGTGAAAGCTGGTGTAAAGATCAGGATGAAGAAAAGCAAGAGGAAGGTGAAGCTGAAGAAGCTAAGAAGAGAGCTGCTGAGGAGGAAGAATACAAAAAGAACACTCCTGTCTGTCAATGTGAAAAAGCCCTAGCTGCTGAAAAGCTAGTTATGGGACTTCCTTATAAGGTTATTCAAAACATGTGTTCTCCTCCCTGTAAAATTCATTTATTTGGAGTTTATAAAGCTAACAGATTATTGTTAGAAAATGAAAACGAATTAAAACAAATAAACAAAGAACTTAAAATCAATGAGTCCAAATATTTTATCAAACTAAAAGAAGCTTTAAAAGAAAATGATCTTTTAAAAAGAAATCTTTTAGAAAAGAATGTCGAGATTAATGTTTTGAGCGAATGTGTCACATTAGCAGAATTTGAGACAAGTAAGCTTAAAACTAAACTTGATAAATGGACAATATCAGGGATGAAATAGGAAGAATTATTCTGTAAGCAAAGGGGAGCTAGAATCAAAACGGGTGTGCGATGTGGTGAAACTTCATATGTTTATCCTCCTCCTAGCACTCATTGTTACTCTCCAATGCCTCAACCTCATCCATCTAATGATTTAATTAAAGTTGCAGATACTAACAGTCTACATGCAGGTTTAAGCAGCGTTAATCACAACGAGGTTCGAGATGAATATGATTTTCCTGTAGGTTTGGGGCTCATCAAGCAAGGATCTGATCTGCAAAATGATAATTCCAACCCTGATGCTTCGAAACTAGTATCAGTTGTTTCACGTAACTTCTTTAACAAATTCAAAACAGGTAACATCCATTCTTTTATTTCTGTCAAGTTTGTCAAAGAAGGAACAGCTAAGGAATCATCAAGCAATCAAAACTCAACAACACAAACCGACTCAACAAGAGTCATCAATCAAGATCCATTGGAAGCTGACTTGTGTATACAAGACTGGACCAGTTTTGATGATGAACCAGAGATCATCAAGTCACCTAAAATTATCAAGTGTCAAAAGCTTCCAACAGTTGAATCAAGACCTATACGGATCTTATCTCCAACTGCTAAGCAAATCAGCAGTTCCTCCAAAGCTCAGCAGAAGCACTCACCATCTTCATCTGCTATCCATCATGATATTCACAAATCTGCCTCCAAGTCTAGTAATTCACCAGTCATACAAAAGTGTACTCAGAAGAATGTTCAGATCTCATCTCCTGGAACATCAGACATCAAATCACAGCCCAGTTCGAAATCCACATCAACAAAGCCTCAAAAAGTTCAATCTCCTGATATCCAAAAGAAAAAGCTTCAAGGTTGTCAACAAGCTGCAACAACCTCAAAGCAGGCTCCACCCTCTCCTGCTATCCACAGGACTACAAAGAACCAAAAGCCTTTCAAGGCTTGCTTTAGATGTGGAAAAGAAGGTCATGTGCTAAAGAAGTGCCCTCAGGTTCAAAGGCAAGCTTCGAGAGGTAAAGATAAACACAGGTTGCTTCTCGGGTTCAAAAGGTAAAAAGCACATATCTTTGAATGGTTGGATAAAGAACAATATATCCAAACCTTCTCATGTGAAGCCGGTTTCACATGATTCAAAGATGCAAAAGACCAATGTTTCAAAATTAAAATCTCTTCCTTCGGGTGTTAAACAGAAAATGATTTCCAAATTCAATTCTTTCAAATCAAAAGTAATTGAACAGAAACAAATTTGGAAAGTAAAACAAAAAGAAAAGGATAAAGAAATAAATGATTTTTCAAAATAATATGTGCTTAAACAGGTTACATACACTGATGAAAAAGGAACTCCCAAGACCATGATGGCCTGGGTCCCCCTCTCTAACTAATCTGTTTATGAGTGCAGGAACAATTCAGGAGGCCTATCAGTAATCCGGTTTACTGACTGGGATTGTTCCTAATTCAAATTTGAAGCGGAACAAACAGGTTATGGTTTTGGTATCTCATCCATTTTTTTGGATACTTATCTGCACTATTACAGTTCACACTTCACAATCATTGGATTTTTCTTGGTACTTCATTTGTCATCTTTTTACTAGTATAATTTGGAAGACTTTCTTTGCTAGTATAATTAAAATGGGAAGTAAGAACTTGATTTGGGATGACTATGAAATGATAGTATGTCTTTTTGGTATGCTTATTTGCATGACTTGTTCTTTGTGAGAAATGATAGTAACTGATGTAGATGTCTGTATCACTTAAAATTCTAAAATCTAAAAAAGACAGTTTCATTATATGATATGCATGGTAGGCTCAGCCTGAAAACAAAGTAAACAGTGTTTCTGTAGCCTAACTAAAGCTTTAGAACTCGGTGATAAGGATCATTCCATGACATCTTGGCCTGCACAAAGTTACATGTCCTGTCAAAAATAGGTTGAGAGTTAAAATCTCTTCTTTGACATTTTCAAAATCTCCCTATCCCCATGTCCTGAATGTAGCTTCTCGTTAGCTCTTTAGATGTATATTTCTTGCTTATCTCCTCTGCTATGCGAAAGCATTGACCTGGAGCGATGATCTTCTTTGTTATACGTGAGTATAGACCTGAAGCTCTAATCAGCACGTTTAGATGATCATATCCTCTGTTATACGTAAGTATAGACCTGGAGCTCTCATCATCTATTCCTTAAAATAAAAGCACAGTGATTCTTAACTAAGATCATTGTTGAACCTCAAAAGGAAGTCAAGCAGAGTTAATCATATTACTCAATAAGCCCTGATGATGGGATAAGTTCTTCGTTGGATGTCTATGGGAACCAAGTTACCTGAGCTTCTCTAAACGAACCTAAAACATGATAAAATCAGTTGCAGGTCACTCGTTGAAAAGAATAAGCCATGGGTTTAAATTGGAGAAATATACCAACAATCATTCTTGAACTGTTTTTGGCTATCAAAATTTTAAAATCGTGATCAGACTCTGCTTCAGTGTGATCTCACTAACTTGTCGATGTTTAAAACATCCTTGTGCTTAAGTATATCTTGAGGATGTGATCTCATGATCGAATTAGTTCTTGGTGTATGGTGATTAAAAATATATATAAAAAAGGGATTTTTCATGTCAAATTATTTCTAGTCTTCCACATTATACTATTGAAATGTTAGTATTTTCACATGCATTTCATGGGAAATTGCACACACAGATAAACACAGGTTTATTTGTATTGTTGAAATGATCTAACGAGAAATGTGTAGAATGTGTTTGTGATTGTGTTACAGATTTTTTTCTGCAAATGATGGCCGATCATCAGCTAAGCAAAGTACCTGACCAGAGAACCTGTTCTTCAAGTTTCCAGAAGATACCTTGCTAGGATTCCTCCTCCTACATCTTCTAAAGCACTCAAGAATAGAGAGTTGGAAAAGCTGTTCCTAGTCATTCACAAAGAATGCACATGAAAAGGGGGAGCATATAAAAAGGGGGAGCCTGTAAGATGAAAGATCTTCAATACCAGATCATCAATCTAGGGGAGATTGAAGATCATTATATGGTTGACTTATCGGTGTTGATCATGATACAAGACATTGATAATGATAGACTAAGGGGGAGTATTGTTGGGTCAGATAAGGATAGTCTATATTATCAACACAGTCAAAGTCAACAAAGGTCAGGGAGCTCACTGAGAAGGTATCAAAGGCTGACGAGTTAAAGTTGGACGTACAGGATCTTATAAGACAATTTGAAATGGCAAGTGCAAGGGTAGAATAGGAAAGTACAGCAGGAGCGGATTAAGAAACATCTGATAAAGCTGAAGAGGAAGCGAGAGATGGGCAAGAAGACCAAGACTGAGGTCCAACCTAGGAGGAGAATTGATAATCTAGTATAGGTTGGACTCACTATAGTTGATAGGTTAAATGTTATGTAATAGGATTAATGTTAGTTTTTCTCTTGCAATTTGTATTTTGTTGACTTTTGTGTTCCAGCGAAACTACGGGCGGAGTCAGCTGTGTCTGTTCACCTGGCAAAACTGTAGTTCGCTGCCGGGTGAAACTAGTTAATAGTCAGGCAGTTTCACTAGTCAGCAAAATTAGGTTTGTTTATATATTATAATTTTTCTATCTGTGTAAGGGACAGATTGCAAAACCCTAATAGGAAATATCATTGTTGCAATTGTGTGTGTTAGGCTGGAAGCTTATTTTCAACATCATTGAGCCTATTACTTGATTATTATTGTTTAGATTCAAAATAGTTCATTGTGTTACTGAGTTCGCTGTGTTAAATCAGTGGGAAATCATTGTCATACATCAAGTGCACTGTTGAATCGATCAACAGGACTAACTATATGTATTGGTGTTTGAAGAAAATTGTAGCCATAATCAAGTAGTTGGTTTTGCAACCATAAAACTTGAGAGCAGCCAGTTGAAGCAGCTATGTACTCAGCCTCAGCTGTGGATACTTATACATTTTTTTTGCTTTTTTCACTGCCAAGAAACAAGTCTTTGTCCTATGAATTGACATCCACCAGTTGTGGATTTTCTATTGTTGTTACACCCTCCAAAGTTACTATCAAAATATGAGTAGAGGTTGAATTCTCCTTCTTTGGGATACCAAAGTCCTAGAGCAGGCTTCCCTTTGAGGTATCTAAATATTCTCTTGAGTGCATTAAGATGTGTCTACTTGGGGTCTGATTGGTACCTAGCACAAACACGCACAGCAAACATTATGTCAGGTCTACTGGCAGTTAAGTACATTAATGATCCTATCATAGATCTATATAATCTTTGATCAACTGACTTCCCTATAGGATCTGGTACAATCTTATCTATTGTTGATGCTGGTGTTTTGCATGAAGATGAATCAGCAAGGTGGAACTTCTTTAAAATTTGATTCACATACTTTTCCCGATTGATGAAAATGCCATCTGGTTTCTGATGAACTTACAAACCAAGGAAAAATGTTAATTCTCCCATGGAACTCATTTGAAACTCAGATTTCATCAAACATATAAACTCTTGACACAATCTCTTATTTGTTGATCCAAAGATGATATCATCTACATATACTTGGACAACTAAGAGATCTTGATGTTCATGCTTCAGGAAGAGAGTCTGATCAATTGTTCCCCTTTTGTAACCATGCTTGAGTAAGAAAGAAGACAATGTTTCATACCACTTTCTTGGGGCCTGATGAAGTCCATACAAGGCTTTATCAAGCTTGTATACCCTGTGTGGATAATCAGGATCTTCAAAGCCTGGTGGCTGGGCAACATAGACTTCTTCATCAATTTTACCATATAAGAAGGCACATTTACATCCATCTGGTAAACTGTGAACTTCATATGTGATGCATAGGCTAGAAAGACTCTAATGGCTTCAATCCTTACAACAGGGGCAAAGACTTCATCATAGTCTATCCCTTCTTCTTGAGTATAAACTTGTGCTATCTGCCTTGCTTTATTTCTTACAATAATACCTCTGTCATCTAGTTTGTTCTTAAAAAGCCACCTTATGCCAATTGGATAATGGCCTTCAGGAAGATCAACTAAATTCTAGACTTTTTGTTTTCTAAATTGCTAAAGTTCTTCTTGCATTGCTTCAATCCAGCTGTTGTCTTTCAATGTTGTAGTGATGTTGGCTGGAACCACTTATGAAAGAAAACATGAGAACAAACAGACATTGGCAGCTCCCCCTTGACTTCTTGTGGTTATTGCATGAAGATCACCAATAATGTTTTCTATTGGATGAGTATTATGAATTCTAGTTGTTGGCATTGATTCAACTAGAATGAATGGTTCCAAGTTGGTGATGTTGGTTGATGGAGATGAATCCAGTTGAGATGGGGAATTGACAAAATGATCTAAATTCTCATTATTTAGGCCTTCTGATGCTGAATGAACTCCATCTTCAAGATTTTGTGTTTCCACAGATGTGGGTATAGCTTCCACAACAGATACAGGACCAACTACGGATGTTGTAGTTAGTTGATCTGCAGACTTGAATGTTGTTGGAATGTTTCCTGATGAGTTTGAAACTTTAGTTGAAGGCAATGAATCATGTTTGGAAGAAGATGGAACATCTACGGATATAGAGAGATCTTCTGCGGATGCATTGTTAACTTCTACTGAAGTTGAATTTCCATGTACATCAGTGTTCTCATTGCTTTTTTGAGATAAAGGGCCTGGATCAGCAACACTTGAAGTATGTGTCTGGGGTAATCTTGGAGGATCAGCTAACAATGACACTTCACCCAAACTTGGAGGTACATAAGGATAACATGTTTCCATAGGACCTGCAACATTCAAATAACCAAAGTTAAATGAATTGGTTAAGGCATCTACATCAAACAACCAAGATGACCCTTTTACAGATTTTGGAAATAAGGATTCATCAAAAGATACATTAGGTGTTTCCTCCATAATGTTTTGATGTGGAATGTATACTTTATATGATTTAGATGTTGATGAGTAACCATTAAAAGCTTTTTCATCAAACTTTCCTAATTGATCTTTAGTGTTTAATATAGACACATGACGCCCAAAAGCTCTAAGATAACCTATAAAAGGTTTTCTTTTAAACAAAAGTTCATAAGGTGTTTTATTGTGTTCTTTGACAATTAATGTTCTGTTTTGAACATTGCATTCTGTGTTCACAGCTTCTGTCCAGAATGTGATTGGCAACTGTGAATCAGCAAGCATTGTTCTTGCTGCTTCAATTAGAGTTCTATTTCTTCTTTCATCAACTCCATTTTGTTGTGGAGTTCTTGGTGCATTGAATTGTCCGGCTATTCCTTTGTCCGTACAAAAGGAATCTAAAACATGATTAATAAATTCAGTTCTATTATCACTTTTTAACATTTTTATCTTTAAATCAAGTTGGTTTTCAATCTTAGTGATAAACTTCATTAATGTTTCTGATGTTTCACTTTTATGTTTTAAGAAAAAGACCCATGTGAATCTAGTGAAATCATCAACAATCACCAAATAATATTGCCTTTTACCAATGCTCAATACATTAGTTGGACCAAAAAGATCCATGTGTAGCATTTTGGGTGGTGTTGTGTTTGTGTTGATTGTTTTGGACTTGTGTGACACCCTATGTTGTTTTCCTTTATAACAAGATGAACAATGATTAGTACAGTAAAATTCTTTCTTGGGAAGGCCAATGACCAAGTCATTTTTGACTAGCTTATTCATGTTCTTCATATTTGAATGGACCATCCTTCTATGCAACAGTTGAGCTTCATCTTCTGATGACTTAGAAATCAGGCAGGTTTCATTACTTGTCATAGAGGTGTTGTTCATGTCCAAAACATATGTGTTTCCTTTTCTTGGTGATTTAAGAAGGATCCAATCTGCTGGAATTTGAAAACCTGGCTTAAGAAAATAACAAAAAGTGTTATCAAATAAAGTGGCAAAATTTTGATCACAAATTTGGGATACACTAAGTAAGTTGTATTGTAAATTTTCACAAAAATTTATTACTCAAATTTGAGTACACCATTTTTTACCATTCCCTCACCAACAATTCTACCTTCCTTCTTATCTCCACCAAATGGCACATATGAAGCATTTTTATGTTTGAAATCATGGAGGAGAGAACACTTTCCTGTCATATGCCTAGAATAACCACTGTCAACATACCACTTGTTGTTAGTCCTCCATGGATGTTTCTGTAAAAATAATGAAATCAATTAGAGCTTGGAGCCCAAGCCTTAATGGTCTTAGGCTTGCCATTGTTATCTAGGATTGTTACTCTCTTATGGATGAGCCTAGATGTCTCAGGATTGTTTTTAGACTTAATTGATTCATTATGTTTTGTTTAGGGTGAGGATGAGTCTGTTAAAGATGAACTTGAAGTACTTTGTTGTTAATCCTCAATCACTTCTTCTGTTACCTCTTCTTTGAGTATCTTTTTCTTTAAACCTGATGATGATACTTGAGTAGAGAAGGTTTCAACATCTTTTCTCTTTGATTTTGGCACTTGATTGCCTTTCTCAAAGTGATCATAGAAAGCTTCATCTTCCTTCAAATCTACAATCTTATAAGGTGTCTTGCTTTGAGAATTTTCTTCTCCTTCTTCTTCTTTGTTTGATCAGCAAATGATGGCATTTTTTCTTTAGAAACCTTCTATTTTGGTTGTAGCCTCTTCTATTTTTGAACCTTTGTTTCATCATTCTCAGAAGATTGTGAGTCTAATTCAACAGTCTCAGATTGTTGCTTCTTTGTCATGTTTGTTTTGCTCTTTTTGTTGAAGTAACATTCTTGAGTAGAATGGTTCTTCTTGTTGCAGATGGCACAGTGCTTGTTAAAGTAACAATCAGCAGTCATATGATTGTTCATGTTGTAAATGGAGCAATAACTGCTAAAGTAACAATCAACTGTATTGTGGTTGTACATGTCACACCACTTGCAATATTTTTCTTCAGCTTTACTCTCAGACTCTATCACCTTCTTCTTCTGCATCTTTAATTCTTTCTCAAGCTTTACAATTAAAGAATCTTTACCTCTTCCTGGCATGATGTCACCTGGTTCTTGTTGCTTAGGATTTACAACTCTCTGTTTCTTTTCTTTCTTGATGTCAGTCTGTGATCCAGCTGATGATTTCTTTTTTCATAGATCTTCTACGGATGACTGTTTTGATGCAGATGATTGCTTCTTCCGTAGATCTTCTACTGAAGACTATTTTGAATCAGATGATTTCTTCTTCCGTAGATTTTCTACGGATGATTGTTTTGGAAGATCAACATTCTTCCTTTGCTTTTCTACGGATGGTTCTATACATGTCTTCTTCTTTTGCAGGTGTTCTGCAGGGGTATAATCAACTACTTGAGAAGATCAAGAATATTCTATGCACTATCTACGAATCCAATCATCTATCAATCACACAAGATAGATTTTTGAAATACAACAAGGATTGAGGAAGAGAATGATGGAAGGGTGATCTACACCACAATTAGAAATGACGAGTTAAGGGTGGATGAACAAACTATCAGGAGGGTACTAGAGTTTAGAGAACAAGAAAAGGGTCACCCAGATGTGTTCAATCATGAGATGAATTAGTTTCACTGATTTCAGTATCTTCACCATTAACCAATTTATTATTTTCAACTTTTGATTCAGTTTTGGTGCTAGATACAAAATGATTTGACAGACTATTGATCATGGACTCAGGTAGGGTGGTGTATTTATCATTCACTAGTGGTGCAACAACATGAAATCCCAACCCATACATGTTCTTTGATTCAATATGTGGAGTTCTGTTTTCTCTGGACCTCATGTACTATCCACCTCTTCAACTGTTGCTGGTTGTGGCATGATATTAAAGGAAGTGGCTGACTACTCTGAACAAGACTGGAAGAAGATAGATGTAGATCAAAAATCCATGACTACCCTCCAAACTGCTCTTCCAAACTCTATCTATAGAGGCTTTAAGAAGTGCAAGACTACTAAACAACAATGGGATGCACTAAAGCTGATGTATGAGGGGTCAACTGAGGCAAAAGAGAACAACAAAGACCTCTTGAAGCAGCAGTTTGACAATTTCACCTTCAAGATAGGTGAAACCATGACTCAATAATACTTCAAGTATGTTGAGATTGTGGATACTCTAATGGATGTTGAAGTAACTCTTGAGAACAGGGACATTGTAAGGAAGTTCATGTCCTCTCTTCCTAGACAATGGACACACTATTGTGTGGTCATTAGGAGGACTAAAAACCTAGAGACCCTTACTCTCATTGAGTTGTATGGTATACTCAGTGGCTACCAGATGGAGATGAATATGCGAAATTCATCTGGTAACTCGAACAATCAACAGAGTTCTGCCCTTCATATGGCTAAAATGGATAGCAGAGAACCATAGCATCATCTTATCTGCTACCCTGACAACTCACAAAAGGGCCCTTTCATCACCTTCCCTGAGACACTAAGGGAGAGCTACATCAAAGGAAACCCATTCCAAGAGACAAGCTCTTCACAAGCCTTTGTGTCTGCTGTTAGTGGCAGCTTTCTCTTCACCCTTGAAGACTTGGACTGTATCCATCTAGATGATCTGGAGTACATGGAGATAGTACAGCAAATGGCTTTTCTCACTCATAAAGCCAAGAAGTTCTATAAGAGGATATGGAGGAAGTTTCCCAGCAATGCAACCAGTGGAAAGTTTGGGCTGGACAAAAGCAAAGTGAAGTGTTACAACTTTAACCAAATGGGACACTTTGCTAGAGAGTGCAAGGCACCAAGAACAAATGGTGGACAAGCATAAACCAGACTAAACTAAACTAATGGAGCTCCCTAAAATGAGAAGCCCAACCAGCAAGCTGCAGTTGCTGTTGAAGAAGAAGGCTTTGATTGGAGCTTTCAGGTTGAAGAATGATCTCCAAACCAAGCACTGATGGCAGATCATGAAGAAGCCAAGGTATTGGAACATCTTTATACACCTGAATGTATTACTAAAGTTAACAAATATAGGTCCTATAAGTTAGAGATGAGATCTGAACTTGAGTCCTTAAACATCTTAAAAGCTGATTTCAAAAGAGCTGAAAATGATTACAAACTTAAAATAGAACATTTAGAGAAAACCATTTCAACTCTTAAGCATGAACACACCAACTACGGGTCTAGGATCAAAGATCTTATCACTAAGTTATCTGAATGCAAGGCTGAGCATGTGATCAATAAAGACAGGGTAGAAAAATGTGTTCTTGAAGAAGAGACCTTCAATAACATCATATCCTCATCCTTGCATGCAAAAATTTGTTATCCCAATAAGCAGGGACTGGGATCTACTGAGATAGCTCCTCCACACACTCTACTTTCTGTAAGAGCTCTAAGGTGTCAAACTTGTCAAGATGAGCTTCCCCTCATAGACCCAACTGAAGAAGAGGATGAAGAAGAGATAGTGAAGGATGGATCTGAGAAGAGTGAAGAAGATCATCCTAAGAAGGGTCATTATTCTCCTAGGGGGAGAAAAGAATCTGGGATGACCAAGTCTAAGAGGAAGAACTTAATCAGAGCATCCAAGAGAAGATCAAAGAAAGCTCAAGAGATCAAGGCCACTTTTAACTCTAAGTAGAAACAAGTGTTTATATCTGTAGGATTTGAAGTGGTGAAGACTAAAGACTCAACTGTTAACTCTAGTACTAGGAGTTCTAATTCATGTCAAACTCATCCTAATGAAGAGAAGAAGGCTGATCAGTTGTGTACCACTGCTACACAACCTGAACCATCCACCTCTAAGAGCAAGTCTCACCCTAGGAAGCCTGCTACCACATCTGAGAAGATGAAGATAGAGATGGAAAGTGATCAAGCTCAACCTTCCTCTCAAAAGAAGATTCTCAAAAGGAAGTAGATGGATTGCATCATGTGTGGTAGTATTTCTCATCTTGCTAAGGATTTCCTTTACAATCCTAAAAGTATTATCCACATAACCAAGAAGAAAACTTATGAGAAGAAGATAGCTTTGGAAGGAAAGTATTTTCCTTTCGGAAGCTCCAAAGTGAAGAAGAAGACAAGTGAAAACTTGCCTTTGGAAGAAAATTTGGTCTTGAAAGAAAGCAATGCCTCCAAAGTATTAAAGCCTCCTGCAGTGAAAGAAAGATCTTCCGAAGGATCAGTCTCCAAAACATCCGAAGTTGGCAAAACATCTGAAGTGTTGAAGGTCAAGTTTAATCCTCCAAAGATGGTGTAGAAGATAAAGGAAGACCATATGGCTGAAAGTTCTTTATCAACAACAGCTGATGATCCATAAAGCCTGAACATAGGATCAATCACTGTTACATTGTCTTCAGATCACTTTGATAAGCCCAAGCCAATGAGGCTTGGGTTTCCAAATATAGCTAATCATCTCTTTTCGTGCAGGAACAGCTAAAGACTAAAAAGAATGTATAGATCATAGATAGTGCCTGTAATGGCTCTTTGCTTCATAACTTTGAGAAAATTAATGGAGGGCCAGTTGCTTTTAGAGGAGAAGCAGGAGGTTACATTACTGGAAGGGACAGGGTCACAAATGATAAGCTCAGCATTGAGAAGGTAAACTTTGTCAAGGAGCTTAGGTACAATCTACTGAGTATATCCTAATTTTGCGATCAGAGACATAACATGCTCTTCACTGAGCATGAGTGCATTGTTCTCAAGCCCGGGGTGGTCATTCCTTAAGAGCATATCTAGCTTAGAGCCCCAAGGAAAGGGAACACGTACAAGATGGATTTGCAGGAAACAACTCCCTCAGGAGAAGTATCTTGCTTTCTATCTAAAGCAAAGAGTGATGAGTCTTTCCTCTAGCATAAAAGAATGTGCCATGTAAACTTTAAAAACATGAATAAATTATCTAAGAATGATTTGGTAACTAGAATGCCAATGAAAGAGTTTTCAAGTGATGACCATTGTGTGGAATGCCTGAAAGGGAAACAACACAAGTGGATATCTTTGGCCCACAAGTGTAATGAGTCTAGGAAGGACCTCATACGGTTTGTTGATCTAATGACATGGACCATTAATGAGAAGTACGAACGAAATTTATAGCTTTATGTTTTTTATGTTGACATAATATAAGCAATGATATTTTATTTTTGTAGGAAAGTACAGGAGCTGAAACAACTAGTAGTCAATGGGAAATTAGTACAAAAGTAAGTTCATATGTTATTAAGATGCTAGAACGTATACGTTATAGGTTCTATATTTTGGAAACTAAAATGTATTTTGTTGTTTCATTAAAACTGTTATAGAAGTTAGGGAGGATACCAAAACATGTAGGTATGTCACTGACATAACTACTTTCTTTAACAGTTATGGTATGCATATGTAATAGTATATTTACATACATGTTATATTTAGGTTGTATATATGTAAGGTTTATGGTATGTATATGTAATAATATAGTTACATACTTTTTATTTATAGGTTGCATATAGGTAAGGTTTTTGTTACATGTATGTAAGATTATTGTTCATTATATGTAGAATAAATTACCGTTTGCATCCCTGACATTTGTCCAATTTAACTGTTTGCATCCCTATAGTTTCAAAACCATGAATCACCCCCTAATCTTTTGATTTTCTCCTTGTTTGCATCCCTGTGGCTGACGCCTTTTCATTGCGCAGTTAAATGCATCTTTTTTTCTCTCTCTTGTAGGGGCATTTTGGTCCTTTCATTCTTTCCCCCTTCTCTCTTGTAAAACCAATATAAGGGTTTCTTTTACCTCTTGTAAAACCCACTTTCACTTTACACTCTAACCATCCACTGAAGCACAAAGCCTATTGAAAATCAAGAACCAAACTTCATCATCGTCTTCAACTATTAGCTGATCATGGCCAGTTAAACCCATTTGAAAGATGGTTGTTCCTACCTGGTACATTCGTGACACAGATGATCCAGTGTTTAATCCAATCAAAGTTTATGGTATGTTTTCTTCAAAATCAACATAAATTAGGAGCTTTATTTTATCATCATATTATTCTTATATTATAGTATACATTGTTACAGCTAATGAGCCTACTTTTTTTACACCTGAAATCCATTATGGTCGAGAATTTGTGAAGTTCCCAGGAAGAAGGTATGTGAAGGCTAAAGTTACATACGTGGACATGGTAGACATTGATATGTTTTCAACCTATGGTGTTGATGCTATGATGGAAGAGTTAGGTTATGATGGGGATGAGGTAATGTACTACAACTTTAAGATTCTGGGTCAAGACTTGGATTTTGGTTTAAGAGCTCTGGGTGGTGATATGGATGTACATAACATGCAACAATATGTGCACATGTTTAAGGTGATTGAACTCTACATAAAACACAAAGTTACAAAGCTAAAGACCTATTTGAAGTCTCCTAACCAAGGGTCGAAGGTGATCATCAAAGAGATTGATGATAGTGGACCATCTAATCCTTGGAGAACACAATTACAACTTAAGTGGTTTGAACAGGAGGTTCCCCAAGAGATTAATGATAGTGGACTATCTAATCCTTGCATAAGACAATTACAACTTGAGTGGTTTCAACAGGTAGTTCCATAAGGTCCAGATCAAGGGGCAGAACCAGTGATAGAAGCAGAAGGGGTTGATCAGTTTCTGGATGCACAAGGGGCAGAACCAGTGATAGAAGCAGAAGGGGTTGATCAATTTGTGGATGAACAAGTGGCAGAACCAGTGTAGAAGCAGAAGGGGTTGATCAGTTTGTGGATGCACAAGATGAACTTACAATGTCTGAAAGTGATGAAGAAGTGAAAAATGAAGAATTACAAGAAGAGGTTGATCAGCCTATCAATAATTCTATTGACATGTTGCAAGATGATGTTTTCTTGTCTAATTTTATAGAACCCTTTCATACAAAACAACTTGAGCCACAACATCAGCATAACAATGATTCTGGTGGATATATCAGTGGTGGATCTGAATCTGATGATGAAAATTTTATTACAGATGTACATAATCCTTTAGAGGATGTGGAGATTGATATGGAAGAATACAGAGCATTTGTTGACATGAACGTAGATGATCTGGCTGGAGATGATAAAAGTGATGAAGATGATACTATAGAGGTTGATTTAGATAACTTTGATAGTGCAAGTGATGCAGATGCTGCTCCATCTAGAAGGGTAATTAAAAACTAAATAGGAAGAATAGAAACTGGAACTCAGTTGTTGCATCATCATCATTCTATGTTGGTCAAAGCTCAGGCTTTACACAGCTTCAGTGATTGCTAAAGAAGCAGAACCCGCACTTAAGTGTAACCCTAATATACCCCTAAAGGCCCTACAAGACATTTTACAGAGGAAAAACCAGATTCAAATCTCTAACAAAAAACTCTTTATGGCAAAAATGATGGCATTGAAGAAAATGGAGGGTGATTATTTATCTCAGTTCTTTAAGAGCTGTTAAGATCTAACCCAGGCTCAAAGTTAAGTTAGAGGTTGAAAGGGAGTGTAACCCTAGTAGTTCAACTAGACAGTTCAAAAGACTTTACATCTGCTTTACTGCTATGAAAGTTGGTTTTAAAGCATATGGGAGAGCCCTATTAAGTCTTGATGGGACCTTTATGAAAGGTCCATTCATAGGAAAAATGTTGACTGTAGTTGGTGTTGACTCTAATAATGGAATTTATCTAGTAGCATATGCAGTGGTGGAGGCTGAAACAACAGATTCATGGACATGGTTTCTACAACTTCTTGGTGATGATCTAGATCTGGGCATAAACTCACACTTCACTTTCATAAGTGACAGGCAGAAGGTAATTTGTTACTAGTTTTATTAATTGCAATATGTTTAAACTTCAAAAGTGAAATTATATTTTACTACCATCTGTTTTAACCTGTTTATGGAATTGTACCTGTTGTTAAGAAGGTGTTTCCAGCAGCTGAGCATAGGTTTTGCCTAAGACACATTCATGAGAACATGAAAGCAAAATAGAGAGGGCATATATATAAGGATCTTTTATGGAAATATGCAAGTTCAACCACAATCCTTGAATTTGAAAAACACATGGAGACCATAAGGAAACAAGATCCATCCATGTATGATTGGTTGAAGCAAATCCCTGCAAAGCATTGGAGTAGGTCTCACTTTAGTGGTATGTGTTACTTGACTTTAGAATTGATGTTTTTTAAAACCCAATATTAGTAGGTCATACTCTTCTCTTATTCAATGTTTATAAAACAGGTAGGCTGAGATGTGATATTTTATTAAACAACATTTGTGAGGTCTTTAACAAGCAGTTGGTTGCGGGTAAAGACAAGCCTATAATTCCATGTCTTGAGTATGTTAGGGAATACATGCTAAAGAGGCTTTTTATTGTTCACAAGTTGATTTCAAAGTGTCCAGGGCCCCTTACACCCTTTGCAGCTAAAAGCTTGGATCTCATTAAGAAAAAAGCAAGTGAATATAGTGTTACCATGGCTGGAGTTAAAAAAATACCAAGTAAGTGGACCATGAATGGATCAAGTTTGTGTTTACTTAGAGAAACAAACCTGCTCGTGTAGAAAATAGGAGCTTACAGGCATGCCTTGTAAGCATGCAGTAGCTTGCATATGGGATTTAGCAACTTATAACCAGCAAAATGCAATTCCTGAGGCTTGGGTGTCCAGAATGTATTTGTTAGAAACTTGGAAGGATGTATATAAAAGCACCCTTGAGCCTATCAATGGGAGACCCATGTGGATGCCATCAAATTCCCCAACTACACTGATACCTCCAAAGCATCATACTAGGGTTGGCAGACCTAAAAAGAAGAGGAAGAAATCAGTTGAGGAGGTGGATGCAAGTAAAGTTAACAAAGATAGGAAGTTGGTGAAAAAAGGATTTTCTCTTAAGTGTGGTCTGTGCAAGAATTATGGACACAACAAAAGATCATGTAAGGGACAAGGTTCATCACAACAGGTTTCATAAGGTGCTCCTCAGGAAAGTCAGTAGTCAGCTGGTTTATGTATTTTGAATGTGGATTTTCTATTAATTGGATGTATTTGTTGCTGGAACATGATCCCTTAGTTAATTATGTATTTTGGGTATGTATTTTGAACATGCTTTGTTGTTTCAAACAATGTTACTGTCACTCATGCCTTTTAGATGTAATCAAAGGCCTTTTGATGTTGTTTCTATAATTGTATGTTGGTGTATGGTGTATATTAGTATAATATGGCATGGGAATAATTGGTATGCAAATGGCAGTTGGTTGTTAGGGTCAATTGGTACAAAAATGGAAGCTGGTTGTTGGGGTTAATTTTTGTTAATTGCATGTTCTTCATTATACAAAGCTTATGACCACAAAATGTCTCTCATAAACCATTAAACTTTTACAACCACTACTAATTGACCTTTACAATATTTAGGACAGAATTAGGTCAATTGGTACTAAATAACTTCTACTACTTCACTAACAAATCAAGTACACAATAAAAAAGAACCAACTCAAAATTAAAAACATTATTAATCTTTTCACTTGATGCTTTAACCTCCAGGCTCTTTCTTCTGCCATGTTGCTTGAGAACATAGTGCAAGTTAAAGCCAACTTACAAACCCATAATTTGTCCCCATTCTCGTGCAACAGTGAAATCTGCGGCTTGGATTTTTGACGGTCCATGATGTTCGAACAAAAGTTTCAGATCCGCATGAACATTTGACCATCGTTTTCCTTTAAGATAAGAGTAGTGAGCGACGGGGAAACAAATAGAGAAAGAGGGAGAGGTGAGATGGGTGACATTGGGGAAAGTGATTGTGGGGTCTTCACATCCATATCTTCTTATAGTGGTTTTACAAGAGAGAAGGGGGAAAGAATGAGAGGACCAAAATGCCGCTGCAAGAGAGAGAAAAAAATACGCATTCAACTGCGCAATGTAATGGCGTCAGCCACAGGGATGCAAACAAGGAAAAAATCAAAAGATTAAGGGGAGATTCAAGGTTTTGAAACTATAGGGATGCAAACAGTTAAATTGGACAAATGTCAGGGATGCAAATGGTAATTTACTCTTATATGTAACATTCTTCTTACATATACATTATCGGTAGTTTACATAATTTAGACTTCTTGATTATGAAATTGCATGGATGCGTAATGAGGCAGACTTATATGCTATAGCCCATGAATATGTAATGTTCCTATATTTGCAACTAATAATTGAGCAAGGACTAATTTTTACTAGCTAGTTGATTAACTTAAGCCCAGGACAATAAATTTATAATGATACGATTGATTATTGGACAAAAGTGCTTAACCATGATGAAAAAAGCAAAAGATAAACTTATATAGAGATAAAGTGTTGAAAGAAGCAAAAGAGTTGGGGAAGAAAACCAAAAAAAGATGTGATGTGGTAGTATAGTTTTTTTTATTAACATTGGCTTTATGTAACTATTCTTTGATTGTTTTGGTTTTTGTTCATTTTGGAAGTGGACAAGGATCTTATATGTTTTGGATAGTCTTATGTACATTTGATAATTTTATAATAAAATTAATTTTGGATCTTAAATGTGGCAAGTGTGCATTTTTGAATAGTTACAAGCACGAAATATAATATCAAATCTTTTAATATGTATATGTAATAAAGTATTAACAAAGAAAAAAACATATGTATCAGCATGATAAAAGTATATGTATCAAGGAGCAATAGTTAATTCTAATATGTAATAAAGTAAACAAACCAATAAACAAATATAGATCAGGATATGTTTCATGGAACACAGAATCTTCTAATACATATATGTAATAAAGTAAAAAAACAAACAAACATATATGTATCGGTATATGTACCGTATCATATAGCACTATATATGTGTGTGTGTATATATATATATATATATATATATACAAACATATATATATGTGACAACCCACCCGACTTCTTTGTGCCAATGCAATAAACCAGTGATGTAACAAAAATTCTTTCAACATAGGGATAATGTGACATCCGGTAATTTTCCGTTACCAAACTCCGTTAGTTCCGTTAGGTTTTGCATACACGTGTCGTGAGCACACACTAGTTATCATTGAACGTTGGTGATCTAATCATAATTAACAATGGTTAATTGATAATAACTTAATTAATAATGTTGATTATTAGTTTGGGGTTATGTGATTTTTAGATTTTGAATATTATTTGTGAATCTTACATGATAACGTGACAAAGTGTTATATTTATTTCGTGTGTTTTGTTGCTAGCTAAAAATAGATGATTATTATTGTTGAATAATAATATATGAGTTTTGTAGTTAAAAATTGTTAAAAAGTGTTAAAAAGGCTAATTTTTATAAAAGGTGTTTAAGGGAGGTTTATTTTGTAATTACCAATAAACTTAATATTACCAAAATCAAAACCATAATCCCCTCCCACACCCCCATTTGTGGCCGAGACCCCAACACACACACCCCTTGCGATTTTGATCAAAGAACATCAAACAACCATCGATTTCTAGTGTCAATCAAGCATTACAAGTGATTAGCAAGTGTTAATCATCGTCTTTATACACTTAAAGGTAAGTTCCTATCAAGTTTTCATGATTTTAATTCTTGATGAACCCTAGTTCGAAAATCATGTAGAAAAGTCAAAATCAATGATGGTTTGATGATGATATGATGTTAGTTATGTTATATGAATGTTAATCTATGTAGATTATGCAAGAAACCCATGGTTTTTTCATCTAGTTCATATATTGCCAAAATTGGAAATTTTTCTTCATGAGAATTCATGTTTTGATGAATTGTTGATTTTAAATGGGTGATTATGATTGCTATGAATTAGATTAGGTATAATATTGATGAATCTATGATTGAAATTGTTAAAAGATTGGTTTTTGGGTGTTACTTTCCCGAAAGGGATACTTTAATTATATGAATCATGTGATCTTGTGAATTTGGCATGTATATGATGTTAGGATCATGCTAGAATGCTTGTTGGGGATGTTGAATGTGTTTGAATGTGTTGATTGGGTTAATTGGATGATTGATGAACTATTTGGGAAAATCTTGGTTTTCTTGAAAAATGTGCAAGTGTACAAGTATGCCATTATGTACAAGTCATGTGTCATGATGAATTGTGATTGTTGATTATTATAATGTTGATGCCTTGGTTGTATGACGTATATATGGGATTGTGATGATGAGCATCATACACGAGTGCAAATCTGAGGCCCTTACTTAGTAGGATTGGCAGGGTTTAGTGTATGAAGTTGTGAGTGGCTTCACATGGCATGTAGTGCATCATTAGGCTACATTTATGAATTATTAGTTGTTATGTAATTATGATTGTGTTGAGCATATTGATTGTTTGAGATTTGTATGCGTTGTATGATAATTATGTGTATGGGTTGCTATACTTGATCAAACAAGATTTCAATTAACATGTCACCAACGGGTCTAATGCGTCAACTAGGTCAAATGAACTTTGTTTTCCAAAACCTTGGGTCAACGTGTTTATAGACAACTTAGGGTTGTTAAGCTTTCTGTGTACACGTACTTATGTACTTGCGTGTTCAAGGCAACCTTTGAAGGGTTGTCTTTCCACTCATCGCTAGCTCTTTGTTATTGTTCGTTGCGCACCAGGTGAGTTCATGCCCCACTTTTTATACACTCTCTTTTAGGGGAGATAGCATACTTATTTACAAACGCTTTATTATTTTAAGTTGTGTATAGTGTAACATAGTGTGATATACTGTAACACCCTGAATTTTATTAAAAAAAGAGAAAATAAAAGTATAAAGAAAGAAATAAGAAATAACACCCCAGTACTGTGTCAGTCTTCGAACAGGAGTCGGAGGTTTGTTTACAGGCCCCGTCACGGTATCAGCTTTCGAGCACGAGTCGGGGGTATTGCATGAGATAGGATGGCATGAGATGAGGTCTTGTTGCTCACCTCGGTACTGTGTCAGTCTTCGGACACGAGTCGGGGGTTTGTTTACAGGCCCCGGCACAGTATCAGCTTTCGACCATGAGTCGGGGTGTTGCACCAAGATGGTATCCTTGTCGCATACCCCGGTACTATGTCAGTCTTCAGACACGAGTCGGGGGTTTGTTTACAGGCCCCGGCATAGTATCAGCTTTCGAGCACGAGTCGGGGGTATTGCATGAGACAGGATCTGGATGATGGTAAAGGATATAATGAATAATAATGATGAACGATGATGAAGATAATAATAATTACTATCAATATGTACGTATGATGTTTGATCACGAATGAACGTAAGGGTTATGTTTTAACGAAAGTAAAGTATTTTATTTCTAAAACTAGAACTCACTCAGCGTCGCTGACTTTTTGTATGCATAAAAGTTGGCAGGTTTTTGTGTTGATGCTGAGGAGGTGCAGGCATGGATGCATAAGCTACTGGGGACTTTTTGAGGCTGGCATCCACATTTTTAATATGATGTTGTATTTTGAAATGTAAATGAATGATGTAACGTAATGATATGTTTTAAATTATTAATGAAAGTTTTAAATTCCGCTACAAAATTAATGTATGTTTTTTAATATTTTATGCGATGACGGTCCAGTTGTAAGCGTCCCGGGAACGTGGCCTTACAAGTTGGTATCAGAGCCAAAGTTTAAGAGAATTGGATAAATATTTTCAAAACCTAAACTTAAACTGAGAATGGGACGAAAGAAAAGGGATGCCTGTCCTAGTAGCTACGTGCCTATAGGTAAAGGTTTTACATAAACGTTTTATATAAGTTAATAAAAAGGGGAATTATGTGCGCGTGTTATGTGGTTTATGTGCTTTTGTGCAGATTTAGATACTGATGTTGTCAGGATAGGAAATGCTTGGGGGATGAAGAGTAAAGTAAGTGGCTAATCACAACTGGCCACTGTAATTAGGGACTTACTATACTTGACATAATCCGAGCTATTACCTTGAATGACCGTGTTGGTGTTTGAATCTTGTAGTGTTTAGATGGCTGGCGGTAGGCCTTCTGAGGCTTCACGGGGTGGAGGTCGGGGTGGACGTGGTGTTAGACCGCGTGTCACGAGGAGCAGGGCTAAGACTGCTGAGACAGCTCCTAAAGAGCTAGAGCTCCGTCACCAGGATGGTGAGGACAAGAGTGCTAATCTGAGAGCCTCAATGAAGGAGGCGGTGGTTGAGGAGATTCATCAGGTCATGCAGACGATTCTGCCGACTGTAGTGACCGAAGTTATACGTGCTGTGAGGGAAGATGAAAAGAAAGAGAAGGATGAGAGGAGGAGGACCGTCGGGAGAGGTTGCGGTGAAGGGGAACAACCAGAGACTGAGATGGTTGTCTCCAATGATGATGATGAGGAGGAAGCGGTGCAGGAAACCGCCAAGGGGTGTAGCTATGGGGCATTCTAGAGATGCAAGCCCCCAACTTTTGATGGGAATGGAAGTGCTACTGCTGCTCATCGTTGGGTGAGGAAGATGGAGGTGATACTGGACATTAGCGAGTGCCGCGAGGATCAGAAGGTGAAGTTCGCTACCCACTCATTTGTGGATTCAGCCTTGTGCTGGTGGGACAACATTGTTCAAGCCAAGGGTACCAGGGCAATCGGGAGGATGAGATGGAATGAGCTGAAGAGGTTGGTAATTGAGGAGTTTTGCTCTCATAGAGAGCTTGACAAAGTTGAGAGAGAGTTACTGTAGTTGGAGGCGGGAACGATGACGCACCAACAGTATACAACAAAGTTCAACAAGATGGCAATGCTGGTGCCAGATCAGGTGATGCCTGTGTCATGAAAGATCAAGAGGTACATTCAAGTCTACCGGTAGATATCCACAGACATCTGATCGCTGCCCGGCCAGGTACGTTTAGGTTGGTGGTCGACCTAGCGGGGAGGTTGTATGATGTGCAAGAGGCGGTGGCGATGGTGGATGTAGAAGGGAAGCGGGACAATGTGAGAAATGGAAATGGAATGCGGGATAATGATGATGGATTTATGACTGGAGGTAAGACGATGTAGGTCGATGATCGGAAAGTGGTAACAAGGAGGGAAGAAGCATGCAAGAAGTGTGGTAGAGGCCACGAGGGGGAGTACAAGTGGGGATCGAACATCTGCTTCCAGTGTGGGAAAGAGGGCCACAAGGCAAGGGATTGTCACATGGCTAGATGTTACAGATGTGGTGAGACTGGACACATGAGCAGAGACTGCAGGAAGTCGTGGGCAGAGAGCTCTGGGGCAAGGAAGGGGAGCACAGGATGAAGGTCAGAGCATTCTCTATGACCGGGAGGATGCTAGAGCAGACTCTGACATGGCGTCAGGTACGTTTCACGTAAATTAAACTATGCATCTGTGCTTTGTTTGTGGTGCTAGTAGTAGTTTCATTCCTGCTGCCTTCTGTGATAAGTTGCACGTTAGGAGTAGGAAGGTCGGTGAGCCCTTCGATGTAGAAATTGCTATTGGTAAGTCCACTAGGTTACCTGATGCCCTAGAGGATTGTGTGGTAGAATTGGAAGAGCACGTGTTTTCTGCTAGACTGTTCAGGACGAACGTAGGTAGATTGATACGTGCCTTGGGTAGAATTGGCTAGTAGCCTATGAGGCAAACACCGAGTGTTGCAAGAAGGTGGTTTGATCAACCGCGCCCAACAAGAGTTCGGTGCTGACCTACGGTGATAGAGTAATAATGAATGCCTCGTCTGGGAAAGGGCATCATCCGAATCTGAAAGCAAGGGAAGCTAATACCGAGGTGTATAGGGCTTTTCCGAATCATCGCTCGAATAGGAGGGGTGGTCTACAGGTTGGAGCTACCCGATAAATTAAGTGGAATTCATCCGACATTCCATGTATCCCATTTGAGGAAGTGCTCAATCAAGGAGGATATGGTAGTGCCACTAGGGAATACCGAGATGGACGAACGACTCAACCACGTGGAACAACCGGTGGCCATTACTGATAGAAGTGAGAGAGGGGCTAAGGAGAAGGGTGGTTTCATTTGTGCGAGTACAGGGGAGCCCAGAAGGGGTCTAAGCCTACGTATAAGATCAAGGAAGAGATGAGACAACATTACCTGCAACTGTTTGAGAAGCAACAGGTTTCGGGTACGAAACCTATATAAGGGGGGTGGACTTGTAACACCCCGAATTTTATTAAAAAGAAGAAAAAATAAAAGTATAAAGAAAGAAATGAGGAATAATACAAGTTGAAGGACTAAAGTTATGCAAGATGCAAACTTTAAAATAATAGCGTTTAAAAGAGTGGGTATGGCCGCCCACTACATTGCCATACCCATCTTGTAAGATCATCTAAAGATTATGAGGCTGATTCAACCAACAAGCCAGAACAACCAAGTCTTCCATGCATGCACTAAGGAACAAAGATGAACTAGCTTTGGAAGTCTTACACTCTCAAATATGTCTAAGTGTAAGATCTTTCAAAGCTAACAGTTCAGAAGGAGTTACTTTGGAAGTTTCACACTCAAACAGAAAAATATTCTAAGTGTGAAATCTTTCGAAGCCAAAGACCAGCATCTTTCAAAGTCAAAGATGAAATCTTTCGAAGTTTCAGAGACAAAGTCTTCTGAAGCTGTGAAGACTGATTTCTTAAGAGGACAAAGAAAATATGCTTTCTCTGAATCAACTTTTGATAAAGCTGACACACTTTCCGCTGCCTGCTCTGGTGGTTCACCTACTTTACACAAGTTGGTGAAACTTCCATGCTTTATCAAAAAGTAGGAATGGTCGTTGCTGTAACTTACCTTACTTGTTCATGTAGACTTTTTGTATTAGGAAAAGTCAGTGAGCTATGGCATGTCATAGTCCTAGTCAAAAGGCAATCTGCCTTTTGACTTTAGATTGATCTTGTTATCAAGATTAGTCAAATCCCAACTGTCTTTACATGTAAGTGACGGTTGTAGGTTGTAGTATAAAAGTGTCTCAGGTTCTTGTAATTTCTTTATGCTTTGTAACACTTGTAAAAGAACTTGAGATCAATATACAACATTCTTGAAAACCAATCTTGTGTTCTTGTGTTGTTCTTAATTTTGTCTCTTTAATTTACTTGTGTTCTTAGTATCATCTGTTTTATGTTACCAGTTCCCTATTTGAATTGTTAAGTGATCTAAGATCTCTCCTCAGTGTGAAACTAAGTGTTAAGTACTCTTACCCGGTCCTGCATTTGGTATCAGAGCATTCCAGGCTCTTGATTGTAAGATCTCACCATCTTTAATCCTCTTAGCTTCACACAACACTTAACTCTTCAAATGGCAGCTATCTCTAAGGCAGATATGGAAACTGGAACTATGTCAAAGTCCCCACTGATCACTCCTGAGGATTTTGACACTTTGTGCCAAAGAATGGAAGGCTTCATCAAGTCTCAAGATTTCAGGATGTGGGAGTCTGTTGTCAATGGACCTCATGTACCATGCCTCTTCAGCTATTATTGGTGGTGGCATGATACCAAAGGAGAGGGCTGACTTTTCTGATGAAGACAGGAAAAGGATTGATATTGATCAGAAAGCCATGACAACCCTCTAAACTGCTCTTCCAAACTCCATCTACAGAGGTTTCAAGAAGTGCAAGACAGCTAAACAGCTATGGGATGCACTAAAACTGATGTATGAGGGGTCCAATGAAGCCAAGGAGAACAAGAAGGACCTCTTAAAGTAGCAGTTTGAAAACTTCACCTTCAAGACAGGTGAAACCATGACTCAATAATACTTCAGGTATGTTGAGATTATGGATACTCTGGCTGATGTTGGAGTAACTACTAAGAATAGGGATATTGTTAGGAAGTTCATGTCCTTGCTTCCCAGACAATGGACACACTACTATATGGTCATTAAGAGGACTGAAAACCTCAAGACCCTTACTCTCACTAAGTTGTATGGAATACTCAGTGGATACCAGATGGAGATGAACATGCAAAATTCATCTGGTAACTCCAATACTCACCAGAGTTCAGCCCTTCATATGAGTGGAAGAGATAGCAGAGAACCACAACATCATCTTATCTGCTGCCCTGAAACCTCACAAAAGGGTCCTTTCATCACCTTCCCAGAGACACCCAGAGAGAGCTACATCCGAGGAAGTCCCTTCCAAGAGACAAGTTCCTCTTAAGCCTTTGTCTCTACTAATGAAAGTTCAGGAAACTTTCTCTTCACTCTTGAAGACCTAGACTGTATCTATCTAGATGATCTGGAATATATGGAGATAGTCCAGCAGATGGCTCTTCTCACTCACAGAGCCCAGAAGTTCTATAAGAGGACTGGGAGAAGGTTTCCTAGCAATGCAGCCAGTGGAATGTTTGGGCTAGACAAAAGCAAAGTAAAGTGTTACAACTGTAATCAGATGGGACACTTTTCGAGAGAATGTAAGGCACCTAAGTCAAATGGTGGCCAAGCATCATCCAGGCCAAACTACACTGAAGGAGGGCACCAGAATGAGACGCCAAGACAGCAAGTTGCAGTTGCTGTTGAAGAAGGAGGCTTTGACTGGAGCTTCCAAGCTGAAGATGCTTCTCCAAATCAAGCACTCATGGCTGACCATGATGAAGCCAAGGTATTAGAACATCTTTGCTCTCCTGAATGTATTGCTAAAGTAAACAGATATAGGTCCTACAACTTAGAAATAAGATTTGATATTGAGTCTTTAAACATTTTAAAAGCTGATTTTAAGAGAGCTGAAAATGATTATAAGCTTAAAATAGAAGATCTAGAGAAAACAATTTCAACTCTTAAACATGAGCAAACAAACTACAAGACTCAAATAAAAGATCTTGTTACTAAGTTGACAGAATGTCAGGCTACGCTTGTGATCAGCAAAGCCAGGGTAGAAAAATGTGTTCTTGAAGAAGAGACCTTCAAGAACATAATATTCTCATCTCTGCATGCAAAATTTTGTTATCAGAATAAGCAGGGACTAGGATCTTGTGAGACAGCTCCTCCACACACCCTACTATCAGTAAGATCTCCTAGGTGTGGAACTGGTCAAGATGAGCTACCCCCTATTGACCCCAGTGATGAAGAGGATGAAGAAGAGATGGTGAGGGATGACTCTGAGGTGAGTGAAGAGAGTCAATCCAAAAAGGGTCACCATGCTCCTGAGGAGGAAAATGGATCTGGATTGAGTAAGTCCAAGAGAAAGAACTTGATCAGAAGAGCAAAAAGAAGATCAAGAAAGGCTCAAGATATCAACTCCACTTTTGACCCTAAGCAGAAACAAGTATTCATCTCTGCAGGGTTTGAAGTGGTGAAAGCTGAAGATTCTACCAAGAACTCTAGTACCAAGAGTTCTGCTTCAGCTTTAACTCACTCCAGCTCCAAACAGAAGACTGATAAGTTGTGTGTCACTGCTACTCAGCCTAAACCACCCATCTTCAAAAGCAAGCCTCTTCCTAGAAAGCCTGATGCATCATCTGAAAAGGTGAAGAAGGAGAAGGGAAGTGTTCAAACTCAGTCTTCTCAAGAAAAGAATATTCCCAGAAGGAATCAAATGGACTGCATCATGTGTGGTAGTACTTCTCATCTGGCTAAGGATTGCATCTACAATCCTAAAAGAACTATCCACATGGTCAAAGACATGGCTTCTAGGAAGAAAAAGGAAAAGAAAGCTTCGGAAGGAAAATCTGTTTCCTTCGAAAGCTCCAAAATAAAGAAGAAGGCAAGTGAAAAATTGCCTTCGGGAGAAAATTTGGTCTCGGAAGAAAGGAATGCTTCCGAAGTACTGAAGCTTGCTGCAGTGAAAGAAAGATCTTCCAAAGGTCTAGTCTCCAAATCTTCTAAAGCTGTAAAAGCTTCCGAAGCTTTGAAGGTCAAGCCAAATTTTCCAAAGGTGGTGTGGAAGATGAAGGAAGACTATGTGATTGAAGATTTTTCATCAGCAACAGTAAACGATCCTCAGAGCTTGAACATAGGATCACTTACTGTTTCATTGCCTTCAACTCATTTTAACAAGCCCAAGACCAATGAGGCTTGGGTTTCTAAATGTAACTAAATCATCTCTTTTTGTGTAGGGACACCAAAGGAAAACAGAAATATATGGATCATTGATAGTGGCTGCTCCAGGCACATGACAAGCAATGAGTCCGTACTTCAAAACTTTGAAAGATTTGATGGAGGACCAGTTGCTTTTGGAGGAGATGCAGAGGTTACATTACTGGTAGGGGCAAGGTTACAAATGGTAATCTCAGCATTAAGAAGGTAAACTTTGTCAAGGAGCTTGGATACAATCTTTTAAGTGTGTCCTAATTTTGTGACCAAAAACATCACATGCTCTTTACTGAGCATGAGTGAATTGTTCTCAAGCCCGGGGTTGACATTCCTCAAGAGCATATTCTGCTTAAAGCCCCCAGGAGAGGGAACATGTACAAGATGGATCTGCAGGAAACATCTCCCTCTGGAGAAGTTTCTTGCTTTCTGTCTAAAGCAAATAGTGATAAGTCTTTCCTTTGGCATAAAAGAATATGCCATGTAAACTTTAAAAACATGAATAAATTGATTAAGAATGATTTGGTAAATGGAATACCAAAGAAAGAGTTTACAAGTAATGACCACTGTGTTGCATGCCTGAAAGGGATGAGTCTAGGAAGGACCTCTTACTATTTAGTGATTACAGATAATTTCACAAGATTCACTTGGGTGTTTTTTCTTAGAACTAAGGATGAAACCCCTGAAATCTTAAAGAACTTTATTTTGAAAATTGAGAATCAATCTGATCACAAGGTCGAGACCATAAGATCTGATCAAGGGACTGAATTTAAAAACTAAATCCTTGATACATTTTGTGATGAAAAAGGTATTTCAAAATAATATAGTGCTTCCAGGACTCCTCAGCAAAATGGTGTTGTTGAGAGGAGAAACAGGACACTTATTAAAGCTGCTAGAACCATGTTGTCTGACTCTAAACTACTTATCACCTTCTGGGCAGAGGCTGTCAACATAGCCTTCTATGTGCAAAACAGAGTTTTAGTGGTTAAGACACATGGTAAGACTCCTTATGAACTGTGGCACAAAAGAAGACCATTCATTGGTTTTCTCAGAACATTTGGATGTCCTTGCACCATCTTGAATACCAAAGATCAAATAGCCAAGTTTGTTGAGAAATCAGATGATGGACACTTCGTTGGATACTCTTCTCAAGCTAAGGCTTATAGAGTATACAATCTCAGAACTAGAATCATTGAGGAGTCAGCCAATGTGACTTTTAATGAACACACACCTTGTGTGAAAGGTTCTGGTTCGGATTGGCTGTTTGATCTTGATTTAGTTACCAACTGTTTTAACAAGTCTTGTGAGAATGTTTCAGGATCTTTAGATAACAGACCAACAAAAGATCCTGATCTAAGATTTGAGCTAAGAAAACCAACCAAGAAGACTACTTCAGCTCCAGTGGTGACTAACCCTGTAATTGAGGCTCCTATCAGCCCAAGCATGACAAATACTGCTGATTCAAATGAATTGCCTTCAATTTCCAGCTTAGACGCTCAGAATTCAGGAGAAGGAACTTCTAATGTAGGAGGAACTGGAGGTGGTGACAATGATCAAGAATTTCTTGATGCTAATAACTACTCCATTGAAGACAACATGAATCATGTCGCACACTCATTGGATCAAGTTTCTCTTGATAAGTCTGCTGATGTGTTGGGAGACACCTCATTGCCAGATCAGAATTTCTCTAATTTAGATCTGTCTAACCAACTTGCTGTGATCCCTTAACTTAGGATCCACAAGTCATATCCCACCACAAACATCATTGGAAATGTTGACTCAGGGGTGAGAACAAGAGGACAAACTCATGACAGCCATGTTTGTCTTCATTCTTGTTTCTTATCCCAGATAGAGCCGAAGATAGTTGATAAGGCTTTGAAGGATGGAAGCTGGATTGAAGCTATGCAAGATGAGCTGCTTTAAATCAGAAGACAGAAGGTGTGGAACTTATGCCCTCTTCCTCAAAGGATGATTGTCATAGGTACTAAATGGGTATTCAGGAACAAGAAGGATGATAGAGGGATTATCATCAAGAACAAGGCTAGACTGGTTGTCCAAGGATACACTCAAGAAGAAGAGATTGATTACACTGATGTCTTTGCTCTAGTTACAAGACTTAAAGCTATAAGAATATTCCTAGCTTATACTGCATCCAAGGATTTCAAGGTCTACCAGCTTGATGTGAAATATGCTTTTCTCTATGGGGTGATTGATTAGGAAGTTTATATCAAACAACCACCTGGCTTTGCAGACCCAGATCATCTTGATTATGTCTGCAAGCTTGATAAAGCTCTATATGGACTGCATCAAGCTCCAAGAAAGTGGTATGAGACACTATCAACATACCTCTGTCAATATGGATACAAAAGAGGTACTATTGATAGGACTCTCTTCATCAAAGAAACAGGGAATGACACACTGCTAGTTCAAATATATATAGATGACATCATCTTTGGTTCAACTAATCCAAAGTTCTACAAAGACTTTGAGATGCTGATGAAGAATAGATTTGAAATGAGTGCCACGAGGGAACTCAATTTCTTTCTAGGAATTCAAGTGAAGCAGGTTAAAGATGGCATCTTCATTAGTCAGTCAAAGTATGTACAGGACATACTTACAAGATTCAAGATGACTGACTGTAAGATTGCACAGACACCCATAGCCAGAAACCACTCCCTCAGTCCTGATCTTGAGGGGGAGTGTGTTGATGAACATCTCTACAATGCTATGATTGGGTCACTTATGTACCTTACTACTAGCAGGGCTGATATTATGTTTGCCACATGTATATGTGCAAGATATCAAGCCAACCCCAAGATGTCACACCTAATCACTGTCAAAAGGATTCTCAAATACCTCAAAGGTGCTCCAAATCAAGGCCTTTGGTATCCAAAAAATTCAGACTTTAATCTGTATGCTTATACAGATAGTGATTATGGTGACTGCAATGTGACTGCAAAGTCCACATCTGGGGGATGTCTATTCCTTGGTGGAAGGATAGTCTCTTGGCAATACAAGAAGCAATCCTGTGTGTCTGCATCAACTGCTGAAGTTGAATACATTGCTGCTGCAAGCTGCTGTGCTCAAGTGCTTTGGATTCAGAATCAGATGCTAGACTATGGGTTCAACTTCAAGGAGACTCCCATCCATATAGACAACAACAGTGCCATCTCTATTACAGAGAATCCTGTGCAGCACTCAAGGACCAAACACATCAACATCAGGTATCATCTGATTAGGGATAATTTTGAAAAAGGAGTGATCAAACTAATCAAAGTTAACACAAATGAACAATATGCTGATCTGTTCACAAAGGCATTTGATGAACAGAGATTTAAATATCTTGTATCAGCTATTGGGATGATTAACTTTGAATAGATTTTCTTTAATAACTTAATCAACTTTATTTCCTAAAATTGTGTGTCCTAAGTTGTCTATTAGATCACCTCATAAGCCCAGTTCTCTTTGGAAGAAAACTAACTTTTAATTGATATTCCTTAGATTTGTGAAAATTTACCTTCGGAAGAACTCAAATTGCCTTCGGAAGAACTTAATCAACTTTATTTCCTAAAATTGTCTTTAAATCATTTAACAGCTTATCTAAGATTTACCTTCAGAAGAAATTCTTGGAGTATCTTCCGAAGCTTAAATTTGTACTTACATGCATTCAAAGAACAAATATCTTCCGAAAGCAACTAAGTCTCGGAAGACTTATTCACTTCTTCCGAAGCCAAATTTTCAAAATTCTTTAAAATATCTTTCGAAGCAAAAAAAATTGCCTTCGGAAGCTTTGCTACAAAGCTTCCGAAGCCAAAATTGTCTTCGGAAGTTTTACAACATCCAAGCAATAACAGACAAGCAGCAAGATTGGCAGAAAAAATCCAAGACAGGGTCCTAGAGGAGTTTAAATTGAGATTAAAATTATATAGACAGAGGCTAGCAGGTGATATCTTTGGTCAACTGGATGTTGAGGTAGACCCGGAGATTAGCTTCAAAGGGAAAATGTTGACTGAAGGCCCAGAGGTTGAACCTGTGAACCTTGAGATAGGATCTCCCTCTGCACCCCATTACCCTCTGTGAAATACCAGCTGGTGATGGTATTTCACAACCTCTCTCTGGCCAGAGCTTGATAGCTAAACCAAGAAATGAAGGCCAAAGCTCTCTCCAGCCTGAGTCACCAAGGCCTGTGGTTAACAAAGGCAAAAGGAAACTGACTCCTGAGGAGATTGAGGAGGAGAAGAGAGAGGGGAAGAGGAAGCTGAGGGGAGAGAGTTCAAGTGGTTCCACAGGGTTTATGGAAGCTGCAATCAGGGCTGCCCCCAGGCTAAACACTCAGGATGATGAGTTAAGGGCAGCCAGGCTAAACTACCTGGGAACTAGAAACTATAATATTGATGAACTCATCTCTCTCCCCTTAGATAAACTGAATGAACTGGCTGACACAGAGCTGTCAAAGGAGAGGAAGGAAGCAGAGGATGCAGCACTGCTCCTTAAGCACAAAGAAGAAATGAGGCTGAAAAGACTCTACAAGAATATTCCTGTCCTCTCCCCAGTTCAAGAAAGTCTTGAGCCAGAGACTATGGCCACTGAACAACCTCAGGTAGCAACCAAAGAAGAAAGACTAAAGATGATCAGCTACTTGAGTGCCACAGGTCTCTATCAGGCAGATGCACTTCTTCCCTTACCATCTGAGTACATTTTGTTTGAATACAATACGCAGATGGAAGAAAAAGCTAAAAGAGAAAAACAAGCTGAAAAGAAAAGATTAAGGGAAGAAGCTGCAAAGTCAAGGGCCATCATCCACAAAAGCCAAAAGAAGTCTGCTGAAAGACAAAGGATGATGAGCTTCTTGAAGCTGTATGGATTCTCCGGAAGGAGGCTTGGCCCTATGTCTCTATCCATAATGGATGAGCATATCAGGGTAATCAAGTAGAAGATAAAGAAGGGAGAGCTGGTGGACTTGCATTCTCCACCAAGTCTAGCTCAACCTGAAGTTAAGGTGAAAGTTGAACCCTCTGAGACAACACAACCTGAACCTGGAGCTACATCTCAGCCAACTTCATCTTCTGATCCACAGCAGGGTCCTCCTCTCACTCCTTCTGAACCTGTGAGAGAGGAGATCCCAACTAAGAGGGACTCAACTGAACAACCTGATACTCAAGACCAGTCCCCTCAGTTAAAATCATTAGGGAGAAGAAAAAGGATGGCCAGAAGATCATCCTCAAAGAAGAAGAAAAGAAAGGCATCCACCTCCCAACCTCAGGATGAGTCAGAGCATCCTGAGGAAGTGCATGAAGAGGTCTCTCAACAAACTCCAATCATAGTAGAGCCTTTTGTTGTTGGAAGACAAATTATGTCATGGTCTTATGATGAAGATCAAGACAGATGGTATGTCATAAGAGATCAGGATGGCATGCATGTCTATTCCACAGAAGACATGCTCAATCTTCCTCTGCATGATCTATTTGACATGAGAAGGTTCTATGTTAGTCTGAAGGATCCAGACCTAATGATGAAGAAAGGTATGCTGAAGATCCTAATATGGACTATTAAAATCTGAAGAACTTCTTTGTTTTGGTAACATCAGTCTAGGGGGAGTTTGTAAGATCATTTGAAGATTATGAGGTTGATGCAACCGACAAGCCAGAACAACCAACTCTTCCATGCATGCACTAAAGAACAAAGATGAACTAGCTTTGGAAGTATTACACTCTCAAATGTGTATAAGTTTAAGATCTTCCGAAGCTAATAGTTCAGAAGGAGTTACTTCGGAAGTTTCACACTCAAACAGAAAAATATTCTAAGTGTGAAATCTTCCGAAGCCAAAGACCAGCATCTTCTGAAGCCAAAGATGAAATCTTCTGAAGCTTTAGAGACAAAGTCTTCCGAAGCTGTGAAGACTAATTTCTTCAGAGGACAGAGAAAATATGCTTTCTCTTAATCAACTTTTGATAAAGCTGACACACTTTTCGCTGCCTGCTCTGGTGATTCACCTACTTTACACAAGTTGGTGAAACTTTCATGCTTTATCAAAAAGTAGGAATGGTCTTTGTCTGTAACTTACCTTACTTGTTCATGTAGACTTTTTGTATTAGGAAAAGTCAGTGAGCTATGGCATGTCATAATCACTAGTCAAAAGGCAATCTGCCTTTTGATTTTAGATTGATCTTGTTGTCTAGATTAGTCAAATCCCAACTGTCTTTACATGTAAGTGACGGTTGTAGGTTGTAGTATAAAAGTGTCTCAGGTCCTTGTAATTTCTTTATGCTTTGTAACACTTGTAAAAGAACTTGAGATCAATATACAACATCCTTAAGAACCAATCTTGTGTTATTGTGTTGTTCTTAGTTCTGTCTCTTTAATTTACTTGTGTTCTTAGTATCATCTATTTTAAGTTACCAGTTCCCTATTTGAATTGTTAAGTGATCTAAGATCTCTCCTCAGTGTGAAACTAAGTGTTAAGTACCCTTACCCGGTCCTGCACATCTTCTCGGCTGAAAAAGGAAGAAAGAAGAAAAGTTCATGGTTTTAGAGAGAGAAGAAGCTGAAATCTTCTTGAAGGTGAGTTTTCTTGGGTTAATGTTCGGTTTCAACTGAATTTTCAGCTTCTAGGCCGAGATTTGTGCTGCTAAGTGCCTGTTTTCATGGGTTTTAGGAGCTGAATTTGTAGGTGGAGGTGTGTTGCTTGAAGGTTGCTTCAGGTGAGTTCTTGAACCACTCTTTTTACTGATTTTCAAAGTGTTTGGGGCTATTATGCATACCGAACAAATGATTTTTAAGGTAACCGTGAGTTTTTCAGCATGTTGTTTGATGGTGCTCTGTTGTTGTATGTTTAGACGTTGTTTGAGGTTAGATTTGATGGTTAGCATGGTTTAAGTGTTGGCGGTATGCTAGAGCTATGATAGGAAGTGTTAGATTGATGTTTGAGAACTGGTTGTAGTGTATTTGGTATTTCAGAATGTTTCCATGCACCTGAGATTGTTTTCATACGCCTAACTTACCTCATGCGCCCAAGTTCATGCGCCCAAATAGTAGTCATGCGCCCAGCATAATGCCCATGCGCCTAAGTGCTGTCCATGTGCCCAAACAGTTGTCCATGCGCCCAGAAGAATGCCCATGCGCCTAAGTGTTGGCCATGCGCCCCAGCAGTGCCCATGCGCCCAGAAGAATGCCCATACGCCTAAGTGTTGGCCATGCGCCCCAGCAGTGCCCATGTACCCAGAGTTTCTCATGGGCCTAAATGTTGGCCATGCACCCCAGCAGTGCCCATGTGCCCTAGCAGTGCCCATGCGCCTAAGCAGGGCTCATGTGCCTGCATAGTGCTAATGCGCCTAGGCTGTTTTCCTTAGAAATTTTATGCTCATGCGCCTGAGATGTCCAACTGCTCTCCATTTTGGACTTAGGGTTTTCTGAGGATTTTATGAGGTAGTTGGTTGAGATAGGTTCTGTTGTGATGTGATGGCTTGGGCTTGGTGTGTTATGCATGTTTGTGTGATGTGTTATCTTTCCATGTTTAACGGTTTTCAAAATGTATGTATTATGTTATGTAATACGTTATGTTTTATGTTATGACTTTACGTGGTATGATGTATGAATGTACGAAAAGTATTATGTAACGAAAGTGGAAGATAACGGATGATGAGAATGGAAGTAACAGATGATGGGATCCTTGTCGCGTACCCCGGTACTGTGTCAGTCTTCGGACACAAGTCTGGGGTTTGTTTACAGGCCCTAGCACAGTATCGGCTTTCGAGCACAAGTCAGGGTATTGCATGAGACAGAATGGCATGAGATGAGGTCTTGTTGCTCGCCCCGGTACTGTGTCAGTCTTCGGACACGAGTTAGGGGTTTGTTTACAGGCCCCGGCACAGTATCAGCTTTCGAGCATGAGTCAGGGGTGATGCACACGAGATGGGATCCTTGTCGCATACCCTGGTACTGTGTCAGTCTTTGGACACGAGTCGGGGGTTTGTTTACAGGCCCCGGCACAGTATCAGCTTTCGAGCGCGAGTCGGGGGTATTACATCAGACAGGATCTGGATGATGGTAAAGGATGTAATGAATAATAATGATGAACGATGATGAAGATAATTATAATTACTATCATTGTGTACGTATGATGTTTTATCATGAACGAACGTAAGGGTTATGTTTTAACGAAAGTAAAATATTTTATTTATAAAACTAGAACTCACTTAGCGTCGCTGACTTTTTGTATGCATAATAGTTGGCAGGTTTTTGTGTTGATGTTGTGGAGGTGCAGGCATGAATGCATAAGCTACTGGGAACGTTTTGAGGCTGGCATCCATATTTTTAATATGATGTTGTATTTTGAAATGTAAACGAATGATGTAACGTAATGATATGTTTTAAATTATTAATAAAAGTTTTAAATTCCACTACAAAGATAATGTATATTTTTAAATATTTTATGCGATGACGGTCCAGCTGTAAGCGTCCCGGGAATAGGGCCTTACATATACCTTGACAGTCCTCACACTTTTGGATCGTTAATATTGGTAACTAGCGGGAAATTTTGGGTAGTACTACTGGGTCCAACAAGCCCCACCTGTGCGACTCGAGGTCAAACGGGTGCAATATTGTCCAAAAACAAACATTGTCACGACCTGGTATGTCGTGACGGGAGGCAAACAAACGAAACAGAGTCAGCTTCGATCGCGAAATCACTATGGTTATTACTTATGAATATAGACTAGCTATCAATTTCAATGCAATTCTTATGTTTTACAACTGTTACTGATTATGTTTAATGCAAACTCTTGAACTCACCAACCGTTGTGTTGACTCTTTTAGTATGCTATTCTCAGGTCGTTACTAGCAGCTGCCGTAGGAGCACGCATGAGTCATGCATACTTTGAGCAAATATTCATCTGTTTTTGTCTTATGCATACTTTCATTCGTTTTTTTGGGCGCATGTTTTGCGCAGTTTACATTCGGTACTTTATGTTTGAAATATCTACAAAACGCTTCCGCAAATGTTTTAAAGTTTCAAACTCTAATTTGTTTTAAAAGTTTCATATAGTGTCATTCTAAGTAACTAATGACTGGGATCCTAGTTTGTTCACTCACCTCGCGGTAAAACCCTGCATGTGGATTTTGAGGGTGTGATTATATATATATATATATATATATATATATATATATATATATATATATATATATATATATATATATATATATATGTATATATATATGTATATGTATATGTATATATGTATATATATATGTATATGTATATATATATATGTATATGTATATGTATATATGTATATATATATATGTATATGTATATATATATATATGTATATGTATATATATATATATGTATATATATATATGTAATGTATATATGTATATGTATATCTATATATATATGTATATATGTAAGTATATATATGTATATGTATATGTATATATATGTATATGTATATATATGTATATATATGTATATATATATATATGTAATAAAGTAAACACACCCCATATCATATAGACAAGAAAAATAAAATGTAAAATGTACGCATATGTATGTTAACTTGAGTATAAAAAAAAAGACAGTAAAATCATTTATTCCTCTTTATCTTGATCAGATTCTTGTTGATCTTCTTTTTCACACTTTCATCTTCTATCAATTTGATTTTTGATGACTCGTCTATTGAATCCTCTTTTTTTGTGAAACTTTGTAGTCAGTTTTGGTTCCTCGAACCATATAATGGCCGCTGGTTAGAAATAAGGTATCATTTTTAGTTGCAACCTGATTAACCTTGTTGTTAGTATGATTGGATCATTCACTATGTTTGTGATATTATTAAACGTTATACGTTTAGCAATTCTCTCGCTTCTCTTTCTATCTGCATATTAACAATTTATAAAATCATCCATGTAGTTCATATAAAATAATATATGCACATGCTTACCTATCAACATCTCGAATTAGATAAGGTTCTTTATTGCAAAAACTACCTACATATAATATTAACAAACAAGTCACGCTTACTACAATTATTAGACTAAGTGATTAAGTTAGACGGTATTTTTTACAATAGCTAGCACTCTTTTAACATAAAGAACAATAACTGTTCTGTTTCTAAGTAAACAAAACCACAAAAACAAACTAAAATTTACATGCCTACATATATGTACATAGCCAGCTTTTGTTTCTAAACAAACCCTAACTGCACAATTAAACTAACAACAAAAATCAGCACTTCAATTGTTAGTCTCAAATCGCAATGTAGCAAGTATATCACCACAAAATACACAGAAACTTGATTAGTCATTTGCATCTATTATAGAACAAAAAATCATATATGGTTTATTAATTTTGTTGTTCACATATACAGACCATACATATACGTACCCAACACAATATGTACCAAACAAACTTTAGTTACTAAGCACCCCTAATCGCACTTTTATACGAACAAAAGAATTCAATTAAAAAAAATCCATTTGCTAGTCGCTACCTAACAAGCACAATCACCCAAATATACATGTTTGTTAAACCGGATTACTCATCAACGTACATTATTGAATCAACATACATATTAATGTTTCAAGTTTACCACAAACTTTTATTCTAATACACCTTTTACGAATATATTCAAAAACTTGCCTTTTGGTTTTTCCTTTAATACAATCAGTGGCTCCCCACTACACGAAATTCCAGTGTGCAAATTGACCAATATAACTGATCGGAACTTCTAACTGCTTACGCAACACTAGCACACCATCGGCATTGTTACCATTGAATAATTTCTCAAAATATTTCCATGTTTTGCAATTTTTTAAAAAATTAGTACATTAGTAGAGGATTTTGGAAATTAGGAAAGCTTGAGTTTTTTTAGGAAATTTGGTTCCCATTAATTTACGGGAAGTTACAATTTAAAAAATAGATTTCCTATTTTGCCCTTTTCCATATGATTAAATCAGATTTAGTTAATAAAAATTACAAAAATGTCATGTTAATTTATGATCATCGATCAAAGTGTTTAATAGTTAAGATTTAGTTTTGTTGGTTTTCATTTATCAAGTGGTTTTTATTGGATCCTAAACCCTAAACAATTTTTTTTTTATAAATTTTATATTAATTTTTTATGAAAGAGGAAAGCGAGAAAAATATTTTTGTGTATTTATTTTTTTATTTTTATGTTATTTTTTATTTTATAATTTTTAATTAAGTTTTTATTATTTACCATTTTCCATTGAAAACTAGTGGCTCATATTGGTTTTTAAAGATCTCATAAAAAAGTTGAGTTCTCATTCGATCCCTCCTCTGTATATATATACATATATATGTATATATATATACATATATATGTATATATATATATATACATATATATGTATATATATATATACATATATATGTATATATATATACATATATGTGTATATATATATATACATATATGTGTATATATACATATGTGTATATATATATACATATATATGTATATATACATATGTGTATATATATACATATATATGTATATATACATATGTGTATATATATATACATATATATGTGTATATATATACATATATATGTGTATATATATACATATATATGTGTATATATATACATATATATGTGTATATATACATATATATGTGTATATATATACATATATATGTGTATATATATATGTGTGTATATATATATATATATATATATATATATATATATATATATATATATATATATATATATGCATTCATATACATATATCTATATATATGTATGTATATATATATATGTATATATATGTATATATATATATATCCGGTATAAACTCTATGCTACCTAAACCATAAGAACAGATCTAGTGCATTGGTAAAATATATTGATGGTTAAAATTGATGTCAAGTCATCAATCTTCAATTAGTTTAATAATTAATAAGAATAAGGGAAAACTAGTAATTAGTGATAACTAAAAGAACATAAATAACATCCACAATAAATTCTGAATTTTAATATGTTGACCTTTTTAAAGATAAAAAATAGTTTCACCATTTTATTAAAACTAAATAACTTATATATACTTACTATTTTTTTCAAAAAAAAGTATACCATAAAAACAAGTATTTTTTTCATTTTTGATATGTGATAATATTGCTATATTAAAAAAAATAAAATGCTTTTAGAAAGTTTTCAAAAGTAGCACTTAATAAATATAATTGGTGCTAATTTCGTAACAGTAGCACTTAATGAAAATATCACTTCATAATTTTAAAACCACACTTTATAACAAATTATGTTAATTATGTTTTTTAAGAGTAGCACTTAGATTTTAAAAATACAACTAATACTATCATGTTAGCACTTTTGATATGATAATAGCACTGATACTATAAAAATATCATTAATATTACGATAGTAGCAAATCTATATATAATACTAAAAGACTAACTTAGGGGGACACTTGACATATTTATAGGTCCCTTAAATTTATTTTTTCCGTCTCTCTCTCCTCTTAAATAATTACCTAATTTAAGAAATATTAAATAATTTTAATTCTTTTTTAGAATAATTTTTTTATAAAATAAAAAGATGTCTTTTTATTAATGTTATTTTTAGAAAACAACTTTTTATACAATTAAATTTTTATTCTAAAAAATCTAACTTTTTTAAAAAATTAGGTCAATCTCTGTCAAGTGTCGGTTTATACTTGAAAAAACCTATTTTTACGCATGATCAGATTTATGAAATCTTGTCACAAGTTAAGAGTAAATATGGATTGAATCTTTTAGCTTTAGATAATGAGTGTCAACTTACTAATGTTACTATAAATGTAATTTACAAGGATGTTTATACTCATTTGTGACCTTATAAATAAAAGTTGGTATGTCTTATTTAATATATAACACACTTAATTTTATTTTTATTTTTATGTTATTTAATAATTAACTCTTCATACTTTTGTGTAATATACGGGTAACTAAAGCTAATTTATTATAAAAGTGAAACTAATATTATGATGTTAGCACTTTTGGTATGATAATAGCACCAACATTACGAAAATAGCACTAATACTATGATAGTAGCAAAATTAATTATAAAGACAATTTAGTAAACAATTGATTAAATTAATTTGGTTTGATTGGTGAAATAAAACAGTAATAAAAAATTATTAGCTGATTGCATGTTATTAGGGATAAGACTTAACAACTAGAAAAAAGAATTCCTAAATTACCCTTAATAAGTTATGATAATTATCTACACATAGTAATTTATTATTGGTTCTTATGGTTTTTACAGAAAATAGTATTTGTATAGGATCTTACTCCTACATGTACACATACACACACACACACACACACACACACACACACACACACACACACATATATATATATATATATATATATATGGTAAAGTTCAAATGAGAACTCCGCCTTATTGTAAGAACTATTTAATTTTATATGAACTATTGATTGCAATAAAAAACCATAAGATGATAACAAGTGTACATATTCTATTATTAATAAAAAGGTATTTTTGACATTTTATGCAACCACAAAAGTCATCTTTTAAGATGGTGGTGACAAGTGTCACCATCTTTTTTCAAAAGATCAATATAATTTTTTATATAAAAGTTCACACCTTTTATTTTTAAAACTCCTATAACTTTTTTATATATTATTAATTTTTTATAAAACATACATCATTAAACTCGTCTCATTTTTCTCTTTAATTTCAATATAGTCTCGAAAATTTTTAATATTTTTTTTCAAACGTTACTTATTATAATGAATTGCATCATGTTCATTTGAATGCAAATACTAATATTTTTAGTGAATTACATCAGATTTTTCTCATAAATTTTTATAAATATTGCACTATTAAACTTATTATATTTTTCTCTTTAATTCTATTATAGTATTACAAAAAGAAATTTCACCCTTACTTAGTTCATCAAGTTACAATAACGTAATCTGTAGCAAAGATGTAACAAAAACATCAAGTTATAGTATTACTCTATTATAACCTACTAAAGTAAAGTAATGTGGGGTAATTTTTTGATGTAACTTAATGTAAACAAGTGTAACACCACTATAAGAACGTGTAACTATAGTGGTGTTACGTCAATATAAAAAGATGAAAAATCATTACAACGAGACAAGATCTACTTTAAACAAATTAAACCAACAAAAAATATATAAAAAATACACCACTATAAGTAGAAATCTACAAATATTTAATTTAAGACATTGAATTACAAACTTCAATCTACAAAAATCAATCAAAATCATACCACTGTAAGTTTTGATATATGAATATATACTTCAAAACATTTAATTAAAACCTATTTACGAGAAATGCTCCTCTATCACCCAAATCCAAACTCATAAGTATCTACAATCAATTCTAACAAGTAACTTTAAAGTTTCATATCTAAATCACATAATGGCCCTACCTGGTGGAAATCTACGATCTTGGATCGCTTCAGATCTTGAAATACTCAAAGTGGTTGTTGACCAAGTAGCTGCCGGTAGTGTGGTGTCGTGCGAAGGGGTGTCGTGCGCTAGTGTAGGGGTTGATTCATAATTTTGACGTTGAGCCGGAACTAGAAGGGGGTGTCGTGCTCTGGTGGTGTGCTAGTAGTGATCCGAAGGACAACCGGTGGTGTTGTGCATTGGCGGCAGTAATGTTTTGGTGGTGGTAGGGAGGTCGACTTGTGGTGACGGTTGTGTGGTTCTTGCATATATATTTTACAAATCCAAAATAAAAATGAGAAAAAAAGATTTTTGAAAGCTAATGATGAAAGATTTTGACCATCAAATACAAGTACATAAGTACATGTGTGAAAAAGACTCATTTACTCTTGCTTTTATCTCTACCATTCAAATAGAATTTATAATATTTTATATTATATCAATGGTTAGAAATGACTTAAAGAGTTTTTGTAATTTTTTAGGATTCTGACATGAACCAAATTCTATATGTATATACATATATATATATATACATATATATATATATACACATATATTTACATACATACATATATATATATATATACATATATATATATACTTAGTTAGATTATAGTTTGTGAGTTAAACGACGTAAGTTCTCATACAACACAAAGTATCTCACAAAGATCTATATATAATTACTAAATATAATTTAATAAACTCTTAGATGCAAGTTGGTGTAGGTGGGGTTGTGTGTATACCTTACGTAAGGAAAGGTTTTTCTTTGGTTAGTTTGAAGAAGCTAAATATAATAGAAGGAATAGATACATTGCTGTAATAGTATGTAATATATGACAACCTAAACGTGTCAAAACAAGTAAAAGAATAAAAACACGATGAATGGAAAATGATAAAATTTAAAGATTTTAAAATTTGAAAAAATTTCTTGATACGATAAAAAACAATTAATCTAAATAAAAATATTTTTCTAAAGTAGAATATCTATTCTTTACAGGCAAATAGAATAACAACTTTCATGAGATCTTATCAAAGTTACCCTTCATAAATACAAGCAAACTTAGTAAACCAGGCATGTTCACACATATATTGATTGTAGGTATGTTTGTCCTTTTAAACTCATGCATAAGTTTATATTTTCTATACTTTGTGATATTTATCATATTTTGAATTGATTAAATAGTCATTATATATCTCACACTTAGAAGCATAGAAAGATCAACCACCCGTATGAAATGCATGGAGAAACTTTGTCACATCTTACATGACCAGGTCATTTAGATTATATATTCTCATTTTGTTTATGAATAGGGGGATCCGCATCGGGATTCTTATACTTTGGTCCTTATCAATTTGATCCATATTGGGATTCTTTTTCACTCAATTTTGGAGGTGATCCACTTTGAAATTCTTTTGATTCATTATCTTTGGAATGTAGTCCAAGATGAACTTTATTAAATCATCCACTTTGTTCCATATCCTTTTGGATCATACATAACAACACTTTATGCCTTGTTTACAGCAAGTCTTTGTATAACAAAACAAAGAAGTATGTATCTTCAATTCCAAACTGAGCCTACCCACACATCAAATAAGGTATGTCAGTCTTTAGTGATTTAAGAAATGCATTGCGAATGGTATTCCGACCGAAGTAAGATCATTTCTCATGTGAGATTTTGCATATTCTATGTTATTCAAAATCAAGACTTCTTTTGGTGGTTTTTCATTATTTTTCTATGTTTTATGAATTTTCTAACAATTGAATAGTATATTTAAACTCATAGTCAAATTTATGAACAATTATTGGTTTAATATGAGTATTTTCAATCAGATTACAAATCAAAGGTGTAGAACTCTCGGATTTGCAAACCAATCAGCAGATCAATCGATGATCAAATCACAACACCTGGTTTTGATTCGATTTCAAGAGTCCATGCTTTGGTACAAATTGACTTGGTGATTTACTAATTCGGATCAAATATGAAGATTGAATTCAGTGATAGATTGCAGCGGAATTACAATCAACAAAGATCAAAACAGCAATAATACTTATAAATGCTTTCTATATTTATTTGAATTTTGATCAAAATGCAATAATATGATAGTAGGGTTTCGAGTTACAAAATGAAATAAAACATTCTATTAATAGGCCTGACATATGGCCTGTACGTTGACTAAAATACTCTGAATAAACCATTATATTAGAAATGTACAAGTCTAAAGTACAAAACTAAGTCAGTAGTATTTCTTTCTAGCCTTCACCCACATTTCTTTTATTCATCTGCATTAGCTAATGCAGATGAAAAAAGCCTTGGTCGTATTTCTTTCTTGTTCTTCATAAGCATTTGTATAGTCATCCGCATTTGACATATGCGGATGACAAATGCCTTACCCGCATTTGTTAGTTCATTCGTAAAAGTCAAATGCGGATGACCAAACTTGTATTTTATTCTTCTTATGCACTTTTGACTCAGCCACATATCTTCTCAACTCTTGTACAAAAATCATCCCAGTAGAATAACTAACTAACACCCGCTTGAATTGGCATGCATGATCCTTTCAGGGTCAACACTTTCCTTCACGTACTTATGTACTTGTATGATTTAGGTAATCTTTGATGGTTCGTATCTCGGTGTAGTATTTGTTTAATTGTTCCTGCATACGCTTTAGGTGAGTTCACTGACCCACTTTTACTTACTCTTTTTTTGGGGGAAAGCATACTTAAACACTTTATTTTTATAAGAACTTGTTGCTTGTGACATAGTGTAATTTATCATTAAAGCCCTTACTCTTTCGGATTGTTAATTAAAGTTAATTAGCAAGATATATTGAATAGTACTACTGGCCCACCCATACGGCTGGAGGTCAAGCGAGTGCAACATTTTACTAAACAACAAACACAATTTCATGACTTGGTATGTCACGATGGAAGGCAAACAAACGAACACAATCAGCTTCGATCGTGTAAACACTATGGTTTATGCTTATGTTATAGAATTCACAAATCCTGTGTTGACACTTTAGTATGTTATTACAACTCAAAGTTTTGCTTGTATACAACTCATGAACTCACCAATCCCGTGTTGACACTTTAGTACGTGTTTCTCAGGTCCTTAATCATAGGTGCGTTAGGAGCATAACGTTGGTCACATGGCATACAAACATTTTCTCTATCATAAACTATTACTTGTAGTTAAACTTTGGGTTTTGGGCGCGTGTTTTGCACATTTCGTTTTCACATACAGTGGTCTTTGAACATTTTGATTTACAGTTTCGCAATGTTTCAATTTTAAACACTAAATGATTGTTTTGAAATCCTAATATAGTGGTAGTTTTGAGTTACTAATGACTAGGATTCTAGTTTGTTTGCACACCTCATGGTAAAACTCTACATCTGGATTTTGAGGGTGTGACAGATGCGTACCTTACAACATAATTATGTTGATTTAAACATAAAGTCCTTAAGTAAATTGTAGATGAACTATGAAAATACTTACCAACTTAGCTTATTAGTTTGAGTTTAATCATTTATATGATATAGTAGATTTTAGTATATAATTATGAATATTCACTTGCTACTAGCAACAAGATTGTAACCCCAACTCAATTAAATTAATTAAATAATTTAATATTTAAATAAATGAGTTTCTAAGAAATCATTTAAAATCTATTTTTCTTTGAGAAAACTAGTTATTTTACCTGTCGCATTGAAATATAAAGTACCTGAAATTTATATCGTTGAAAGAAAACATATTATATTTGATCAGATTTTTTTTCAAAATTTAAAACCAATTAAGCTGTATATAAAAAAAGCATGTGTAGTGGCGTGTATGCGGTGTGATACAATGTAGAGTAACTTAGACCTTGATCATCCCAACTTCCAATTACAAAGTTCTTACATTTTTTTAATTGAAATTAATTTTGGCATCCTTATATTTTCAGATCGTTTAGTTATTATTTGAGCCATCAAACAATTATTATAAAACTATTACATATATATTATTTAAAGAAATATTTATTAAATAATTACTATTAAATAGTTGTATTATCAGTGTTGAATAAAGATAAATCAATGTATATGTAATGTAATGTGTACCTTCCAATAAAATTACAATGATTTAAACACAACGTCCATAAGAAAGTGGTACATGAACACACTTAGCTTATTAGTTTGTTTAATTATTTATCTATAATACTATCAAAATCTTTTGATGAGGATGTAAATGTGTTTTCTTCTCGTGTTAATAAGCAAAGTATATATATTTGTGTGTACGGTACAAATGTTTGTATGCAATACATTCTAATTTGTTTCCATTCAAGAAACTTCTCTTAATTAGTACATTTTATAATTCCTATTAGATTACTTAATTCACTAAATTAACTATTATCTTATTTATAATACTTTAAATTAATATTAATATAAAATTTATTATTTATATTTTAATAACTAAGTACTATTTGAATTAAGTAATATCTTATTTAGATACTTAAATAAATATTACTATATATTTACATAGTTATAATAATAATAATAATAATAATAGATAAATATAATTAGTGTTTAAGACATGCCGAGTTAGATTGCGTTTTACCTTACAAGGCATTTGAGATTGACAATAGGTAATATCCTCAAAAGTTTATGAAAATTAACATCTATGTTAAAGTATATTTTGTGCAGGTGTTAATTTATAATTTTATTCTCAAATAAAACTATAGAAAATATTCGTAGTGAACATCGGTTATGTAGAAAAACCAAAATAATACCTCTCATATGAGGATTCCTTTGCCCAGACTTAATAGAGTTGTGTTTCACAACTATGTCTTATTGTATGTCATTAAACATAAAACTAAATTAGTAAAACTTTGTTTAGTTTTTGAACCGAGCGTACCGGCTGAATCGACCAGTCTGGTCTAGTTTTTAATTATTAGATAGCATAAGGGAGCGTTAGCCAAAGATACAGAGTCTTTCAAATTTTATATGTATGTCGTATTATGCCAGTCTCAACACTAGTATCATATTGTAGATTTTTATATACAATTATTAGACAAGTGGTAACGCTCGAATTAATAAAAACATTAAACAATTTATTGTTTTAAATAAATGAGGTTCTAGGAAAAGTTTATTTAAAATATATTTAAAAATAATTTTACATAAGACAACCAAGAAACCTTATTCATACTCAACTATATTGTATATGTAACACCCGAAACTTTGGGGTAAAATAAAAAAAAAAGAAAAGAAAAGTATCTAGAAGAAATAAAAGAAGGGGCAAAGATGAGGGGTGTAAAGTGTAAAAGTACACAAAAAAGTCAAAAAGATGTGTATAAGGGGCATGGTCGCCCATGCTCTTTCTGCTGCTGCTGCTGCTACCGAAAGAAAAGAAGAAGAAAGAGGCTGAAAATCTTGTTTCTCTCTGTTGTGAAGAAGAATAGGGCAGAAACTTTGAAGGTTAGTATGTTTTGGTGTTAATTGGTTTGGTTTTTATGGGGTTTTCAACCTTAAAACCGATTATTAAGTGTTCTATGTGGTTTGGTGTTTGTTTTGTTTGTTTCTAGGTGTTTGAACTCTTATACAAGCAGGTTTGGAGAAGTTTTGCTTGTTTGCTACAATAGGTGAGTTCTAGACCCCCGTTTTTGTGTGTTTTAAACTTCTTGTGGGCTGAAAATGCATGTTTAAAAGGTTTTACAGCTGTTTTATGCTTTACCGTATGTATATGGGTGATTGTGTTTGTGCTTTATGGTGGTTTATGTGCTGTTGATGCTTGCGATGTTGTGTATAAGCTTCGAACAGATGGATAAGCATGTTTTGTTAGGAATTGTTGGTGTTTTCATGGTTGTATGCCTGCTCTAGATGTTAAGCATGTTAGATCCATGATAAGGACGTGTTAGATCGAGGATTGGGGACTGAATAATTGCATAAGTGCATTTGCAGGTTGGTAGTTCATCCGCATTTAAGTACTTTGTTCATGCGCATTTTGTTCATCCGCATTTGTAGTTGTTTATGCGCCCAAGTGTTCTTCCGCATTTCTTTTATTCATGCACATTTGCTACAGTGTTCATGCGCATTTGTTTCAGTCATTCGCATTTGTTCTACCAGCATTTAGTTGGACACTTGGAATAATCTACAGAATTTCATCGGCATTAGTTGTTCATCCGCATTAGTTGTTCATCCGCATTAGTTATTCATCCGCATTAGTTACTGTTCATCCGCATTTGTCTAAGGACTTAGGATTTTTCTGAAGCTTGGGAAGTAGAATGTAACGAGTAAGTTCTGGAATGTTTGCTGGTTCATGTCTGTTGTGGTGATGCATGTTGTGGGCTGTTGTTGATGCTTTATACTATGTATAATGTGGCTTTACGTGGTGTGTTTATATTCGTATGCGTAAAGTATTATGTAACAAAGTGGAAGAAAACGATAATGAAAAGTGGAACGTAATGAAAGAATGAAAGTCTTGCAAGCAAAGATTGAGGTGAGTGATCGTGTTGTCACAAAAGACTCGTAAGGGGTTTAATCCATGAGATTGACCCGAAATATGTCGTGATGCTCACCCTGGTGCTGTGACGGTCTTCGGACATGAGGCGGGGGTGTTGCAAAAAGAGACGGGGTCCTTGTCGCGTACCCCGGTACTGTTGGTCTTCTGACATGTGTAGGGTATTGCATGAGACAGGATCTAGACTATAGTGAAAGATAATGATGAATAGTACGAAACGTACGAAATGAACGAATACGTGAGTTAATGAAAGATAATTAAGTCTATACCTTGATGTATGTATGATGAATGCTCAAGTGCGAAAGTAAAGGAAGTATTTTATTGAAAAGGATATTTTCATATATAATCCTACAAGATATTTTGAGCGTTTTAAAACTAGAACTCACTCAGCAACGCTAACTTTTATGCATTTTCAGTTGGCAGGTAATTGTTGCTGAGGATGGCACACGAGGGAAGCTACTCGGCAGGGCAAGACTGACATCCATTCATCTTTAATGATATTGTTGTTTTGTAATGCAATTAATATGATCCTTTTGTAACTATTAACAATCAATGATGTATTGTTTAGCAACAGTATTTATAAATGAAGTGAATGGCTTTTGATATTAATTCCGTTGCACTGGTTTATGAACTATGAAATGTTTTATGCTATGATTGACCAACGGTGAAGTCCCCTGGGAACGGGGCCTTACAAGTTGGTATCAGAGCCAAAGTTTAAGAGAAATAGGTAAATATTTTCAAAACCTAAACTTAAACTGAGAATGAGACGAACGGAGGGATGCCAGCCCGAGTAGCTACGTGCCATCAGGTATTCTTTTCTTAATGTTAACCGGTACTATGTGTGTGTGCTACTTAATTTATGTGCCTTTAGTAGATTTGAATACTAATGTAGTCAGGATAGGAAATGCTCGGGGGATGAAGAGTAAAGTAAGTGGCTAATCACAACTGGCCACTGTAATTAGGGACTTACTATACTTGACATAACTGAGCTATTAACTTGAATGATCATGTTGGTGTTTGAATCTTATAGTGTTAGAGGATGGCTGGAGGTAGATCATCTAAAGCTTCTAGAGGTGGAGCACGGGGCGGTCGTGCTGGTAGACCACGGGCTGCAAAGAACAAGACGAGAACTACAGAGACAGCTCCTGGTGAGCCTGGGCTTCATCACCCGGAGGGCGGAGATGATAGTGCCAACCTAAGGGCCTCAGTGAAAGAGGAAGTGGTGGTGGAGGTTCACCAAGTCATGCAGACTATCCTACCGTCTGTCATGACTGAGGTGATCCGGGACATAAAGGAGGATGAGAGGAAAGAAAAAGAGGAAGAGAGAAGGGCTGCTGCTGGGAGAAGGGAGAATGAGAGAGATCATGATGATGAGGAGGAGATGAATGTTGAAAGGGGAGCCTCCAGTGATGAAGAAGATGTAGAGGTGAGGGAAACCGCGAGGGGATGCAGCTACGGGGCATTCCAACGGTGTAAACCCCCTACTTTTGACGGCAACGGTAACGCTGCTACTGCCCACCGCTAGGTTAGAGAGATGGAGGCAGTGTTGGATATTAGTGAGTACAGGGAGGATCTGAAGGTGAAATTTGCCACTCACTCATTTGTTGACTCGGCTTTGTGTTGGTGGGACAATATTGTCCAAGCCTAGTGCAGCAGGGCCATCGGGAGGATAAGATGGGGAGATTTGAAGAAGTTGGTTGTTGAGGAATTCTGTCCTCACATGGAACTAGACAAGGTAGAGAGAGAGTTCCTATAGCTTGAGGCGGGAACCATGACCCACCAGCAATACACCACCAAGTTTAACGAAATGGCGAGGCTGGTGCCGGATAAGGTGACGTCGGTGTCGAGGAAAATTAAGAGGTATGTGCAGGGATTGCCGGCTGATATCCGCAGGCACTTGATTGTTGCCCGACCAAGCACTTTTAGTTCGGTAGTGGATCTGGCTGGGAGATTTACGATGAGAGAGAGGTGTCGGTGATTGAGGTGAAGAAGACAGGTGGTGGTGACAAGAACTGGTGTGGGAAGAGGTTTGGGCATGGTGGTTTCACCCCAAACAACAAGAGGATGAAAATGGATGACCGAAGAGTGGGGTCATCAAGCTTGGGGGCGAAGAGGTGTGGTAAGTATGGGAAGGAGCATATCGGGGAATACAGGTTGGGATTAAATGTTTGCTTTAAGTGTGGGAAGCCTGGTCACATCGCTAAGGATTGTAGAGCGTTAAGGTGTTATATCTGTAGGGAAGAGGGACACATGAGCAGGGATTGCAAGAAGCAAAAGGCAGAGAGTTCCTGGGTGAAGAAGAGGACAGAGAGTGAAGGGCAGAGGGCAAGCGCTAGAGCATTTACAATGACCCAAGAGGAGGCCAAGGTGGATCCCGATGTCGTATCGGGTATGTTTCTAGTAAACCAAACTTGTGCCTCTGTATTGTTTGATTCTGGTGCTAGTAGGAGTTTCATTTATGCTGCTTTCTGTGCTAAGCTGCCTGTTAGTAGTAGAAGAATTGATGAGCTATTTGATGTAGAAACTGCTATTGGTAAGTCTACTAGAATTTCTGATATGATTGAGGATTATGGCATAAAGTTAGAAAGCCACAGGTTCTCTGGTAAACTATTTGTGATGCCCCTAGGCGGATTTGATGTTGTTCTGGGGATGGATTGGTTAGCAGCCTATCAGGCGAACATCGTGCGTTGCAAAAAGATGATTCAACTAACAGCGCTCGATGGAAGTTCGGTAAGAGTTTACGGTGACCAAGTTACTACAGTTCCGAAGGTGATTTCGATGGTGGTGGCCGAGAAGTGCATGAAACGCGGATGTAGTGCCTACGTGGCTTATGTGAAGGATGTGGACGCGTCAGTACCACAATTGTCCGACGTACCATTTGTGTGTGATTCTCCAGACGTGTTCCCAGAAGATTTACCAGGCATGCCACCGGATCATGAGATCGAGTTTTAGAATGATTTGATACCCGGTACTCAACCCGTTGCCAAGGAACCTTATCGATTAGCTCCAACCAAAATGAAGGAGCTGATGGTTCAACTGTAGGAATTATTAGACATGGGTTTCATTCGACCTAGTATCTCTCCTTGGGGTGCTCCGGTCCTGTTTGTCAAGAAGAAAGACGGTAGTATGAGGATGTGCATAGACTACCGGGAGTTAAACAAATTGACAGTGAAGAATCGATATCCCTTACCGAGAATAGATGACTTGTTTGACCAGCTCCAAGGTGCCAGTTGGTTCTCACGAATAGATCTTCGATCTGGTTACCATCAGTTGAAGGTTAAGGAGCAAGACATTCCTAAGACAGCTTTTCGCACTCGTTATGGACACTACGAGTTCCTCGTTATGTCTTTCTGTCTGACTAACACGCCAGCTACCTTTATAGACTTGATGAACCGATTGTGTCGGCCGATGTTAGATAAATCAGTGATTGTGTTTATTGATGATATCCTGATTTATTCAAAGAGCAAAGAAGAACATGCCGGCCACATACGTGAAGTAATGGAGACGCTTCGTAGGGAGAAGCTTTATATGAAATTCTCTAAGTGTGCTTTTTGGTTACATGAGGTTCAATTTTTAGGTCACGTGGTGAATTCTGAAGGAATTATGGTGGACCCGGCGAAGGTTGAGGCGGTGATGCAATGGAAGTCTCCAAAGACGCCATCCGAGATTCGAAGTTTCTTGGGATTGGCGGGCTATTACAGGAGGTTCATTCAAGACTTTTCCAAGATAGCCTCACCTTTGACTAAATTGACTCACAAGGAGGTGAAGTTTGTGTGGGGATGAGAACAGGAGGATGCTTTTGAGGAGTTAAAGTCAAGATTAACCCAAGCACCTGTTTTGACATTACCCAAAGGGAGTGAAGACTTAGTGGTGTATTCAGATGCCTCCTATTCGGGACTGGGTTGCGTGTTAATGCAACATGGGAGAGTAATAGCCTACGCGCCCTGACAGTTGAAAATTCACGAGGTCAATTATCCCACGTATGATTTGGAGCTTGCAGTTGTGGTCTTCGCCTAAAGATTTGGAGGCATTACCTGTACGGGGCGAAATGCACAATCTTCACGGACCACAAGAGCCTAAAGTATTTCTTTGAGCAAAAAGATCTCAACATGAGGCAGAGGAGGTGGTTAAAGCTGATTAAGGATTATGATTGTGAAATCCACTACCATTCGGGTAATGCCAATGTAGTGGCTAATGCCCTCAACCGAAAAGAGAGACCCGAGCCAATCCGGGTGAAGGCTTACCAATTGGTGATGACCGCTGACGTGATGACACAGGTCAAAGAATTTCAGGATAAGGCATTAAAGGAAGATCTCCTTAACTCTAAAAGGATGAGAGGTCTAGTCACGGAGTTGGGAGAAAATACCCACGGAGTTAGAACCCGCTTCGGGAGGATGCGGATTCCCTGCTACGGTGATCTACGGGGACGAATTATGGACGAAGCTCATAAGACTCGATACTCCATTCATCCGGTGCCACTAAGATGTATCAAGATATGAAGAAAGACTATTGGTAGCCGGGTATGAAACGTGACGTGGCGAAGTATGTGAGTAAGTGCCTTATTTGCTTACAAGTGAAGGCAGAGCATCAAAAGCCATACGGGAAGATCCAACCGTTGGATATACCCGAGTGGAAGTAGGAGCACATCACCATGGATTTCATCACAAAGTTACCACGTACGGCAAGGGGGTATGATGAAATTTGGGTAATAGTTGATCGTTTGACAAAGAGTGCTCACTACCTACCGATCCGCGAGACGTATTCATCTGAGATGTTGGCAGATCTGTTCATCAAAGAGATTGAAGCTCGCCATGGTGTGCCGGTGTCCATCATGTCAGATCGTGACACCCGATTCACATCGAAGTTTTAGAGGAGATTCCATGATGCGATGGGGACGAGGTTACATATTAGCACGGCTTATCATCCTCAGACAGATGGTCAGTCTGAGAGGACAATTCAAACGCTCAAGGACATGCTCCGAGCATGTGTGATCGACTTCGGAGGAAGTGGGATGATCATCTACCATTGGCAGAGTTCTCATACAACAACTGCTATCAAGCCAGCATTGGCATGCCACCTTACGAGATGCTAAATAGTAGGAGATGTAGAACGCCCGTGTGTTGGGGAGACATTGGACAGAAAGAATTGGGAAGTATAGAGGTAATCGAGGCTACGACTGAGAAGCTAGAAAAGATCAAAGCCTATATGAAGGCAGCCAAGGATAGACAAAAGTCGTATGCCGATAAGAGGCGTAGACCGATCGAGTTCAACGTGGGTGATAAAGTCATGTTAAAGGTCTCGCCCTGGAAGGCGATCATCCGGTTCCGGAAGAGGGGCAAGCTGAGTCCGAAATACATAGGGCCTTTCCGAATCATTGTAAGAGTAGGGGAGGTGGCCTATCGACTAGAATTGCCTGATGAGTTAAGTGGAATTCATCCGACGTTCCATGTATCTCATCTGAGAAAATGCTTGGCCGATGAAGATATGATTGTGCCACTGGAGGATATCGAAGTGGATGAAAGGCTCAATTATGTGGAGCAACCAGTGGCCATCATAGACAGGAAGAGAAAAGATTGAGTAATAAAGTGGTTCCACTTGTGCGCGTGCAGTGGAAGAACCAGAAGGGTTCTGAGTCTACGTGGAAGACGGAAGAAGAAATAAGATAGCATTACCCATAGTTGTTCGAAGAGTGACAGGTTTCGGGGACGAAACCTCTTTAAGGGGGGTAGAATTGTAACACCCGAAACTTTGGGGTAAAATAAAAAAAAAGAAAAGAAAAGTATCTAGAAGAAATAAAAGAAGGGGCAAAGATGAGGGGTGTAAACTGTAAAAGTACACTAAAAAGTCAAAAAGATGTGTATAAGGGGCATGGTCGCCCATGCTCTTTCTGCTGCTGCTGCTACCGAAAGAAAAGAAGAAGAAAGAGGCTGAAAATCTTGTTTCTCTCGGTTGTGAAGAAGAATAGGGCAGAAACTTTGAAGGTTAGTGTGTTTTGGTGTTAATTGGTTTGGCTTTTATGGGGTTTTCAACCTTAAAACTGATTATTAAGTTTTCTATATGGTTTGGTGTTTGTTTTGTTTGTTTCTAGGTGTTTGAACTCTTGTACAAGCAGGTTTGGAGGAGTTTTGCTTGTTTGCTACAATAGGTGAGTTCTAAACACAAGTTTTTATGTGTTTTAAACTTCTTTGGGGCTAAAAATGCATGTTTAAAAGGTTTTGCAGCTGTTTTATGCTTTACCGTATGTATATGGGTGATTGTGTTTGTGCTTTATGGTGGTTTATGTGCTGTTGATGCTTGCGATGTTGTGTATAAGCTTCGAACAGATGGATAAGCATGTTTGGTTAGGAACTGTTGGTGTTTTCGTGGTTGTATTCCTGCTCTAGATGTTAAGCATGTTATATCCATGATAAGGACATGTTAGATTGAGGATTGGGTACTCAATAATTGCATAAGTTCATTTGCAGGTTGGTAGTTCATCCGCATTTAAGTACTTTGTTCATGCGCATTGTTGTTTGTTCATCCGCATTTGTAGTTGCTTATGTGCCCAAGTGGTCTGCCACATTTCTTTTATTCATGCGCATTTGCTACAGTGTTCATGCGCATTTGTTTCAGTCATTCGCATTTGTTCTACCATTATTTAGTTGGACACTTGGAATAATCTGAAGACTTTCATCTGCATTAGTTGTTCATCTGCATTAGTTATTTATCCGCATTAGTTGTTCATCCGCATTAGTTACTGTTCATCTGCATTTGTCTAAGGACTTAGGATTTTTCTGAAGCTCGGGAAGTAGAATGTAATGGGTAAGTTCTGGAATGTTTGCTGGTTCATGTCTGTTGTGGGGATGCATGTTGTGGGCTGTTGTTGATGCTTTATACTATGTATATTGTGGCTTTATGTGGTGAGTTTATATTCGTATGCGTAAAGTATTATGTAACGAAGTGGAAGATAACGATAATGAAAAGTGGAACGTAATGAAAGAATGAAAGTCTTGCAAGCAAAGATTGAGGTGAGTGACCGTGTTGTCACAAAAGACTCGTAAATCGTTTAATCTATTAGATTGACCGGAAAGATGTCGTGATGCTCGCCCCGGTGCTGTGACGGTCTTCAGACATGAGGTGGGTGTGTTGCAAAAAGAGACGGGGTCCTTGTCGCGTACCCCGGTACTGTCGGTCTTTGGACATGAGTAGGGTATTGCATGAGACAGGATCCAGATTATAGTGAAAGATAATGATGAAAAGCACGAAACGTATGAAATGAACGAATACGTGAGTTAATGAAAGATAATTAAGTCTATACCTTGATGTATGTATGATGAATGCTCACGTCTGATAGTAAAGGAAGTATTTTATTGAAAAGGATATTTTTATGTATAATCCTACAAGGTATTTTGAACGTTTTAAAACTAGAACTCACTCAGCAACGCTGACTGTTATGCATTTTCAGTTGGCAGGTAATTGTTGCTGAGGATGGCATGTGGGGGAAGCTACTCGGCAGGGCAAGACTAGCATCCATTCATCTTGAATGATATTGTTGTTTTGTAATGCAATTAATATGATCCTTTTGTAACTATTAACAATCAACGATGTATTGTTTAGCAACAATATTTATAAATGAAGTGAATGGCTTTTGATATTAATTCCGCTGCACTGGTTTATGAGCTATGAAATGTTTTATGCTATGATTGACCAACGGTGAGGTCCCCGGGAACGGGGCCTTACAGTATAGTATACCTACACTATTTAATGGGGAAATTTTTTTGAAATAATAATGTCGTGGAAAAAGTTAAGAAAGTTTTAAAACAAATGTGAAAATTGCATGTGATTTGCATATGATGTTAAATATGTGACTTATATTGTTTTTTAGAATTCTCATAAAACAGTGGTTCTTATATTTGAACCATATATATATATGTATATATATAGATTTAGGTTCTTTTCGGAATCTATATTAGTTTTAGAACTAACCGTTGATTACCTAGATCAATGGCAATGATTACATAGGATAGAAAATATAAATATAGGTTTAATTAAATAAGTAGAAATTAAAGAAAAGAGCAAATTAGTAAGATGATAAAAATTCTCTCTCCAATTAAAAACATTAATTTATATTATTGATAGAAATATAAAAAAATAATAAATTAAACATGAAATTTTTATAGAAAAATAAGTCATGAAAAAAAAAGTTAAAAAAAGATAGATATGACATGTGACTTGCATGTGATGTTAAATATATGGCTTATATTATTTTCTAGGATTCTCATAAAAATAATGGTTCTGATAATTGAACTATATATATATACAGGATTAGGTTCTTTTCAGAACTTACTTTATTTTTAGAACTAACAAAACTAATAATAACCATTAATTACCCTGATCAATAGTTATGATTACATAGGGTAGAAAATATAAATATAGGTTTAATAATATAAGTAGAAATTAAATAGAAGAGCAAATTAGTAAGATGATAAAAATTCCCTCTCCAATTAAAAAAGGTAATTTATCATTTTTATTTTCACTCTCTTATCTTATCTATCTACATTTAATAAATTTAGATATATGTAGATTTTATACTATTTACACATATATTTGGGTAAATTTTATGGTAATCATTAATTTTTCAAAATTTAAAGCTATTTACTTATACGTAAATTCTCAAATGGACTCAATATTTATAAATACGTGAATGTGTTTAAATATGTGTAAATCTATGTGAATCCAAGGATCGAAACATGAATTATCAGTTTGATTTAGCAAATAAAGATCGTGAAATTATCAATACTTGTTGTTTAGTTAATTGTTTATGAAATTGAAATTGACGAAAAACAGATGAAACAAATTGAAAACAGGATAAAATAATTTAACAAAAAGATTGTTTCAATTGATCTTCATTGATAATGAATCAATTACAATTGATATTGATTCTTGGATGACACGCTAATCCCCTATGATGTTCTTGGTGTTCTTGTGATTGCTATGTTGCTATATTGATTGATTGATTGATTGATATCGTTTCTATGAATATATGAATCTCTATTTGTGTATCGATATCTCTCTATCTCTCTCTAAATGAGTGCACCCGTGCCTTATATTTATAGGCAGAGGGATTCACTTTAAACAATTACAAAAGGAATATTCTTGATGTGACGTGGAATATTTGCTTCTGACATATGTACAGTCTCCCGAGGCCGTTGACTTGATGACATCACTCTGACAGATTGACTTGTTGACTTTGTGCTGAGTACTTGATGATATGAGATCATACAAGTATTTTGTTCTTCCGTAGAAGTTGGTTCTTTGTTCTTGAACATCCTCAGGAGCAAACTTCCTTCTTCCGCAGCAGCAACAACTTGATCTTTAGACTTGTTCATCAGAACATCTACGGATGCATATTTGACTTTGTCATTTAAGCTCCGCAGAACATCTACGGAAGAACAAACTTGTTCATTTGCAGATAGTTCTTGTACTTAGTCAACTTTTCAAATTGACCAAGTATGATGTTTTCCTGCAATTACACATATAATCAACACAAATAATATTTTGAGTTAACATATATACAACTTGCATACAAAAGAATGAGATTTATAAAGGTTCATTACAAGAGTTGACTTATCATCTAAACCTATACAATGGATCTAGACCTAACAATACTCCCCCTTAGGTTTAGACTCTTGTAATCATTTGTTCAAATCTTTCAACTCTTGAACTCTTTCCAAAATCTTTTTGTTTGATGTTGTTTGAATGGTGATTTAGGTGTGGATTGTTATGTGGAATGAAAAATTTGAATGTTGGCGGATAAAGGGGTTTATGTTATGAGAGCATTTTTCTAAAAAGGGTTCTTAAAAAGTGAATAAAAATGACAACGGTCAGGTTATCATTTATGCTCGCGTAGAAAATTTAAATCCTTTTATTTAATGACGTGGGACCCTTAATCCTCATTACCTTCCGTGGTTATCCACAAGTTAATTCTTCCGCAGAACATCTACGGAAGACAAAACTTTTCTTTTTATCCGTATCAACAGGTTAAGTCTTCCACAGAACATCTACGGAAGGCAAAACTTATGATTTTGCTGTTTTCCTTAAAAAAATAATTCTTCCGCAGAACATCTATGGAAGGAAAAATTTGATATGTTTTTGCTGTTTTATCCGTAGGGTACCAATCTACGGAAAGTCAATTTTGTTCTTTTTACTGTATGATCTTAACATCATGTTAGATCATTTGTTGTTTGCTGTTGGACCTTGTTGACTCTGCTTTATGGCAAATGTGCAAGATTGATTTAGTTAAAAAACTTCGGATATCCTACAGCCAAGTTAGTGCTCAAGTTCTAATTTTCTTCATTTGACAGTGATAAACTCAGTTTTTATGCTGATGACTACTCCCCCTAAATTTGTGATTAATCATGAACTTATGCATTTATCAAAAATTTATTAAGAGAATAGCATGAAAAGCAATATGATGTCCATCTTATTAGCAAAGAATAGATCAAAAACAAAATCTTCTTTTGTATTTTTGATTATAAGCAGAAACTTAAATATATTTACAAGCATTTACATCATACAATGGGATCATACTATGACACTAAGCAACTTCCTGAAACATTTTTGTTTGATGATAGTAGACATAAATTTAGTACTTATTGCAAGTATTATGATCCACATAAATTCAAGCAAGATTATAGTTTCAACTTATCATGTTGTTTATCGTGTTCTGGTATTGATTAAAGATAGAAAAATATGGACTCCACATTCAATTAACATTAGAGTTTGTCCTCTGTTTATGAGTCAATTCATCACTTTTTCATACTTAAAACTATGTTCGGTAAATTATAAGCTCTATCTTAAGATTTCTTTGAAATCTTGTTAATGCTGATATGATTTTGATGCTCTTTGAGATAATATACAATTGATCATATTGGATTCTTTTAGAGCTATTCCTTTTTGAAACTTCTTGATAATCAGCATCAAGACACCAGGTCTTTACTTACGTAAAACAGAGTTGCCTGTGAACCCAGGTCTTTGTTTTCACAAAACAAAGGGTTCATGATGCGCAAAGATAGAGATTATAAAGTGTTACAACATAGTGTGCTTGGGTGAGTAAGTTGATCACGGCAGGATAAGATTTACTTGCTTGCTCCTCAAAATGGAATTGCCCACAATTAGTCACCTTGGCATTATGTTAAGCATGGACTTGTTTATTTTCCACTCAAGTATAACCTACTCATATATCAAATCACATCTGATCAGTCTTTATTGTGTGATAAAATTCAGCAAAGTAAGCAAAGGTATAGTGTACTTTCATTTCCCAAAATATGAAATGCTTTTCCAAGAAAAACATATTAACAAGACAATAATTTTATATGTTTTATATATGTTTTTGGCTTTTTCATATAATGAATTTGACAGACAAAACATGCTTTTCTTTGTAATGATGACTAATCTAAGTTGATCATGCCTAAAGACTTAATTAAGAAATTAAGTCTTACTGAATCAAAGGCTTTAGTGAATAAATTAGCAAGATGATTTGTTGTATTCACTTTGATCAATTTGATTAAACCTTTTTTTTGAGCAGTCTCTCAGAAAATGGTATCTGATTTCAATATGTTTTGTTTTACTATGTTGCACTGGATTAGCAGTGATGAACATAGTAGTTGAGTTATCTATATGTATTGGTGTTTGAAGAAAATTGTAACCATAATCAAGTAGTTGGTTTAGCAACCATAAAACTTGAGAGCAACCAACTGAAGCAGCAATGTACTCTGCCTCAGCTATGGATACTGATACATTTGTTTGATTTTTGCACTGCCAAGAAACTAGTCTTGGTTCTATAAATTGACAACCTCCGGTGGTTGATTTTCTGTTGTTGTTGCAACCTCCAAAGTCACTATCAGAATATGAGTAAAGGTTGAAATCTCCTTCTTTGGGATACCAAAGCCCAAGAGCTGGCTTCCCTTTGAGGTATCTGAATATCCTCTTAATTGTATTAAGATGTGACTCCTTTGGATCTGATTGGTACCTAGCACAAACACACACAGCAAACATTATGTCAGGTCTGCTGGCAGTTAAGTACATTAAGATCCTATCATAGATCTATATAATCTTTGATCAACTGACTTCCTTTTAGGATCAGGTACAATCTTATCTATTGTTGATGCTGGTGTTTTGCATGAAGAAGACTCAGCATGGTTGTACTTTTTCAAGATTTGGTGCACATACTTTTCCTGATTGATAAATATTCCATCTGATTTCTAATAAACTTGTAAACCAAGGAAGAATGTTAATTCTCCCATGGAACTCATTTGGAACTCAAATTTCATCAAAGATTCAAAGTCTTCACACAATCTCTTGTTTGTTGATCCAAAAATGATATCATCCACATAGATTTGGACAACCAAGAGGTCTTGATGAGCATGTTTGAGGAAAAGAGTCTGATCAATAGTTCCCCTTTTGTAACCATTCTTGAGTAGGAAAGAAGATAGTGTTTCATACCACTTTCTTGGTGCCTGATGAAGACGATACAAAGCTTTGTCAAGCTTGTATACCCTGTGTGGGTAATCAGGATCTTCAAAGCCTGGTGGTTGGGCAATATAGACTTCTTCATCAACTTTACCATATAAGAAGGCACATTTTACATCCATTTGGAAAATTGTGAACTTCTTATATGAAGCATAGGCTAGAAAGACTTTAATGGCTTCAATCCTTGAAACTGGGGCAAAGACTTCATCATAGTCTATCCCTTCTTCTTGAGTATAGCCTTGTGCTATCAGCCTTGCTTTGTTTCTGATGATGAAACCTCTATCATCTAGTTTGTTCTTGAAAAGCCAACTTGTACCAATTGGATATTGGCCTTTAAGAAGATCAAATAGATTCCAAACTTTTTTCTTTCTGAATTGCTGAAGCTCTTCTTGCATTGCTTCAATCCAGCTGTTGTCTTTCAATGCAGCAGTTATATTGGGAGGAACCACTTGTGATAGAAAACAGGAGAACATACAAATATTGGCAGCTCCCCCTTGACTTCTTGTGGTTCTTTCATTAAGATCACCAATAATGTTTTCTATTGGATGATACTTATGAATTTTTGTTGTTGGAATTGATTCAATTGGAATTGATGATTCCAAGTTAGTGATGTTGGTTGATAGAGATGGATCTAGCTGAGATGGGGAATCAACAAAGTAGTTAAAATCCTTATCATTTTGGTCTTCTGATTCTGAATGAAATCCATCTTCATGATTTTGTGTTTCCACAGATGTAGGTACAACTTTCACAGCAGTTACAGGAACAACTACTGATGTTGTAGTTTGTTGATCTGCAGATGTGAATATTGTTTGAATGTTTTCTAATGGATTGGGAACTTCAGTTTAAGGAAATGAGTCATCTCCGGAAGTAGATGGAACATCTACGAATGTAGAAGGAACTTTTGCGGATGCATTATTAACTTCTACAGATGCATAGTTAACTTCTGCTGATGCATTAGTTACCTCTTCTGAAGTTGAATTTCTATTTCCACCAGAATTGTCATTGCTTGTTTAAGATGAAGAGCCTGGATCAGCAACACTTGAAGTGTGTGAATGAAATAATCTTGGAGGATCAGCAGTCAGTGGCACTTCACTCAAACTTGGAGGTACAAAAGGATAACATGTATCCGTAGGACTTGCAACATTCAAATAACCAGAGTTAAATGAATTTGTTAATGCATCTATATCAAACAACCAAGATGATGCTTTTACAGATTTTGGAAATAAGGATTCATCAAAAGATACATTAGGTGTTTCCTGCACAATGTTGTGATGTGGAATGTAGACTCTATATGATTTAGATGTTGATGAGTAACCAACAAAGAAACCATCATAAGCTTTTTCATCAAACTTCCCTAATTGATCTTTGATCGGTTTAAAAGGATCGAATCTAATATTATTTGATAATACAATGATCAAATCAAACACAAAGTAATCAACATATGCAAATACATCAAAAAATTCATAGATTTCATTAATAGCAAATACACAGGATACAAAGTGTAAGGATTCAGTTAGTTCAACTGATTTTCTAACTGTTTCTTAGATCTCTCTTCTATTCTCTATCTTGTTGTCTACTTCTTTTACACTATATAAAGTATCCTATTTATACTATCAACAAAACAAAGGAACATATATTTACAAATAAGTCCTTATACTATGACACAAAAAAACATACAAAGACAAAATGTTAATCTTCTAAGAGTCTACAATACTCCCCCTAAGATTACATTTGTCTTCTGTCTTCAAAATCTTTAGTCTTCATGATCTTGAATCCTCAATCTTCAACCTTCAATCTTCAATTTTTAATTCTTCAATCTTCAATCTTCAAAATAATCTTCTGGCTCTTCTTTAACCTTGAACATCGGCTTCTCTTTGTAAAGCTCGAGTTCCTTCAACGCTTTTGCGATCGCGGACTTGAATTTACCCGCAAGAATACCTTGCTTAGTCTTTGAATCATTAGTCTTGATCTCCATCTTTTCCATCTTCTCGAGAGTCTCCTTTGATGAACCTACAATATCAATGTTTGCATAGAATTCCAAAGGTTTTGGATAATCTTGAGAATGAACTTCTAGCACTCCTTTACTTGATATCCTCATAAACTCAATTGACTTGATATCCTTTACAATGTTTGCATATGCCAACGCTTTGCGTAATGCAATTCGTTCCATTGCAGCGTCCATAACTTTGATGATCGTCATAAAGTACTTCTTATCATTTTCAGCAACTTCCAAAGAAACACGTTCAAACTTTTGTATAGACAAAAATGATATGTAACTTGGATGTAGCAATTTAAGCTCAAACACTCCAAAAAGTGAGATCATGTCTTTATCCCAATCATCGAGATTTCGGACAAGTTTTAACTCAAAAGTATCAACATTATAAAACCATCTTAAAATTGGCTTTGTAGTTAGAGCTCCATCAATCACTTTACGTCCTGGATTAGTTACTTTCTCAAAGTATTTATCACTGTATGCTTCCAAAAATTTCTCTTGTTCTTCAGCTGTATCAGCATCTTTTCTTCTGCTCTTCAATGAATTGAAATATTCTTTTTCTTCTTGATCACAGCGAGTCTTCAAAAATGAACTCATTCTAGATATACCTCGTTTCAGTAACTGTACAAAGTTTTCACCACGACTTGCTTTGGTTAGGTTAATCAAAGGCAGTCTGTTCAATTCTTTCAAGTCTTGAACTGGAAGTTCAATGATGCTCGAGTAAAAGTAATAGACATCACATATAGCATTTACTCGTTTAATCAAAAATGCATCAAAGATTTTGTCATACTTCCAAGCGACTATCTTCACTTCTTTAGTTGAATCAGGAACAATCATTGTGTTAAGCAATTTAGAAATCAATTGTCCTTTTTGTAAAACGTTTCGAACCAAATCATCTACAGTTCGAGCTTTATTCAAAGTTGTTTTGTTCAACTGACACCTGATAAGCTTGCTTTTCATTTTCAGGAAACATCTTCATTAATTCCTTTCTTCTTTCGTGACCACTCCTATTCCATATTTTTAATCTCTTGTGGCTTCAAAATCCTTGTTCTTTTAGTAATCTCAAGGTATGATGGATTATCCATGTCAAGCACTATCATTCTGTTTGTCTGCTTTTTAGTTTCTTGAAAACTTCTCACTAAATTTCTTAGTGATTCTGTTTGAATTCTGTTTAGCTTTTTCCTTGGATAATTCCTCGATTGCAACCATAATCTCATTGCAATAACATTCATATTTTCAGGATCTGGGTGATGTAATTCTAAAGAAGAAAGTTCTTCAACATTTATACTTTCACTGATCGGGATCCATTCACCATGTTCTACAACAATCTCATTCGGATCCACTGGTGCAATGGATCAGCAGTTATGCACTTTGCATATTCTTCATTTATTTGGGATACAGTCAACCCATCTAGAAAAACTCTGTTATATTTCATGTTAACCAAGTAGTTATACTTGTCCTCAACATCAACAGGAATATCATCTGTTATAGCCTCAACAGGAGAATAATTGGCTTCTACTATATCTTCATCTTCTAACACTTCATTATACCATGCATCTTCAAATTCTGAATCTAAATCATCAAGAGCTTCAATCTTCTCTTGTGCTTCAAACTCTTGACTTTCTTGCATTTCAGCTTCAGATGCAATCTTTTGTGCTTTTGATGAAGATTCAGCACGAGCTGATACATCAACTTCATCAATCTTTTTTCTCCCTTTATTTACTTCAGCTATCTTTTCAACATCAATAGGAGTGACTTCAGATACAATCATAACATCAGAAGATGGAGATTTCAAGCTTTCCTTCATCTTTTCAAATTCTTCTTTCAATGCCTTATGACTTTCTTTTAACTCTTTAAACCTTTCTTCCATTAGATCATAATCTTTCATCATTACTTCAAAATTCTATACATTCTCTTCTTTTTCTCTTTCCAAGTCAGCAATCATAACATCTTTCTTTAACAGTTCTTCTTTTAACTTCTCATTTTCTTCTTTTAGATTCTCAATGATCTTATCCTTGTTTGAGTTTTCTTCTTTCAAGGACTCTATCAAAATTTGATCATCTTTCTCTTTTTCCTCATCCACATGCACAACAGGTTCAATAACCTCTGTGTTTTGAACATCAAAATCTAAATGCTGATTAATGTCATCATTAGAATCATCAACATTTTGAATCTCTTCTTGTTGTTCATCTACATGATCAACTTCTTCCATAACTTCTTCAATTACTTCATTAATGATTTCATTAACTTTATTTCCGCCATCATCATCATCATCATCATCATCAGATGTGGAACTAGAACTATCATCATCAACATTCTCATTATTATCATCATCTTCATCTTCATCTTCATCAAATAACTCTTGAGGATCTACTTCAATCAGGTTGTTTGGATCAACCGGTTCATCCTCAAGTAAATGAAAATGATCTTCATTTATGTTTACCCCATCTTGAGCCACAGCCCTCATATAGTCAAACATTGGTACATTAGGAGCACCAGTATTCATTGCTAGTCGTTTGTATGAAGTTTCTATCATATGCTCAAGAGTCAATCTTTCACCACCAACTCCATAAGCATGATAATCAGGATTGGCTTCATTTATGATCATCTGCAGGAATCTAGGATACATCAGATACTTATTTCGGATTCCTTTCTCCAAGTTAAAGACAAATCCATTCATAATCCAACAAGCCATGTTGAATCTTTTGTTTGTTGCAATGGCAACAATTGGAGATGCTATATCAACAGGAAAAGAGTTCCATCTCGCACTTCATTTGGACATACCGTGTTGGAATATATAACATAATAATTTCCAGTGATTATACACTCTTGCTCGGAAAAATTGTTTCCTCGGAAAGTTATCCGGATGACCCATGGCAATAAAAGTTTCTCTGCACTCATCAAAAGTTAATTCAGCTAAATCTTGTGGGTCATTTATTCCCAGCCTTAGAGCTTCTCGAATGGTTTGTTCAGATACTTCTACCATCCTTTCATTAGTAATAAAACCTCGAAAAACTTTTCTACCTTCCTCATCTATCTCCACATTAGCAGTGTTCCAAAACTTCTTAATCAGTCTAGCATAGATGACTGGTTGGTAACCCATAGCATACACATACTTCGTCCTTAACAAAAATCTGAACATTTCTTCATAACCAATGGCATCTCGTACATCTTCGTTTAAGAATGTTGCCATGTGATGTTTAGGCTCAAACTTAAGTTCATCCATCTGAGAAAATAAAACAAAGAAAATTAGACATGTTGAATTTTCAATACTTGTCAATTTCTAATTTTCAAACTTAAAGACAAATTGGGAAATATCAAATGTGACCATAACACTCAAAAAATTTTCTAAGTGTTATACAACTTGTTACGGTTACACTTTTGATTTATCCCAATTTGTTAAGTTTTTCTCATATCAAATTAAAAAAAAATGAATTTTCTTGATTATTTTGGATTTTTTTATAAAGAAAAAATATGCTTTGACTGTTCATATTCAAAAAAAAAACCCGATTGAGGATCATGAACATCAAGAACAAATTTTTTGAAATAATGATTTAATCACACCAATATGTTCGAAAACATGTGTATATCATCATTCAATGTCCAATTTTAGTTGAATGTTCGTATTATATTCACAAATTTCAGTTTTTCATTCGACTAGGGTTCATACGCCTACACAGATCTAAAACGCCCAGTTAAATTTGAAATGTAAACTTAAAATCTGATGAATATGATCTCAAAATGAAGTTTAGATTTAGTGTATCTACCTATGAATCACAAGTATTTACACCAACTATCAATAATGATGAACTGAGTGAATCGGGTGAATGAGAGTCGAGAGTGTTTATCAGAGAATATGAGTGAATGAATGAAAAAAAAAACACGAGTGTTGAATATATATATATAAGTGAAAATTTAGGCGCATGAGCATTGTTTATGCGTATGAGGTCAGGCGCATTAGCACTATTCAGTCACATGAGACTAAATTTCACTGTTTTTCAGGCGCATTAGCACTGTTTGTCCGCATAAGGTTTAGACGCATGGGTACTGTTCAGGCGCATAAGTACTGTTCAGGTGCTTTGGCACTGTTCAGGCACATGAGACTAGATGAAACGCCCAACACTTGGTAATTTTTCACTTCAAATGTCTGACCCCTTGGAAGTCTGGTACTGTTTAGGCGCATGAGGATAAGATGATACGCCCAACACTTAACCAAAATTTCAGACACATGATAACTGTTTAGGCGCATGAGCTTGTCTGAAACGCCTAACACTTGTACAAATTCCTAATAAATCACCATACTCCTAATCTGGACTTGTGAGTACTATTTACGCGCATGTGATCCTTCCATGAGTCTTGACACTCGAACTTTTCTCATCATTCATCTGAACACTATACAAACTCATTAGCACTATTCACACTCAATTTTCAACACTTAGTCAAAATTGTTTGACTATCACTCAAATTTTCATTAATGACCCTCAATTTATCATTTTTTGACATTTCAATTTTTTTTCTATTTTTGACCATTTTATTTTTAATTTAAATTTTAAAACAATTTCCCGTCATTTTAGTCTCTAAATTTTCAAATAGTCTTTATTTTGTTGCAAGAAGCTTTTCCACTTAGATCATTCTTTTTAGGTTCATTTTTACATCATGTCAAACACACACATACTTATATCATGTCAAACACACACATATTTGTAATTTCAGCTTTATCCTTTTTATCCTAAACACTTTATTTTTGATTTTTCACTTTCTAAAAATCAATTATTTTCTCTTTTTCATTTTTATTCCCCCTAAACTTTTAAGTTTTACAAACTTAGAAGTTTCTTTTTCATTGCCAGAAGAGCAACTAATCATTATTAACATGCCTGCACACATAAAATCATGCAAAAATCAAAACTAAAGCAGAATAAAAAAATCTATTATATACAATTAAATCACATGCCTGCAGTGAGATAATATCAGTTTAGATCAGCATATTAAAAGAAAAAAATGATGGATAGTCATAGACTGTGATTAAATCTTGATCAAGTGTGTTTCAGGTCAACATTTCTGCAGCAAAGACACGAGATCTAAGGACAGAAAATGAGTGCCCTTGGCGAGATACTCAGCACACTTACTTTTTCAATTCTTGGATTGATTAAGGTACGATTAGATATGACATTATGTAAGTCACACTTAGACTTAGAGATTTCATCTTGTCACTTTAGGTCTATGATGACTCATAACAAAGAAACAATTAGATGATTTAAATTAATTAGAGCTCAATGGTTATTTATATCGTCACTAGGTGTGAGATTATGACTTAACAAGCAATCAATTTGAGAAGTCAACATTACTCATTGGTACTAAAATGGACAAACATGAATGATGATTGATTTAGTTTAATCATAAGAATTTACTTTTTCAGTATAATTGCATGAGCTTACCTGCACATCATATCTGATCACATCAGACTTTAGTAACGAGTGAAGTATGTAACTGATCAGAACCAATGTATCTATCATTTCTCACAAATTGCAAAGACAGATTCAGTCCTAAACTATTAACTAACAAGAAAAACTCTATTTTTGTGTTTTTGTTTAATATTTTTCTCTTTTGATTTTGCAATTTTCTATTTTTGTATTTGCTTTTCCATTTTCTATTGAAAATACACACACAATCAGGCAGTTAAGTTTGACAGTTTCTCTTTTGGTTTTCTCATTCAAATAAGGGAGGGTTCTTACCATTTTATGACTCAAACAACTGAATTAAACTCAAAACCAGTTTTTAAACATGATTAATAAGTCCAATTGACTCGACCAAATATTCAAATCGACCCGGTAAAAAGGCTTTTGTAAATAGGTCAGCCAACTATTTTTCATTTGCGATTTGAATCAAAATGATTAAGCCTTTTTCAAAGTTATCTCTGAGAAAATGATATAGAATCTTGATATGTTTTTTTTTGAGTGTTGAACAGGATTAGCTGTAATAAACATAGCAGCAGTGTTATCAATGTAAATAGGAGTTTTAAGAAAATTGAACCTGTAATCCAGCAGTTGGTTTTGTAACCAAAGGATTTGAGAACATCCTGTTAATGCAACAATGTACTCAGCTTCTGTGGTAGAAACAGAGACATTTTTTTGTTTCTTACATTGTCATGAGACTAATCTGGGACCTAAAAACTGACAACCACCTGAAGTAGATTTATGATCTTGACAACATCCTTCATAATCACTATCAGTATATCCATGTAACTCGAAGTTTCCTTCATACGGATACCATAGCCCTAAAGCCGGTTTTCCTTTAAGATACCTGAATATTCGTTTAACAGCGATTAGATAAGATTCCTTCGGGTCAGATTGATACCTGGCACAGACACAAACAACATACATTGTATCAGGTCTAGATGCAGTAAGATACATCAAAGAACCAATCATGGATCTGTATAAAGTTTGGTCAACTGATTTTCCTTTAGAATTAGGTTCAATCTTGGTATTTACGTTAGCTGGAGTTCTAATAGATTGACAATCTTGCAGTTTAAATTTCTTCAAGAGTTTTTCAACGAATTTCTTTTGATTGATAAAAATTCCATCTGCAGATTGCTTCATTTGAAGACAATGGAAAAAAATTATTTCTCCCATAGAACTCATTTGAAAACGAGACTTCATGATTTCTTCAAATTCATTGCATAACTTTGGACTTGTAGAACCAAATATGATATCATCAACATACACTTTAACACATAAGAGATCATCAGCATCCTTCTTAATAAACAAAGTAGGATCAACTTTCCCTCGTGTGTATCCATGTTGGATCAAATGTTGTGATAATGTTTCATACCAGATTCTAGGAGCTTGATGTAGACCATACAATGCTTTGCTAAGCTTGTACACACGATGAGGATATTCTGAATCTTCAAAATCTAGAGCTTGGTTGACATACACATCATCGGTGATTGGTCCATATAAGAAAGCACCTTTCACGTCCATTTGATACACCTTGAATTTCATGAATGATGCGTAAGCCAGGAAGACACGAATTGATTCAAGTCTGGCAACTGGAGCAAATACTTCATCATAATCTATTCCTTCTTCTTGGGTGTAACCTTGTGCAACGAGTCTCGCTTTGTTGCGAACAAAAATTCCCCGATAGTCTGTTTTGTTTCTAAACAACCATTTTGTGCCTATGGCATTTTCTCCTTCAGGTAAATCCACAAGCTTCCACTCTTCCTGTTTGCGGAATTTTAATAATTCTTCTTGCATTGCCTCAATCCAACTATTGTCCTTTAACGCTTCGATGATGTTTTTAGGACAATTTGAGATAGAAAACACGAGTATAAGCAAAGGTTTGCTTGTTCTGATTTACTTCTATTTGTTCTCTCATTCAATGGACCGATAATTTGAGATGTTGGATGGTTCTTGTGAATACGAAATGTTGGAATCTCATTCCCTTGAACATGAACATCCAGATTAGATTGGTTCAAGTAGGAAAGCTGATGCAATAAGTTCAAAGAATGTGGATTGAAATTTGGAACTTGAGTCGGTGAGTTGATAAAGTAATCAAGATTATCTGTAACAACTACATCATCAGAAATCGATGACGTTCCAGACTCAGGCTATATAATTTCAGGACCATCATCAGGAATAGGTTGTGAAACATTTGAATTTTCTGAAACGGGATGCTCTTGAGCTTGTTGAGGCCGAAATATAGGATCTCTAACAAATGAGAAATATGGATAATCTGGGCTTGAGTCATCCATATCATCAAAATCAGAATCATCGCTGAAAGAACCGAGATCACCTGCTTGATTTTTCTTCTCACTTGTAAATTCAAACAAGTTAGAATGAAAAGAGTTTGACAATGAATCTAAATCAAATAACCAAGCTGGACCATTTGCAACTAATGGAAAATAATTTTCAAGAAATTTAACGTTGAATGTTTCAAGGATAACATTTGTCCTAGAGTTATAAACTCTATAGGCTTTTGAAACTGACGAATATCCAATGAAAAATCCTTCATTAGATTTTGAATCAAATTTTCCTAACTGATCACTTGAATTTAAAATCAAAACTGGACAACCAAAAGATTTAAGAAAATCTATATTAGGTTTCCTGCCAAACATCAACTCATAAGGAGATTTCTGTTTATCTTTCACAATCAATGAACGATTCTGCACAAAACACGCTGTGGATATAGCTTCATCCCAGAAAGTGATTGGAATTTTGGCATCTGCTAACATAGACTATGCTGCTTCAATCAAAGTTCTGTTTTTCCTTTCAGCAACTCCATTTTGTTGTGGAGTTCTAGGAGCACTGAACTGACTAGCAATACCTTTATATGTACAAAACATGTCAATATTATCATTTTTAAATTCCATTCCATTATCACTTCTAATTATTTTGACTTTTTGTTCTAATTGATTTTCTACTTTAATGATGAATTCTTTTAATAATTCAGCCGTTTCAGATTTAGCATGCAAAAAGAAAACCCATGAAAATCTTGTAAAGTCATCAATGATAACTAAACAATAAGATTTCTTTCCAATACTCCGAACATTTTTTGGTCCGAATAGGTCCATATGCAACACCTGGAGAGGTTTGGAATTTGAGTTTATCTGCTTGGGCTTAAAAGAAGCTCTGTGTTGCTTTCCTTTTAAACATGCTGAGCAGAGATTTGTTGTAGCAAAGTTTTTGTTTGGAAGACCTACTACATGATTTCTTGCTACAAGGTTGTTCATATTTTTGAAGTTGGAATGCCCGAGACGTCTATGCCAAAGCTGACTTTCGTCATTTGATGCTTGAGCAATTAGGCATGTTGTTTCTGTAGAAGGATCAACTTGAGACATATCTAATTTGTATACATCTCGATCTCAAACAACTTTAACAACTATCTATTCTTTGCTAATTTGAAAACCTGGCTTCAAAATGTAACAAAATGAATCATCAAATAAAACAGAATAAGATTTGTCACAAATTTAGGAAACGCTTAAAAGATTAAAGTTCAACTATGAGCAATAATTGAGTTTATCAAAGCTGATAATCCCATTAGATACAGTTCCTTCGCCTGTTATTTTTCCTCCTGCCTCACCTCCAAAAGCAACATATGTACCATGTTTTAACTTAAATTCTTGAAGCAAGGCATGGTTGCCTGTTATATGCCGGCTACACCCACTATCAACATACCATGTGCTAATAGGTCTTCTTAGGCGTACCTGCATTTCAAAAAGAATTAAGTTGAGTTATCAACCCAAGCCGAGATTGTCTTGGGCTTGCCAAATTTATCAACAATGGTAAACTGTTTAAAGTGAAGCTTTTTCAAATCAAGCTTTTTATTGACAAATTTACCAATTCTGTTTCTTACACATTTTTGATTATCATTGATTTGTTTTGTCCTTAATACATTGTAACATTTTTCAAGATCATCATCAAGATATTTCAAACCATCAGACAAAAAATTTTGTTTACCAAGCTTCCCACCATTCATTCGCATAGATTGTGGAATGAAATTTCCTTGATTATACTGCCTTGGTTTTGCAGCATAAGAATTATCATAAACAGAATCATTTCTCAGAAAAGATCTCAAGCCTAAGGAAGGTTGTTTTGTCAATCTTTGAAAACCAACACTTTGATTTCTTTGAAATTATAGATTGACATATCCATTTCTTAATTGAGAATTTACATATCCATTCCTCGACGAGTTCTTTCTGAAGTAGCAATTCTCAGTTTTGTGAGTTCTTTTATCACAATAGGTCAAATATTTATTGAAATAACAATCAGCTGTTGAATGGTTTTTCTTATCACATATATGACAGTACCTGTTAAAGAAACATTCTTCAGTCTATGATTGTACCTATCACAGATTTCACAGTACCTTTGAAATTTAAACAATTGTTGATTAACTTTAGATGTGGATGCGACATTTGATCCTTGTTTGGATTTGGGAGTTGAAAAGTTAATCTGTTATTTTTGATTTGTGAATTTGTTCTTTTGAAATTTGAGTTTAGATTTTTTAACATTGACATCATTCCTCGACTCCTTAGATACAAATCGTTTTTTGACAGCAGAAGACTTAGAATCTGAACCTGTTTTCAGATCAGAGTTGGATTTGTTCTTTGGATTAGATTTGATTTCTGGAATTTTGTTCATGTCAAAAATACCTGCAGATACAAATTTCACAGGTTTAAGCTGATTTGATTGATTTGTACTTTTGATTTGACTGTTTTGAATAGCATTCTGTGTTGATTTAGCTTTAGTATTTTTCTTTCTTCATCTTTGGTTTCTAGATCTCGATGATCTTTGTTTGCTTTCAGATTGAACATCTTCAGGTGAAGACTCTTTTTCATTGTGAGGCCCCGTTCCCGGGACGCTTACAGCTGAACCGTCATCGCATAAAATATTCAAAATAAACATTTCTTTTGCAGCGGAATTTAAAAACTTTCATTAATAATTAAAACATGTTATCTTGTTACATAAATCATTTACATATCAAAATACAAAAATATGTCAAAATGTGGATGCCAGTCTTCGAAACACTCCCAGTAGCTTATGCATCAATGCCTGCAACTCCTCAGCATCTACAAAATAACTGCCAACTATTATGCTTACAAAAAGTCAGCGACGCTGAGCGAGTTCTAGTTTTATAAATAAAATACTTTACTTTCTTTAAAACATATCCTTCGTAAACGTATGCGATCACACATCATACGTACACATTGATAATATTTATTATTATCTTCATCATTGTTCATTACGTACGTTTCGTACATTCATCATTATCTTTCACTGCAATCTGGATCTTGTCTCATGCAATACCCCCGACTCATGCCCGAAGACAGACACAGTACCGGGGTACGCGACAAGGATCCCCTTCGAGTCACAAAGACTCCCTTCGAGCCACGAAGACTCCCTTCGAGTCACGAAGACTCCCTTCGAGTCACGAAGACTCCCTTCGAGTCACAAAGACTCCTTCGAGTCATAAAGACTCCCTTCGAGTCACAAAGACTCTCTTCATTCTTTACGTTCCACTTTTTATTATTATAATCTTTCACTTCGTTACATAATACTTTACATTCAATCAAACATCAAACCACGTAAAGCCATACATCATACATAACGTATAATAAAACATAACACATACGTTTTGAAAACCGTTTAACGAAGAAAGACCACACCACACACACGACATCATGCATAAGCCACCACATCCCAACGGGACCTATCTCAAACATCACCTCTTAAAGCCCCTAAGAAAGCCCTAAGTATAAAAGCTTCTGGGCGCATCAGCACTATTTGGGCGCATGAGCCCTATTCAGGCCCCTTAACACTTAGTCACAGGAACATGTAAGGCCCCATTCCCGGAAACCTCACAGTTGGACATTCATAGCATAATTTATAAAATATTTCATAATTTAGCAAACATTGCAGCGGAACTTAAATATCAAAATCCATTCATTAGTTTATAACCACTGTTGCTAAGCAATACATATTTGTTAATAGTTACAAAAGATCATTAGTTTGCATTACAAAACAACAATGTTATATTCATGAATGGATGTCAGCCTTGTCCCGACGAGTAGCCTCCCCGAGTGCCATCCTCCGCAATATTACCTGCCAACTAAAAATGCATAAAAGTCAGCTTTGCTGAGTGAGTTCTAGTTTTAAAATCATTAGAAAATACCTGGTAAGCTTAATATAGGAAAATACCCTTTAAAATACTTTACAAATCTTTCATACGTGTTCATGCATCATACATACATTAAATTAATATTCATTATCATCATTATTAACTTTCTTCACCATTTCCATGGCCGTTCATTTGAACCTTTTACCCTTTTTAATCTTTCACTTCGATATGGACCAAAGTGCTATAACCCCATATAATGCGCATAAACCTGGTACTAGGCCTGAGGTCTATAAATAAACCCTATCCGTGGTGCACTAATGCTGACTCCAGTACCAGGGCAGCAACAGTAGTCCCCTCAATCTTAAAGATTGACCCTGTGTGTATCCTCTGGGGTTAGCTAAACCACACACAGTTGAGCTAACAACCTAGCGGTTGTGAACCTCATTGTGAATTTGCTTGCAAGACTTTCTTACGTTCTTTATGTTCCACTTTTCATTAGTATTAATCTTTCACTTGATTAATAATACTTCATAATTACAAACAAACCACATAAGGCCACATTATAATAATAATAGGGAATATAAGAGCAAACACAAGGCATGGATAAAATAATCAAATGGCATAAGCAGGTCAACCCAATGTCAAACCCTACAATACTGCTCACTCCAAAATTCCAGAAAATCAGCTAAGTGTTCTAGGCGCATGAGGACTATGCAGACGCACGAGCACTGCCTAGGCGCATTTCAACTATTCAGGCGTATGATCTCTATACTTAGGCATTTCCAAATCACTTCTAGGCGCATGGGAAAACACTTGGGCACTCCATCATCCTGGGCACATGAGAATACTTGGGCGCATGAGCAATACTTAGAATATTTAGGCACAGTTTGGCCGAATGGGGACTATTGGGGTGCCTGAGCCCCTACTTAGAATTTCTAAGGCAATTTTCCAGGTGCATGAACCCTAGTTGGGCGTATGGCTTGTACTTAGGCATTTTTCTACAAAAATTTCAGGCTCATGGGCCCTGTATGGGCGCATGGCCAACAGTTGTGCAGTTCTAAACTTCAGAATCATTTCCAACCTGTTCTAGCATCTGTTCTAGGCCTAAACATAAACTTCTAAGCATACCCAACATATATACAAGCACCATACATGAACATAATCATACATAAACATACAGTTACAAAGATACAAGCATAAAATCCATTTATAATGCATTTTCAGCCTTAAAATCAGTTTAAAAGGGCACATAAACGGGGTCTATAACTCACCTAGTGTAGAAGACAAGTAAAACTCCTCCAAACTTGCTTTTACACACGAGTCCAAACACCTAAACGAGCAAAGCAACCAACCAAAACACAAATAACACTTAGAAATTGGTTCCTAAGGTTGAAAACCCAACAAAACCGAGCCAATTGTACAAGAAAATACTTACCAAGTTCAAAAACAGTCTCTTCTTCTCCTTGAACCCGAGAGAAACAATTCAGCTTCTTTTCTTCTTAGCCTTTTTCGAACAACAGCAGGTTGAGGGTGTTAGAATGGGCGGCCATACCCATTTTATATTAAAATATTGAGTTTTGTGTACTTTTACACAAAACACCCCTCATCTTTGCCTTCTTTTAATTTTCCTCAAAATGCTTTCTTTTCTTTTTATTTAACCAAGTTTTCGGGTGTTACAAGTCTACCCCCTTAAAAAGGTTTCGTCTCTGAAACCTGTCATTCTTCAAATAACTGAGGGTAGTGCTGCCTCATCTCTTCTTCGGTTTCCCATGTAGACTCGGAACCCTTTTGATGTTTCCACTACACCCGCACAAGTGGAACCACTTTAATTCTCAACCTCTTCTCTTTCCGATCAATGATTGCCACTGGCTGCTCCACGTAATTGAGTCGTTCGTCTACTTCAATATCCTCCAGTGGTACAACCATATATTCGTCGGCTAAGCATTTCCTTAAATGAGATACATGGAATGTCGGGTGAATTCCACTTAACTCGTCAGGCAATTCTAACCGATAGGCCACCTCCCCTATTCGTGCAACGATTCGGAAAGGCCCTATGTATCCTGGGCTTAGCTTGCCCCTCTTTTAGAACCGGATGATCCCCTTCCAAGGCGAGACCTTTAACATGACTTTATCACCCACGTTGAACTCGATCGGCCTATGCCTCTTATCGGCATACGAATTTTGCCTATCTTTGGCTGCCTTCATAAAGGCTTTGATCCTATCCAGCTTCTCGGTCGTAGCCTCGATCACCTCCACGCTTCCCAACTCTTTTTGCCCGATGTCTCCCCAACATACGGGCGTCCTACACCTCCTACCGTATAGCATCTCGTATGGTGGCATGCAAATGCTGGCATGATAACTGTTGTTGTACGAGAACTCTGCTAATGGTAGGTGATTGTCCTAACTCCCTCCGAATTCGATCACACATGTACGAAGCATATCCTCCAGTGTCTGAATCATTCGCTTAGACTGACCATCTGTCTGAGGATGATAAGCTGTGCTGATGTGTAGCCTCGTCCCCATGGCATCATGAAACCTCTTCCAGAACTTAAACGTAAATCAGGTGTCGCGATCTGACACAATAGACACCGGCACGCCATGACAACATACAATCACCTTGATAAACAGATCCACTAATCTCTCAGAAGAATACGTCTCGCGGATCGGTAGGAAGTGAGCACTCTTGGTCAAACGATCGACTATCACCCAAATGGTATCGTACCCCCTTGCAGTACGGGGTAGCTTCGTGATGAAGTCCATGGTGATATGCTCCCACTTCCACTGGGGTACATCCAACGGTTGGATCTTCCCGTATGGTTTCTGGTGTTCTGCCTTCACTTGCAAGCAAGTGAGGCACTTACTCACATACTCCACTACATCGCGTTTCATACGCGGCCACCAGTAGTCATCCCTCATATCTTGATACATCTTGGTGGAACTGGGATGAATGGAGTATCGAGTCTTATGAGCTTCATCCATAATTCGCCCATGTAGATCCACATATCGAGGAATCCACATCCGTCCAAAGCGGGTTTTAACCCCATGGGTGTTCTCTCCTAATTCGGTGACTAGACCTCTTATTCGTTCAGAGTTAAGGCATTCTTCCTTCAATGCCTCATTCTGAAATTCCTTAACCTGTGTCATCACGTCAGAGGTCATCACCAACCGATACGCCTTCACCCGAATTGGCTCAGGTCCCTCTTTCCGGCTAAGGGCATCGGCTACTACGTTGTCCTTGCCCGGGTGGTAATGGATCTCGCAATCATAGTCCTTGATCAACTCTAACCACCTCCCTTGTCTCATGTTGAGGTCCTTCTGCTCAAAGAAATACTTTAAGCTCTTGTGGTCAGTGAAAATTATGCACTTTGTCCCGTATAAATAGTGCCTCCAAATTTTCAATGCAAAGACCACTACAGCTAATTCTAAGTCATGAGTGGGGTAACTGGCTTTATGGGTCTTCAACTGTCGGGATGCGTATGCTATCACTCTTCCACGCTGCATTAGTACGCAACCCAGTCTCGAATAGGAGGCATCGGAATAGACCACTAAATCCTCACTCCCTTCGGGCAGTGTCAAGACAGGAGCCCAAGTTAATCTTGCCTTTAACTCCTCAAACGCATCCTCCTATTCTCGTCCCCACACATACTTCACATCCTTGCAAGTCAATTTGGTCAAAGGTGAGGCTATTTTGGAAACGTCTTGAATAAACCTTCGATAGTAACTCGCTAAACCCAAGAAACTGCGAATCTCGGATGGCGTCTTTGGAGACTTCCATTGCATTACCGCCTCAACCTTTCCGGGTCCACCATAATTCCTTCGGTATTCAACACATGACCCAGAAACTGAACTTCCCGCAACCAAAAAGCACACTTAGAGAATTTAGCATATAGATTCTCCCTCCTAAGTGTCCCCAACACTTCGCGTATGTGGCCGGCATGTTCTTCTTCGCTCTTCGAATAAATCAGTATATCATCAATAAACACAACCACCAATTTATCTAACATAGGCCGGCAAACTCGGTTTATCAGATCCATAAAGGCAGCTGGCGCGTTAGTTAAACCGAATGACATAACGAGAATCTCGTAATGTCCATAATGCGTGCGGAACGCTGCCTTCGGGATATCTTGTTTCTTTACCTTCAGCTGATGGTAGCCAGATCGAAGATCTATCTTGGAAAACCAACTGGCACCCTAAAGCTGATCAAATAGGTCATCATTTCTCGGTAGGGGGTATCGGTTATTTACTGTCAACTTGTTCAACTCTTGGTAGTCTATACACATTCTCATACTACCGTCTTTCTTCTTTACGAATAACACCGGAGCACCCCAAGGAGAGATACTCGGTCTAATAAACCCCTTATCCATCAGTTCCTGTAGCTGATCCATCAGTTCTTTCATCTTGGTCGGAGCTAACCGATACAGTGCCTTGGCAATGGGTTGCGCACCGGGTATCAGGTTAATCTGAAATTCAATCTCGCGGTCAGGTGGCACACCTGGTAAGTCTTCTGGGAACACGTCTGGGAAATCACACACAACGGGCACTTCTAACAATTATGGTATCGACGCGTCCACATCCTTTACATACGCCAGGTAGGCACTACATCCCCGTCTCATGCACTTCTCTGCCACCGCCATTGATATCACCTTCGGGACCGTAGTGACACGATCACCATAAACCGTTACCGCACTTCCATCGGGCACAACTAATCAAATCATCTTCTTGCGAAACACGATGTTCGCCTCATAGGCTGCTAACCAATCCATCCCTAGTACTATATCAAATCCTCCTAGGGGTATCACATATAGCTTAGCAGAGAACCTATGGCCTTCTAGTTCTATGCCACAATCTTCAATCATACAAGAAATTCTGGTTGACTTACCAATAGCAGTTTCTACGTCAAAGGTATCATCAATACTTATACTACTAACAGGTAACTTAGCACAGAAAGCAGCAGATATGAAACTCCTACTAGCACCAGAATCAAATAGTACAGAGGCACAAGTTTGGTTTACTAGAAACATACCTGACACGACGTCGGGGTCTACCCGTGCTTCCTCTCGGGTCATCGTGAAGGCTCTGGCACTTGCCCTCTACCACCCTTCTTCAGCCACCTTCTTGCCCCCAGAGCTCTCAACCCTCGGCTTCCTGCACTCGTGGCTTCTGTGGCCCATCCCGCCACAATGGAAGCACCTCGACACTCCACAATCTTTTGCCATATGACCGGGATTCCCACATCTGAAACAAATATTCGATCCCAAACGGCATTCCCCTCTATGTTCCTTCCCACACTTGTCACACCGCTTCAACCCCGAGCTTGCAGCAACAACCCGACGGTCATCCATCCTCGGCCTCTTATTATTCAGGATGAAACCACCACGCCCGAATCTCTTCCCGTTCCAACTCCTATCGCCACCACCAGTCCTCTTCACCTCAACCACCGCTACCTCCCTTTCGTCAGACAGTCTTCCCACCAAATCCACTGCCGACCTAAAAGTGCTTGGCTGGGCAGTAATCAATTGCCTACGAATGTCAGCTGGCAACCCCTGAATATACCGCTTAATCTTCCTTGTTGCTGGCGTAACCAGATCGGGCACCAGCCTCGCTATCTCGTTAAATTTTTCGGTGTATTGTTGGTGGGTCATAGTTCTCGCCTTCAGCTGTAGGAACTCTCTCTCTTTCTTGTCGAGCTCCTGATGAGGACAGAACTCCTTGATCACCAACCTCTTCAGTTCTTCCCACCTCATCCTTCCAATGGCCCGATTGCCTTCGGCTTGGACAATTGTCCCACCAACACAGCATAGTGTCAACGAAGGAGTGAGTGGCGAACTTCACCTTTTGATCCTCCTGACACTCGCTGATCTCTAGCACCACTTCCATTTCCCGTACCCAGCGGTGAACAGCTGTGGCATTGCCATTGCCGTCGAAAGTAGGGGGTTTACACCTTTGGAACGCCCCATAGCTGCATCCTCTTGCAGCTTCCCGCACTATCACCTCCTCGTCATCACTCGAGGCTCCCCTTCTTCCATCCAACTCCTCCTCATCATCATGATCCCTCACATCACCTCTCCTGCCAGCAGTCGTTCTCCTCTCCTCTTCCTTCTCCTTTCGTTATTCCTCCCTCACAGCTCGGATCACTTCAGTCACGACAGACGGTAGGATTGTTTGCATGACTTGGTGAACCTCCTCCACCACTGCCTCCTTCACCTAGGCTCTTAATTTAGCACTCTCATCCACCCCCTCCTGGTGATGAAGCTCCAGCTCAGCAGGAGCCGTCTCTGCAGTCTTGGTCTTGTTTCTAGTACTACATGGCCTACCACGAACGCCTCGCGTTCTACCATGAGAAGCTTTCGATGATCTTCCTACCGCCATCCTCTAACCACTATAAGATTCAAACTCCAACACGGTCTTTTAAGGTAATAGCTCAATTAATGTTAAGTATAGTAAGTCCCTAATTACAATGGCCAGTTGTGATTAGCCACTTACTTTACTCTTCATCCCCCGAGCATTTCCTATCCTGACTACATCAGTATTCAAATCTACTAAAGAACATAAATCAAATAGCATGCGCATATAATACCGGTTAACATTGTAAAAATACATACCTGATGGCACGTAGCTACTTGGGCTGGTATCCCTCCATTTGGTCCTATTTTCAGTTTAAGTTTAGGTTTTTTTTTTTTTGAAAATATTTACCTATTTCTCTTAAACTATGGCTCTGATACCAACTTGTAAGGCCCCATTCCCAGAAACCTCATAGTTGACCAACTTATTCATGTTCTTCATGTTTGAATGAACCATTCTTCTATGCCACAATTGAGCTTCATCTTTTGATGATTTAGAAATCAAGCAAGTTTCATTGCTTGTTAGAGAGGTGTTGTTCATGTCCAAAACATATGTGTTGCCTTTTCTTGGTGCTTTAAGAACGATCCAGTCTGCTGGAATTTGAAAACCTAGCTTAAGAATGTAACAATAAGTGTTATCAAATAAAGTGGTATAATTTTGATCACAAATTTGAGATACACTTAACAAGTTGAATTGCAAATTTTCATAGAAGTTTACTTTCTCAAATTTGAGTACACCATTTGTTACCATTCCTTCACCAACAATTTTACCTCCCTTCTTATCCCCACCAAAAGCCACATATGAAGTATTTTTATGTTTGAAATCATGGACAAGAGAATAGTTTCCTGTCATATGCCTGGAACAACCACTGTCAACATACCACTTGTTATCAGTCCTCCATAGTTGTTCCTGCACAAATAATGAAAACAATTAGAAAGTAGAGCCCGAGCCTTAATGGTCTTGGGCTTGCCATTGTTATCTAGGATTGTTACTCTATCATGAATGAGCCTAGATGTCTCAAGATTGATTTTACACTCAATTGATTCATTATGTTCTGTTTGGGGTGAGGATGATTCTGTTGAAGATGAACTTGAAGCACTTTGATCTTGATTCACGATCACTTTCTCTGTCACCTCTTCTTTCAGTGTCTTTTTCTTAAACCTTGATCCTGATACTTGACTTGAAATGGTTTCTGCATCTTTTGTCTTTGATTGAGGTACATGATTACCCTTTTCAAAGTGATCAAAGAAGGCTTCATCTTCCTACAACACTACCTTCTTGTGAGGAGTCTTGCTTTGAGATTGTTGCTTCTCCTTCTTCTTCTTTGATTTATCATTAGCAAATGTTGGTTTATTTATCTTTGAGATCTTCTGCTTTAGTTGTTGCTGCTTTTGCCTTGAGACCTTTAATTCATCATTCTCTGAAGATTGTGAATCTGATTCAACATTCTCAGCTTTTTGCTTCTTTGGAACATTTGATTTGTTCTTTTTGTTGAAGAAGCATTCTTGAGTAGAATGATTGTTTTTGTTGCAGATGGCATAGTGTTTGTTGAAGTAACAGTCAGAAGTCATATGATTGTTCATATTGCATATGGAGCAATAGCTGCTGAAATAACAATCTTCTGTATTGTGGTTGTGCATATCACACCATTTACAGTACTTTTCTTCAACTTCACTATCAGACTCCACTATTGTCTTTTTCTGCTTCTTCATAATTGCCGCCTTCTACTGCCTCAATTCTTTTAAAAACTTTGCAACTGATGAGTCTTTACCTTTTCCTGACATGATGTCAAATGGTTCTTGTTTTTGAGGATTCACCATTCTCTGTTGTTTCTTGACTTTCTTGTCACTGGGTGATTCAGCAGATGATTTCTTCTTTCGTAGATCTTTTACGGAAGTAGATGATTGTTGCTTCTGTAGTTTTTCTATGGAAGTTGAATATTTTGGAAGAACAGTTTTCTCCCTGCTTTCCTACGGATGGTTCTAAATCAACCTTTTTCTTCCGTAGGTGTTCTGCTGAATTGATTTTCTTTTCTTTCGTAGTTTTTTTAATGACTGATGTTTTTTCCTTTTGTTGATCTCCAGAATCCCTTCATTCAGCTGACCAATTCAGGTATAGATGTTCTTCAACAAATTTCTTAGTTTTGGGGGATAAGGCAGCTTGATCTCATCAAGAACTTTGGGGATTAAAGGTTTAATTACCACATTCTTTCCCTTACCCAACCCAGCATTAGGCTCATCAAATTCATTCAAGTCATCACACTCATCAAAGTCAAATTCTGAATCAGTTTGTTTTAAACATTCTGTTTCAGATCACCCAATTTCAGTTTCACTCATCTCAGTATCTTCACAATTTACCAAATTATTAGTTTCAATTTCTGGTTCAATTTTTGTACTTGATACAAAATGGTTTGACAGACTGTTCGCCATTGACTCAGGTAAAGTGGTGTAGTTATCATTTATAGGAGGTGCAACAGCATTAAAACCCAACCCATACCTGTTCTATAATTCAATATGAGAGTTCAAGAGTTTTTCATATTGCTGAGATGATAATTGAAACTTCTGAAGTTTTACTTCAGTAGATGCATGATCAGACATTGATTTTGTTAAAAAGGTTGTCAGATGCTCAACTCATGCTTTTAAATTATAATTTTTAGATACAAGTTTATCCAAAATCCTTTTGTAAGGAGGTGATTTTGACCTGATATAATTTATTTTCTCTTAAATGAGATTCATTTAAAATCATTGTTTCTTTGACTTTATCAGCCAATTGTTATGCATGGACTCTGTATCTTTCAACCTCTTCAACACAAACAGGTGAACATAATCTATCCCTTACCTCTATGGCCATGGGTGGAATTTTGTTCTCCATTTATGCCATCAGTGCTTGATTTTCCGTAGTTCTTTTGATGACTGATGTTTTTGCCTTTTGTTGAGCTCCAGAATCCATTCATTCAGTTGACCAATTCTGGTATAGATGGTCTTTAATAATTCCTTGTTTTGGGGGATAAGGCAGCCTGATCTCATCAAGAACTTTAGGGATTATAGGTTCAATTACCACATTCTTTCCCTTACCCAACCTAGCATTAGGCTTATGAAATTCATTCAAGTCATCACACTAATCAAAGTCAAATTTAGAATCAGTTTGTTTTAAAAATTCTGATTCAGATGACCCAATATCAGTTTCACTAATCTCAGTATCTTCTTCATTTACCAAATTATTAGTTTCAATTTCTGGTTCAATTTTGGTTCTTGATACAAAATGGTTTGACAGACTGTTGATCATTGACACAGGTAAAGTGGTGTAGTTATCATTTATAGGAGGTGCAACAACATTAAAACCCAACCCATACCTGTTCTTTAATTCAGTATGGGAGTTCAAGAGTTTTCATATTGCTGAGATGATAATTGAAACTTTTAAAGTTTCACTTCAGTAGATGCATGATCAGACATTGATTTTGTTAAAGAGTTTGTCAGACGCTCAACTTGTGCTTTCAAATTATAATTTTCAGATACAAGTTTATCCAAATCCTTTTGTAAGGAGGTGATTTTGACCTGATATAATTTATGTTTTCTCAAATGAGATTCATTTAAAATCATTGTTTCTTTGACTTTATCAGCCAATTGTTGTGCATGGTCTTTGTATCTTTAAACCTTTTGAACACAAACAGGTGAACATAATCTATCCCTTACCTCTGTGGCCATGGGTGGAATTTTGTTCTCCATGTTTGCCATCGGTGCTTGATTTTCCTCCTGCACTTCCTTCTCTTACATGCTCCAGTCACAAGTACCATCCTTCAAAATAATCAAACCAGTTTCTTTAGTATTACTAGTACCTGCTAAAGAGCTTGTGGCTGGTAAGGATGAGATTGTTAGTTGAGGTTGCTTGAAGTTTCTCTAATTTGCTTGTCTTGTGTCTGTTGTTGATTGTTGATTGCTGTTGCATTTCCTTGAAAAAAGACCATACAAATTGCATTTGTAACACCTCACTTTTGATTTGTCAACACCAATTTTAGTTGTTCTTCCTGCCACAGACAATCCCTTGTTTCTTTTCATATACATTTGGCTCTGTATGCAATCATGGCCATTTGCCACTGCAGATCCATTTCCTTTACTTCATCAGGATGAAGTTCTTCAAGGTCTTGTTGACAGATGTGGGCAGGAGTCAAGGTACTACCCAAGTAAGCTTGAAAGCTTGAACTGAAGGCTGCAAAGGTTGCCTTCTATTCTTTTGATTCTTGAACCACAGTAGTTGGTTCAGATTGGGTATTGCTTTTGTTGGTTGATGATCCCTTTGCTGCTGGACTTTTCGAATCAACAGATTTCCCTTTTGCTTTCTTGTTTGAAGTGTTTTGAGAGTTTAATTTAGAGGACTTTGCAGCATAAAAACTAGTTTCCTCTTCATAATCACTCTCAACACAAGAGCTTCCATCATCACCATTGGAAATAAAAGCACTTCCAACACTCTTAGTTTCTTTGAATTGATATGGTGCAATAGGTGCTTTTATACTCTTGTTTCTGGTTTTCTCATATAACTCCAAAGCTTCCACCTTTGCAACCAAAGTGTCTAACCCAATTGCCTTTAGATCAAGAGTATTCTTGAACATAGACACAGTTTGAGTCCAACTCTTTGGCAAAGTATGAAGCATCTTTTTGTTCAGTTCCTTATTACTGTACTTTAACTCAAGAATGTTCATCTCAGTATCAAGTTGCATAAATCTATGGAGTTGTTGAGAAACAGATTCACCCACAATATGATGAAAAGTCTCATATTGTGAATGAAGAGTATCCTTCCTGATGCTTCTGATCTCATCACTTCCTTCACACAAAGTGTGAAGAATTTTCCATAATGAGTTGGCTGTTTTGTATGCTTCACATCTGATTAAGAGGTCTTCAGGTAAAGCCATAGTAAGCATACTATACGCCTTAATGTCAATTTTTACTTTCTTGCCATCATCAGGACACAGATTTTTCAAACTTATGGGTTGATTGTTGTTATTATAATCAGGTCCTAAAGTAGGTGGAATGTAAGGACCTTTAGTAATGGACACCCATAAGTCAGAATCTGTATAGTTAATGTGGTTCCTGAATCTGATTTTCCATGTTTTAAAATCAGATTTGTTCTCTAACTTTGGAGGTTGGTAAGCTGAGCCAACAAATGAATTACTCATTTCAATTAACTTGTTAATTATCAAATTATCAATAGATCTAATACTCTATGAATGTGAAAAGTAAATGAAATGTAGACACACTCACACAACAATAACAAATCACTGATAATATTGATATTCAAATCAACTAACACAAAAATTTCTTAGAATTAATGACTTCTATTATGAATGAGCTAATTAATGACAAACTCTTAACGATTAAGAAGTTATGGTCAAAATTAGCCAACCCGCTCAATATATTCGCAGTTAAGTTGAAATTAAGATGTTAGATGATGATGGGTTTTGTTCAAACTTATTTGAACAGCCTTGGGATATCACACAATAACACAAATCCACGAATCGCACGCGATTTTGATGCAAATCAAAATTAATCGAGCAATGGAACAGTGATTAATGATCAATATAACAAGGTTTTGATGATTTAATGAAACAAAAAACCAATTAAAATAATCAAACTGATAGATCAATTGATCTAGATCAATGAGCACGAGGCTCTGATATCACCTGTGAATCCAAGGATTGAAACAAGAATTATCAATTTGATTTAGCAAAAAAAGATCGTAGAATTATCAATACTTGTTGTTTAATTAATTGTTTATGAAATTGAAATCGACGAAAAACAGATGAAACAAATTGAAAACAGGATAAAATAATTTAACAAAAAGATTGTTTTAATTGATCTTCATTGATAATGAATCGATTATAATTGACATTGATGCTTGGATGACACTGTAATCCCCTATGATGTTCTTGGTGTTCTTTTTATTGCTATGTTGCTATATTGGTTGATTGATTGATTGATATCGTTTCTATGAATATATGAATCTCTATTTTTGTATCGATATCTCCCCATCTCTCTCTAAATAAGTGCACCCATGCCTTATATTTATAGGCAGAGGGATTCACTTTAAACAATTACAAAAGGAATATTCTTGATGTGATGTGGAATATTTGCTTCTAACAAATGTACAGTCTCCCGAGGCTGTTGACTTGATGACATCACTCTGACAGATTGGCTTGTTGACTTTGTGTTGAGTACTTGATGATATGAGATCATACAAGTATTTTGTTCTTCCGTAGGAGTTGAATTTCCATAGGAGTTGGTTCTTGGTTCTTGAACATTCTCAGGAGCAAACTTCCTTCTTCCGCAGCAGCAACAACTTGATCTTTGGACTTATTCAGTAGACGTTGTTGTGCTTCCGCAGGAGATCTACGGAAGCATGTTTGACTTGGTCATTTATGCTCCGCAGAACATCTACGGAAGAACAAACTTGTTCATCCGCAGATAGTTCTTGTACTTAGTCAATTTTCCAAATTGACCAAGTATGATGTTTTCCTTCAATTACATATACAATCAACACAAATAATATTTTGAGTTAACATATATACAACTTGCATACAAAAGAAAGAGATTTACAAAGGTTCATTACAAGAGATGACTAATCATTTAAACCTATACAATGGATCTAGACCTAACAATCCTTACACATGTAAAAATAAATAATACATGTTACTACATCAAATTTTGAACAACAATAGCTTATTAGTTAAATAAGAACTTTACATTTATCTAAATCACTAAGTCAAGTAATGTATTTTGATTAAATTCAAGATGTTGAAAATAAAGACAACATCTTCTTGAATTTACTTGCAAATTAATATATAATTTACTCAAAATTTCCAATCTTTAAATAAATCCTCCTTGATTTTTATTAGAAACCAACTGTACATTATAAATCAAATTGTTTTTCTTTGCACGGATAAATCAAATTGCAAATTGTAATATTGGCGCCTAGAATCAATAAATGGAGTTTTTGCTTTTAAAAATAATAATAATAATAATAAATCAAGGTGGTTGCCTCTAATGGTAGTGGCGCATGACAGTTGTCAACTAGTCACTTCTTGTGGTTCTTTGCAAATAGTTTTACGACATAAAACATACAAACCCCACCAGAAGATTCAGGACGGTGGTATAAGGGTGGTAGGGGTTTTGACTGACGATCTTGGTGGTTTAGGGTGGTTCTTATGGGTAGAGACAATGGTAGTGATCAGATCTGGTCGCTAGCCGGCGCGCGGGCACGAAAGAGAGAAGAAGAGTGGAACTGGTAGAGGGAGGGGATAGAAAGGGAGAAGCATACTATTCGATAGTAGAGAGATGTATGGCCGCGTAGACGGTGGTACAGATGCTTTTGTGGCCGGAGGTGGTGATATTTTAATGTTAACCTTCACTAACAAAAAACCAAACGAGACAGAGAGAATGTGTTCTTGTAGAGAAAGAAAGTAGTATCATTTTCTGAACCTATTCGTAAATCAATTGTTATACTTTTAGTTGGCAAGTAGAATTTGAAAAGAATTAAACTTCTAAATTAGGATGAGCTAAATCAGGAGTTTTAAAACAAAATCTTTGTTATTTTACCTAAATAACCTTTTTATAAAAAAAATATAAAATAAACATAATATATATTTTTCACTTTTATTGTTAAAAGGGTAGACTTGTAAAATTGACACACTATTATTTTTGGTAGTTATTTTTAGTAATTCAAATCTTTTAGTTTATTTTTAAATCAATTTAAATATACCAAATCTCAATTCATACAAAATATCAATTCATATAATTTTCAAGGTCTTGTTTTTCCAACCAGTCTTCACCATCGTCGTCGTCATCTTCATCATAACCATCATCATCATCATCGTCGTCATCATCATCATAACCATGATCATCATCATAATCATCATCATCCAAGTAGAGCTTAATATCAAAATCCTTAATCAAAACCATGTTTAATGTCTCCATCTGTGATCTAAACTTTTTCTATTTCAATTGACATCGCAACCAATGTATGTATTTTACTATAATCAATCTTAACCCTAACAACTTTTATGGATTTTGAAATTTTATTGTTTGATGGTTTCATTGCTACAAGGTCAAGGTTTGATTATTTTTCTTTGATGGATTTTAAATCTAGGTTATTCATCTTTTTGTATATGCACTGAAGATGATGAACTCATAATGAAATGGATGATGAACTCGAAGATGATGACAACAATGATGGATAGAAGATTATAAAGCTTCAAACATAATGATAGATCGAGCAATTAGCAAACAATCCGGTTTAAAGTTAGAAGAACATGGCAAATGCAAAGAACAAAATGAACAAGACGAAAACCTGTTGTTACATACATGTAACAGTATTATTACATATATGTAATACTGTTGTGAAACTAATGTTGCATTTAACTAGCGAAACTATTACATATACGTATCATTGTTGTTATGTATTTCTAATGTTGTTGTTATGAATAGTTAATGCTTTTATAGATACGTACTGCAATTACAAATGTATAACACAGTTACATATACGTAACATTGTCGGTACAGATACGTAACGCTGTTGTTACATGTAACTCTACCATCTTAAAGATTTTATTAACGTAGATTTTGTATAGGTTCTACATATATGTAACCTTACAAATTGAATACTAGTAATATGGTTGTTTCTTATTACATTGTATATGTGCTACACACACATAAATGATTTTATCCATGCTTCCATATATGTATTGAATATGTTGATTAGTTCCAGGTGCTTATTAGTCGGTGGTTTTATTAGTATTCTTCCTCTTTTGATATTTTTGAAATTATACCAATAAAAGATGCAATTAGTGTTGTATTAATTAGATTATGTGAGAAAAGAAAGTATAATGAAGCAAGAGAGAGATTATGAGAATTTCATGGGATTTGTTTAATGCTCTTAGGGATTTCTAAAAATTAATATATCTCCTATTATGCCCCTATTTATTAAAGAATTTGCCATTTTAATTATCAAAATTTATAAAATTGTCATTATTAAAAACCACATTTAAGGTAGGATTATCTTGAGAACCACTACAAAAAATTGAGGCATTTAAGACTGAAAAATTATCTTTAATACTCTCAAGTCAGTCTTTAATGGATATCAGGGACTGATTTTACTAGTCCCGAGTCAGTTCTAAATACCTAGTCCTAGATACTAGAATTAGTCCCTAAGCCATATAATTTCGGTCCTTAATTCATCCCCCTGTTTCAAGTTATTTTAGTCTCAAATACCTTTCATCTGTGACTAAAAATCAGTCTTTGATAATAGTCTTTTGGAGACTGAAAATCAGCTCTTAAACCTTGTTGATTTTGTTCCAAATACGTTTAACTAGATCCTGGTTTCATGACAATTCAGTACTTAATAAGACATTATACAGACTGAGATTTAGTCCCTGATAACAAACCATTCAGTCTCAACTGTATTCCTTAGAGACTAATAATTATTACCTGATAACATACCATTTTAGTATTTAATATGTTTTTTCAAGACTGACTTTTAATCTTAGATGTCATATTATATCGTGTCAAACGTATGTATCGAAGACTGAAAATCTGAATGTTTTAATAACTTTTTCAGTCCTAAATGTGTTTTTTACAAACTAATAATCAGTAGCTTATAATTAACTTTTCAATCTTTAATGTATATATTTAGAATCGGAAGATTAGTTTTTAAAATCAGCCCCAAATATGTCTTAGATAACGTACTAAATTAAACTGTCATATTAAAAAACAAACAACCAAACACCATAAAAATATCAAACAACCAAACACAATAAAAACATATCTTAGCTAAAATACTAAATCAAACTGTTAGTGCCACGAACATCACCATTAAGTTGCTCCTCCGAACCGGTCGCTCCACTACTCGCAACTGCGGATGCTACACCCTCAAAATCTGGAAACTTCGAACTCATGAATATCGACAATTTATCATACTTTTCATTGCTTTGTTTCAATTCTTCTTCGAGTGAAGCAACTTGATTTCAAAGACTTTCAGCCTCGCTGAAGGTTGTTGAGAGGATTGAGCTTCTGATGTCATCCACAAATCCTTTTTTCTAAGCACCGGTCCAACACCTACCATCCATTCAGATTTTCTTATTTTCTCCTTGGCACACACGCTTTGAATCGCCTCTTTTTCTAGCTCGTGGTGCATGGCAGTCGTTATAGTAGTACCTTCTAAAGTTAACTTTGCCACTGCCTCCTCTTTATGACGAATAATATTCTCCTAACAAAATTAAAGGTATAGAAAAACAATTAATATTTTTAAAAGTATAATCAATTTGATATGATCCCAGAGATTTATAACTTACATATTGAATGTGTGCGTCATCATTTAGCCATCCTTGTTTTTCAGCATTAAAATGCAACTTGTGATACACTTCAAACGGAGAAGGGTGCGTTTGAGTCTCGCAATTTGTCTATGATAATAAAAATTAAGAACATTAAATAAGGATAGATAAATATACTTTAAATAATATGAATCTAGGGGTTAAGTTTCATAGACAGAATTACAACTAATAGAATAATGAAGGTCACTAGTTATTCGATCTTGAAGCTAAATTAGAAAAATGAATAAGTACACAATCAAGCTGACTAGTTATTCGATCCTGAAGCTCAATTAGAACAATAAATGAGTACACAATTAAGTTGCCTAGACAAAACTAGTAGTACTACACACATGTGTGTTTGTATTTATTTATCAAGTGACATACTAATTTATACACAAACACTATGTTCAAGTTTAATACAAATAATACAAGTCTAATTTGTAGGTTGAAGATAGATTCAAAAATTAAATAGAGGATGCTGAACTAATTTACTAAATTAGATAAAACCATTTAAAACTCTAAATATTCAAGACTTACCATGTGAAATACATGATTCACAATTAATCTAGAGCCTCCTCTACTTGCAATTCTTTGTTTTTGACGATTAACTTCCATTTGAGTACTATATTTCTAGAAAAATCAACACACATGTTAGGACCTAAAAACTTAAACAAAATATTTATAAAATACATGGCTAATCAATCAAGAAAACATATCATAACTAATGAAACAGTAATAACATACAAATAATGAGAAATTTATTTAAATCTTATACACTAAGTTATTTTTAATGGAAATTGACAATGTTAAAGAAAATAATCGTGAACACCTGGTGGTCTAGGGTGTGTTGTAGTAAAACATGAAAGAACATAATTATACAATACAAAGATAAAGGGTTTGTAATCTAAAATTATAAATAAATTGGTTTCAAGCATTGAGCAAACTTACTTGAGTTGATTCCAACTCCCAATAGTCACATAAGTGGTTCCAATCTTCCACGCTTCGACAGTTGCGATCCATTTTTGATCTTGCTAAATGCGGATTGGTTCTTCCCTCGTTCTTCTTCCAGTGAGCACTCAACTCACCTCTTGTGCGTTTCCATTGGCGATGTAGGTGATCATCCACATTTCCATAAAAACACTATCTGTTCGCAATAACTTGAATTTTGCCTACATTAAATACGTATGTGAATAATACCAATGAAAGTATATTAGAGAACACATAATAATAGTTTAGTGTAAACCAAATGTAAAAGTAAAAAAATTAAATTATATATTACAAATGAAAATATAACATTTTAATAACTTGTCAATAAATAAAAGTTAAAAAAATTTACAACTTACTTGTAACTTTTCATACATCTGATCCTCAACATCGGTGGGAATGGATTCCCATTTATGAAAGTTCATTGGACATGTGTTACGCATTACGATCCCACACTCGGTTGCAAACTGAGTAGCTGAAGTCCCAACGAATTTCTTTATTTTGTTAAAATTTTCATTGGCCATTGTTAAAGAAATTTTAGAACCCTCGGGCAATGTCTCCAAAGTCTTTGTAGCACTACGGTTAAGACTTCAACCACGCCTTTTTGGTGGATCGACCGGAGATTGATTTGCATCTGCATATTGATTTGCATCCGCAATAAATATTATAATAAAAAATACAAAGTGCATCAATATAAAACATTTTCTCTTTAAGAAAACATATTTATATAAAAACATGCAACACTAAAATATTAAATTTAAGCTTGTACAAAAATAAAAGCTACCTTGTTGGGGAATAGGTCTAACTGCAGTAACTGCATTTTCAAAATATTATCATTAATATTCACTACAAATGAACATACTTATATGATACAACAAATACACAAAATGGATATTTACCATTAGCTTCCATGTTGGACGGACGACGATTGTGTTTACGTGTGGCTTGTTGTACGATCTCAGATGAACTCCCATCAACGGTTGACTGAATTCTAAGTTGACTTGAATCTTTGTAACACCCCAAATTTTATTAAAAAGAAAACGAAAATGAAAGTATCTAAAAAGAAAAGATAATGGACACAAGTGGAGGGGCTAAAGTGATAAAAGGACAAAAGTCCATTCTTTTAATAATATTAGAGGTATGGCCACCTCTTTAAAAGCAGAGATCTGCTTTTGGCTTTTGGCCAAAGCAGAAAAAGGGGTGAAAGCTTGCGGGTTTTTGGAGAAAGAGGAAGAAGAAGCTGCTAAGGTGAGTTCTCTTGAACACGAGTTCGGTTTCAGTTGGGTTTTAAGTCCTAAACCGAAGTTCTTGATGTTTTAAGAGTTGTTATCGGGAATTTGAAGTTGAAATCGCAGGCGGAAGTACCTGGTTTGAGGATCTGCCTCAGGTGAGTCTCTAGAACCCCTCTTTTACAGATTTTAAAGTGTTTGGGGCTATTTTGCATACCGGATAAAAGGTTTTCAAGGATAACCGTATGTTTCTGCTTGTTGTTCATCTCTGATGCTATGATTGTATGCTTAGAACTGTTTTAGAGGTTAGAATTATGGTTAGTATGCTTTTAAGGGCTTTAGTATGCTAGACCTGTGCTTGGGTAGTGTTAGAATGCCTTTCGGAGGATTTTTGGTAGTTTAGACACATTTCAGAATGTTCTCATGCGCTCAAGTGTTATATGCCTAAGGATCCTGATGTGCCCAAAGGTGGTGCACCCAAATAGTGCTAATGCGCCCAGGTCATGCGCCTGAATAGTGGCCATGCACCCAGAAAGTGTGAAAATGGCTAAGTGTGGGTCATGCGCCCGCATAGTGCCCATGCGCCCAGAATTGTTCTTGTGGCTAAGTGTTGGGACGCCTGAATAGGGCTCATACGCCCAAATAGTGCTGATGCGCCTAGAAGCTTTTACACTTAGAATTTTCTGCTGATGCGTCTAAGATGTCCTATGCGCATGGTTTTAGACTTAGGGCTTTCTAAGGGGTTTTGAGATAGGTTCTGTTGTTATTATGTTGGCTTATGCTTGGTGTTTGCATGATGATGTGTTGTTGTTTTTTATGTGTGTGTGTTATGTGTTGTCTTTCTTCGTTATACGGTTTTCAAAACGTATGTATTATGTTATATTATACGTTGTGTATTATGTTGTGGCTTTACTTGGTTTGATGTATGAATGAACGTAAAGTATTATGTAACGAAGTGAAAGATAACGTTAATGAAAAGTGGAACGTAATAATAGTCTTGTTAGCAAGACTGAGGTGAGTGACTGTGTTGTCACAAAAGACTCGTAAGCCAAGGTTGGGGTGAGTGACTATGTTGTCACAACAGACTTGTATGCCAGGCTGAGGTGAGTGACTGTGTGTCACAACAGACTCGTAAGGGGTTTAATCCATGAGATTGACCCGAAGGATGTCGTGATGCTCGCCCCGGTACTGTGTCGGTCTTCGGACATGAGTCAGGGGTTTGTTTACAGGCCCTGACACAGTATCGGTCTATGGACATGAGTCGGGGGTGTTGCAAACAGAGACGGGGTCCTTGTCGCGTACTCCGGTACTGTGTCTGTCTTCGGACATGAGTCGGGGGTTTGTTTTGCAGGCTCCGGCACAGTATCGGTCTTCGGACATGAGTTGGGGGTATTGCATGAGACAGGATCCAGATTAAAGTGAAAGATAATGATGAAAGTACGGAACGTACGAAATGAACGATGATGAAGATAATAAATATTATTATCAATGTGTACGTATAATGTGTGATCGCGTACGATTGTGAAGGTTATGTTTTAACAAAGTAAAGTATTTTATTTATAAAACTAGAACTCACTTAGCGTCGCTGACTTTTTGTATGCATAATAGTTAGCAGGTATTTTGTTGATGCTGAGGAGTTGCAGGCATGATGCATACGCTACTGGGAACGTTTTGAGTCTGGCATCCATATTTTGATATGATGTTGTAATCATATATGTAAACGATTTATGTAATGTAATGATATGTTTTAATTATAAATGAAAGTTTTTAAATTCCACTGCAAAAGTGATGTCTGCTTTAAATATTTTATACGATGACGGTCCAGCTGTAAGCGTCCCTGGAACGGGACCTTACAATTGGTATCAAAGCTAAAGTTTATGGGAATTGGGTAAATATTTTCAAAAAAAAACATAATCTTAAACTGAGAATGGGACGAAAAGAAAAGAGATGCCAGTCCTAGTAGCTACGTGCCTGCAGGTAAAAGTTGTATGTAAAGGATTTTATGTAAGTTAGTGTTAACCGGTATTATGTGCGCATGTTATGTGGCTTGTGTGCTTTTTTTTAGATTTAGATACTGATATAGTCAGGATAGGAAATGCTTGGGGAATGAAGAGTAAAGTAAGTGGCTAAACACAACTAGCCACTGTGATTAGGGACTTACTATACTTGACATAACTCGAGCTATTACCTTGATTAACTATGTTGGTGTTTGAATCTTGTAGTGTTTTAGATGGCGGGTGGTAGGTCTTCTGAGGCTTCGCAAGGTGGAGGTCGAGGTGGACGTGGTGTTAGACCACGTGTCATGAGGAGCGGAGCTAAGACTGCTGAGACGGCTCCTAATGAGCCAGCGCTTCGTCACCAAGACGGTGAGGACGGGAGTGCTAATCTGAGAGCCTCAATGAAGGAGGCTATAGCAGAGGAAGTCCAACAGGTCATGCAGATGGTTCTGCCGACTGTAGTGACCGATGTCATTAGAGCTACGAAGGAGGATGAGAAGAAGGAGAGTGAGAAGAGGAGAACCGCACGACAAAGAGGTGAGGCTGGAGGTTCTAGGGATATGTAGCAACCCGATGCTGACATGGTTGTCTCCGGTGGCGATGAGGAGGAGGAGGAAGCGGTGCAGGAGACTGCGAAGGGATGCAGCTATGGAGCATTCCAAAGGTGTAGGACTCCTGTGTTTGATGGAAATGGGAGTGTTGCTACTGCACAACGTTGGGTAAGAGAGATGGAGGAGGTACTTGAAATTAGCGAGTGCCGCGAGGATCAGAAGGTGAAGTTTGCTACCCACTCATTGGTAGATTCAGCCTTATGCTGGTGGGACAAAATTGTCCAGGCTGAGGGCACCAGAGCAATCGAGAGGATGAGGTGGAAGGATTCGAAAAGGTTGGTGGTCGAGGAGCTTTGCCCTCACAGGGAGCTCGACAAAATTGAGAGGGAGTTCCTGTAGGTGTAGGCAGGGACGATGACCCACCAACAGTACACCACAAAGTTCAACAAGATGGCAAGGTTGGTGCCAGATCAGGGGACGCCTGTGTCACGAAAGATCAAAAGGTATATTCAAGGTCTGCCGGTAGATATCCGCAGACATCTGGTCGTTTCCCGGCCAAGTACGTTTAGGTCGACAGTTGATTTGGCGGGGAGGTTGTATGACGAGTGTAAGGCGGTGGCGATAACGGATGAAGAGGAGAAGCGGAGCTATGATAGGGATGAGAGTGGAAGGAGGGATGATGACGATGACGGATTTATGGCTACAGGAAAGACGGGGAGGTTCGGCGATCGAAAGAGGATGACTGAGAGGGAAAAGGTATGCAGGAAGTGTGGCAGAGGTCACGCGGGGGAGTATAGGTGGTGATCGAGTGCCTGCTTCTAGTGTGGAAGAGAGGGCCACAGGGCGAGGGATTGTCACATGGCTAAATGTTACGACTGTGGCGAGACTGGACACATGAGTAGAGACTGCAAGAAGTCGAGGGCAGGAGGCTCCAGTGCAAGGAAGGAGACCAGAGGATGAAGGTTAGAGCATTTGCCCTGACCAGGAGGAGGCTAGAGCGGACTTCGACGCGACATCAGGTACGTTTCTGGTAAGTTAAATTTATGCCTCTATATATATATTCAATTATTTCGGAGCATAATCGTATATCCTTATACATGTATTATAAAATTTTTCGTCACATTCATACAAAAGTTGACCCGAAAATTAGCATTCTGACGATAACAAAATAACTGTTATATAATACTTAGAACTATAGACATTGTAGAATTTTGTCTTTCGTTTTTACTTTAACCATATGTGACTAGAGTTTATTGGGTTTAATCAAGTTTAACTTTTGTTAATACACTTTAACATTATTTAATAAAAATAGGTCTTATTAGTTTTATTGGGTCGTATATTTCCTAGCGAGTCTTAAAAGCCATAATAGTTGTTAATGGTCGATCATCATTTACCCAAGTTGAACATCAATAATCAGTATTGACCTATTTGGCCGTCAATAGCCCTAACTAACTATCAAAAACTATAAATGATTATTTCATTATGATTAACTATCATCGACTCTAATTAACTATGAACAACTACATAGTAATTACTAAGTCTAATTAACCATTATTTACCCTAATAACCAGTTACAACCATTGATGGTTAGTTAGGGTCATTGATGACAACTTTGTGTCATTGATCACCAATTATGGTTAGCGATTCTTAGTTAAATTAACTATTGTTATTAATGGGCCAATGTGGTCATTTTAGGTCATTGATTTGTCGGTTATGATAGTTGATGGTCAATTTGAGTCATTGACAACCAGTAAGGGTCATTGATCGTTAATTAAGGCCATTGATGGACAAACATGGTTATTGATGGTCAATTTAGCTTATTAATGGTAACATAAGGTTATTGTCACTTGATGGTCAACTAAAATCACTAATAGTCACTTGATGGTTAATTAGGATCATTGATAGTCACTTGACGTGCAATTAGGATCACTAATAGCCATTTGATGGTCAATTAGGATCATTCACAGTCACCTCGACCCACTGATGGCCAATTATCATTTGAGAAGGTGATGGGTCATAAGGTGATACAATAGGAACAAAATAAGGCAGAATATAATTTATTATTTTAGATTACTTGCATATAACTGAGCAAAATAAACCCTAACACATACAATTACCCTATTGAATTTGAAACCAAACATATAGAATGAAGGTATTGATAATGAGCCCAAACACCCACAAGTAAACCACTCTAAGGGTGTTCAGAAGTCTTTATGTAAGTGTAGGGGTACAAAACAAGCTTATTTGAGCTTGAGCTATAGTAGTCTTAAGCTCTGCTCGTTATTTATGTATTTATTTTCTTTGAATTCTTTTATGTTTAAGTTTATATATATATTGTTATACATTTTATATAATCATAATAAATGTTACTTAATTTTTTGTCAAAATATATTATACAACTATAATTATTTATATAAATATATGTTTAATAAATCAAATAAAAATATATAAATTAAAAGCTCGTTTAGTACTTTAGCCTCATGAGTTGGAACGATCATTTAATGAGTTTTCTTATGCTCGAGCTCAGCTATACTTGTTTTGAACTTTTAATAAATTCGATCTCGAGTAGTTTACAAGTGCCTCGATTCGTTTGCACCCTTTTTAAAAATCCATTCCCACACATCCAATTAAACTGACTCAACACTAATAAAATTTGTGGATCTAATGGGCTTAATTCATAATTAATTTAAAATTAAATAAATTAACTAACCTAATGATATGTATATTATAACTTATCCATATGATTTGAAGAACACCACCTGCTAATCAAGAAGTCGCCCATGTGTGTTTTCTATTGTTCTCATCAAAGAAATTGTGCAACTAAACAGAACTTCATACGTCGTCATCTTTTTCCCTTTCTGCAATTGAAGGTAATTGTAAATCTTTGAATTTAGTAAGACTTTAACTAAATGACGGTTATGATCTGATGTATGGGCTGCGATTTTAGGGAATTAGGGTTGCATAAGTCATCATCGAGAACTTTGAAGGAGAAACGCGGAACCAGAGTTGATTTAAGATCAGGTGCTACTTTAGTTTAATACTAGAAGGTGAGAATTCCTATTACAAATTAAGTCTATGTTCATTGAATAAGAGAATTGGCATCCTATAAACATTGAATGTTTCCATTATCGCAAAAAGGATAAGAGCTGTTTAAACTTCAAGTGTTTTTGTGTACAAGTGGTACAAATCCAACGAATTCAAGTTCCATTATCTCAGATAAATTACAATTTACTCATTCTTTTATTATATTTGCAATCAGTAATGTTGGTTACACAAATACTTTAGAATACCAAAGTTTAGTCTTCAATAAAATCGACGTAATAGACCCGAGTACTCCTATTTTTCCCTAATTGATCTTATGAGACATATGTGTTCGGATTATTGATAGCATTTAATGGATATGACAGAGGTTTGGAATGAACTTTTAGGTCGTCTTAATGAATCATTAACATTATTTTGAAATCCTTGCAGTAACCCAAATTGTTCAGTAGACAAGAGGTGTTAATGAAGTGTAAAAGGCAGCAAAGAATCGAGTTTTTGTGACCCGTTTGACAAGGTAAACATCATGAACTAAATACAGGTATTATGCTTAAGGTATAGGTTGAAAAGGGAAAAAAAGAGGACATGTTTAGCTTATAAATAGCCTCTCAAAAATAGCTTATAGCTGTTGTTAGGGGACTATATTGGCTGTAAAATAATAATCCATGTGAGTGCTACTATTTATGTTAGTTAATTGTCATTTAGGGGCTTGTTGTTTACCTTTTAGGGGGCTATTAGTAGTTAAGAACAACATGTAGCTGCTGTTTGATGCCCCTTTGTTGCTATATATTCATCATAATACACGTTGTAAACTTGTAATTATATATTATATTTGTAATCTGTTATGTTGGTTACACAAATACTTTAGAATATTGAAGTTTAGCCTTCAATATAATTGACCCTAATTAACCCGAGTACTCCTAGTTTCCCCTAAGTAATCTTTACGGATCATATTTGTTCGGATTATTGATGACATCCGATGGATATCCTTACACGTCATGTTATGTGTATAATGAAAACAAATAAAATAATCATTGATGTTAGTTAATGTTAAATGGACCTAATTTTTAATTAATAGATAATATCCTTACATCAATTGCATACTTTTAAGCAACAACAACAGAAGCAAACTTTTAAGCAAGTTTCTCTTCAAAAAAAGTCTAGGTGGTGGGGGGATTATTTATTATTTATTATTTATACACCTTCCAGTGATATTTGAATTCATGTTAAGCGCATCAATTGCAAACACAACAATAAGAACAAAAAATTTAGGTAAAAGGGTAAGCAAATAGCACTAATATGTTGGGATTAGGATTTTAGTCTTCGTATGAATTGTTTAATCATATATTAAGCCCAAAAGAATAGCTAAAATCAAACACAAAATAATAAAATGTTACCATTATCATCGTCTAGATCAGTTCCTCTGGTTGGAAGACCACTAAAATCATCCATATCATCTTCCTCTTCATAAGCATAATCCCATCAACAAATTCTTTTACTACCCGTTAACATCAATAGTAGAATATAAATTTTACTAAAAACATACAAATAGTGAATGCTATAAAATAGTAAATTATATAGATCCTATGATCAAACTCTTTCTACTCTTCTTGATATGGTCCATCAAATTCATTAAGATATTTACTATATGATAACCACATACATCTTGGTCAGTAATTACTTGATCCACATCAATACATTATCCGCCAACATAAACACAAAGTAAATTACCAACATTTCATAGTATCGACTATAAGTTAATTGCAAGAGTCAACCAATAATCATAATCAAGTGATGCTACTATGCAAGTCTAAAATATTCTTTCAAATTAGTGCATAGCAGCTACTTTCAACAAATGAACAAATCAGTTTAACAAGGTCGGATACACTGTCCATGTAGGATTTCGCAATGACTTTGGATAAAAGCTGAACTTAAATCACGAATAAGGTAGATCCAACTTTCATTAAAGGAGCTTTAGCTTTTGTGGAAAGAGGTGAAACATACGTTGATAGTGAAGGTCGAATACATTGTCCTTGTCGAAATTGTGTCAATGCTAGAAGACATATTCTAGTGTTGTTGCTAATCATATCATACATAATGGTTTTGATTCGACATATGATGTATGGGTATATCACGGTGAACATCTGCCGGGTTATGAAACAGACGAAACATATAGTGAGTGTGAAGAAAGTGAAAATGAATCAAATGACGGTGTCGATGAGTTGCTTGATGATGCTTTTCCTATTGGCGGTGAAACTGAAGCTGGAAACTTTAATGATGGTGTTGATAAACGTAATAACCCAAATTTAGAGAAGTTATTTGTTGATATGGAAAAGCCTTTATACCCGAGGTGTGATGAGTTTTCTATTCTAGGATTTTTACTGGAGTTGATGAATGTGAAGGTAACATGTAAAATGACTAATGTGTCGATGGACATGGTTCTAAATTTATTTAGCCGGGCTTTCAAGGATGCAAACTTGCCGAAGAACCATTATGAGGTGAAAAAATATTTACGTACTCTTGGACTGGGATACGAATCTATCCATGCATGTAAACATGATTGTGCATTATTTTGGAAAGGAAATGCAAGATTACAAAAGTGTCCAGTGTGTAGCACTAATCGTTATGAAGAAAACAGTAAGGGGAAAAAGAAACCAGTAAAAGTCTTGCGTTACTTTCCTATCACAAGTAGAGTTAAGCGCTTATATGCTTCAAGACACACTGCTAAGGAAATGTTGTGGGACGATCGACACAGAACCAAAAAGGAGGGGGTCCTAAGGCATCCAGCAGACGGAAATGCTTGGAAACACTTTGATGCAATGTTTCCTGATTTTGCAAATGATCCTAGAAATGTTCGCCTAGGGCTTGCAAGTGACGATTTTAATCCTTTTGGGGCAATGAGTCTCTCATATAGTATGTGGCCTGTTGTGCTCATAGCATACAATATGCCTCCTTGGAAGTCAATGGTTGATGCTTCATTTATGCTGACATTGCTGATTCCTGGAAGAGATTCACCAGGAGAGGATATTGATGTATTTTTGCGTCCACTCATAGATGAGTTGAAACTTCTATGGGATAAGGGTGTTGAAACATATGATTGCGAATCAAAACAGATATTCAACATGCGTGCCGCACTTTTATGAACAATTAATGATATTCCTGCATATGGTTAGCTCTCTGGATGGAGCACGAGTGGATACAAGGCATGTCCGATGTGCAATGAAGATGCTAGCAGTATACGTATACGAGATAGAATAGCTTATGTAGGTCACAGATGATTTCTCCCACTCGATCCCCTTGGAGGAAATCACGAGATTTTAATGGTCAGAGAGAGACTAGGATTGCACCTAAACCTGTCAGTGGAGATGATTGCTTATGTCAGTTGGAACTTCTCACCATAAATCATTATGGAAAACATCAGTCTCATGGCGGGAAAAAAAGAAAACGTGAGCAACACGGTTTAAACTGGTAAAAGAAAAGCATCTTCTTCGAACTCTCGTATTGGCCTAAATTGTTAATTCGTCATAATATTACGTGATGCATGTTGAAAAGATTGTGTGTGAGAACGTATTAGGAACCTTGTTAAACATAGAGGGAAAGACGAAAGATACTGAGAAAGCCCGACTAGATTTGGAAGATATGAACATACGTAAGGAGCTTCACTAGGTGAATAAGAATGGCTATTGGGTTAAACCACATGCTTTGTACGTTTTAACCCGAGATGAGAGAAAACAATTTTGTAATGTACTCAGGTCTGTGTGTTTTCCAGATGGGTATGCGGGAAATTTAACTAAAAATGTGATTGTTGAGCAAGGAAAGATATATGGGCTTAAATCACATGATTGTCATGTCTTAATACAACGTATTATTCCTATTGCAATTCGTCCGTTTTTGACCAAACAAATTCGTGATGCATTAGTCGAGTTGTCTCAATTTTTTAAGAAACTTACTGAGGTCACATTACACGTGATGGAGTTAAAAGCATTGCAAGAAGAGATAGTTAAGATTTTGTGCAAGTTTGAACGGATATTTCCTCCATCATTTTTTACAATTATGGTGCACTTGTGTGTGCATCTTCCTGAAGAGGCAATTTTGGGAGGACCCGTGCAATCACGATGGATGTATCTGATCGAAAGATACCTTGGCCATTTAAAAAAATATGTTAGAAACAAAGCTAAACCTGAAGGCTCGATAGTAGAAGGGTATATTGTTGAAAAAGCTATAACATTTTGCTCACACTATTTACAAGATGTTGAATCAAAGTTGGACAAACGTGACAGAAATAATGATAAAACTTCTATTGACGCTCAAAGCTATGCATTGGATATTTTCAAATTGAGTGGTCGAGGTGTGGGGAGGAAAGAAGTTCGTATCCTTCCTAGTAGTCTTATGAAGAAAGCGACATGGTTTATATTTAACAATTGTCAAGAGCTTCAACCATACATAGAGCAAGTCATTTTCTATCTTTGTTTGTGAATAAATTAAATGTCAAATGTTAATAAATTTATAGTTTATCTACATGTTGCAGAGAACACTTACAGGTTTTACAAAGTCAACATCTTGAATCATTAGTTTTTTTCAAGATACAACAGTCTACATTCCCAGATTGGTTTGCAAAACGGGTAACAATCACACTATATTTTACTTGCTTAATTTATGAAATTTCATTTCTCTCTAATAACATGATTACTATGTTTAAAATTGAGAACAGATTCGATAAAAGTAAACATTAAATCCATCTCAAATTAACGAGGAGTTGTATGCATTGTCTTCCCTTCCTGATAATCGAGTTTCGTGTCATAAGGGATACATAGTGAACAGGGTTAAGTTTATAGTTAAGTCAAGAGATGACTGCAGGCAAACATAAAATTGTAGAGTAACAGTCATTGGCGTTCATAATGATATTGAAGACGATTATTATGGATATCTTGATGAAGTGATTGAATTGTCATTCATACGAGGTTATCGTGTTATTTTATTTAAATGCATATGGTTTAACACTGATCGTTGTAAAAAACACATCATATTTGAACCTCATTTCATAAGTGTAGACACGTCCCGGAATGCTTATAAGGAAGATCCTTTTATTTTTGCAAACCAGGCTAAACAAGTGTTTTATTTAAATGACCAACTTAAGCCAAATTTAGAATGGAAAATCATTGGAAGAATAACTCATAGACACCTGTGGGATATTCCAGAAGACAAGAATTCAAAATATTTGTAAGAAGATTTCAACCTTGTTCGTGAAGATAATGCCGAAGTTATTGTTGGAGATGTTGATGTTCGGGGTTTTGATGGCATTATTGATGATTTTATTGGCGATGAGATAGATGATTCTAATCACAGTATGGAGGATTTTGGTTCAGAGATAAATCTGGATGATTCAGACACTGATAAATCTAAAAATGATAATGAAGATGTTGACTCAGACGATGATGATTTGTAATGTTCAAGTCTTTAAATTTTGTAGGACTTTTATTATATAATTTTCTTAAATAATATTTCTAACCTACGTGTTTTAACAGAATTATTTCATATTATTCCAACATTCACTATGTATTTAATGGTGACAGGTAAATATGAAGGCAGATAGTATTTAATAAGGCTTTATCTAAATTGATGATTCTAATTTGGATTTGATTCAATAGCTTGGGTATATGAGGTATTTTTCTACTTTGATGAAATTTAGTGTACTTGTTGATTTTTGAATTTATTTTGTGCTATTTATATAATCAACCTAACCCAACACAACCTGAACGAATCCTAATCTGTTTTTTAAATCTACACGTCCTGACCCGAACCTGTTCTGGCATGGCATCTGTTCCGACCCGATCCGTATGTGATACAGATGTACTCATAAGTAATTTATGGGTGGACATGAATACGTCCTGTTATGCATGATAATTAAAAACTATATATTTTTTGGTGATTTTAAATTTTTAAAAATTATATATAATGATTTAGCTAACCTGATTATAATATGTTTTCAGATTTGTGATAAGGCTGAATTTTGAAAGAACTTATTATAGAGGCTTGTGTTACTCGGGCATAAAGAGATTGTTGATACGGTGCTGTTCCAAGTTGGTTTGGATGATAACGAGTTTTTTTTGTATTTATTTAATTTTGAACTTGTTTTTATGTTATTTTATAGGATTGGACTTGAGAATATTATGTATTATGTTAAACTTATATTCATGCATGTACCGTTTGAACAAGCTATTGATTTGAAAGGTGTATATTGAATTTCTTTGTTTCGGTAATTAATAGCAGCTTACAGGTTTCATAAATAGTCTTCTATTAGTTTATCATCTTTTTGTTTTGAAGTATTTTAACTTTAAAGACTGATTTTCAGTTTTTGATACCCTTTTAATGATTATATAATTTCGGTCATATTATAGTTTGCTACATAAAAGTCTTTTCAAATTGAAAGTAAACTTCTGCTTTGATTTGCTTTAAGAATGTTAGTAACTAATTTGTAATCTATACTATGTTTTTTAAAAATAGTAAAATGTGTTTTCTTTGTTAGAGTCTGAATATCAATTCCTATTTATTAGATTTACATACCTCTTTAGAGATTAAATATTTGTTTTATAAAAGGACAATCATAACATGTTTTAGACTGAATTTTAATCTTCGATACCTTATTTAAAATTATATAATTTGTATCATATTATTAGAGACTATAAATTATTACTTAATCATTTTTCTTATGCGAAAGTCATTCCAGACTGAAAGTCAATCCCTAACTCAATTTACAATACGAATATCAACAACTGATTTGTAACCTCTAATATATTCTCTAAAATAGTAAATTTATTTTCTTTATTAGAGACTAAATATCACTCCCCAATTTGTAAATCTACAAACTTCTTTAAAGACTAAATATCAATTCCAAATAACAACAATTACAATATGTTTAAGATTGATTTTCAGTTTTAAGTACATTTCTTAAAATGATATAATCCAAATCAAACAATTAAAGATTATAAATCAGTTATTAATATTTTTCCAATGCAAAAATCATTACACATTGAATTTCAGTCCCTAATTCGATATGCAGTTTGAATTATGCAGTTTGAATATTAAAAACTAATTTTCAGTCTCCAATATTGGCCTTATTTATTAAGACTGATTATCAGTTACTCATATAATGATGTCATTTAGGTATCTTATTTGGGACAAAAATTCAGTTACTATCAACTTCCCTCCAAAAACTCTTTAAAGTGTGTGTGTATTTATGACTGAAATTTAGTGTTTAAAAAGTTGTCTTATGTTTAAAGACTGATTATCAGTTACTTGCATTAGGCACAAAAAAATCAGTCTCAAATATCATTGTAACTGATATATTAGTCTTGGATACTGTGTATCTGCGACTGATAGATCAGTCTCTAATAATTTAGTCCTTAATAATCATTTTTCTTGTAGTGAACCACCTTATTTTATAAGAACTCTAGAAACCAATACGAGTAACACATTTAAGTCACATGCAATTTTCATCTTTTTTTAAAACGTTCATAACTTTTTTTCACGATATTATTTTTTCAAAAAACTTTCACCATTAATTTCAGTATTTTTTTATCTTTCCAACACGTATCATATTAATATACTTTTTTTGAAAAATCATCCACCCATTATTGACACATATGTAAATCTAGTTATACACATATGTAATACCAGATTTACACATGTGTAAATCCAGTATTACACATGTGTAAAACGAATTTCGTAAAAAAACGACTTTCTTAAATATTTATTAATTTTATTATTTTCTTATGAAAGAGGGAAACAATGAAAACATTTTTGTGTTTTTATCATTTTTTATTTTTATGTTATTTTTCATTTTATTAATTTTTTATTATGTTTTCGTTAATTACTATTTTTTCATTAAAAACTAGTGAATCACATTGGTTCCTAGAGTTCTTACAAAAAAAGTGAGTTCTCATTTGAACCTGTTCTATATATATGTGTGTGTATATATATACATATATATAGGGAAAGTTTACGGTACAAAGTGAAGATTTCGTGCGAAGCGTACAAAGCCACTACAGGGTGCCGCATGGCAAAGTAAAATTTTGGACGGGAGGGTAGGATTGTAATTATATCATTACAGGGCATAACTAAATTCACTGTTGCGTAATTTTGCACGCGATTTTTATGGAGACGTGATCCGCTACATTAATCAGCGTATATAGGGTTTTTCTAGGTTTTGATTGTTGGTTGTGTTGAGAACATATTTGAACATAATATCATCCGTCAATTGATTATTTCAATTAGCGATCATAAGTGTTTAGTTTTTATAATTGTAGAGATCATCAGCCGGAGCTCAGGTATATTTCAGGACCGGATAAGAGATGGTCAATACAATCAGTCTCACAATGATGAGAGTGTTAGAACACTTAACAAATCAAATAGGAAACCAGGTTTAAGTAAATAATACTAAGAACACAAGTAAGTAATGAGACATAACAAAGAACAAGAACAAGATAAGGATGGTTTTCAAGAATATTGTAAATTGCTCTCAAGTTCTATTACAAGTGTTACAAAGCATAAAGATAAATACAAGAACCTGAGATACTTTATACTACATCCTATAGCCGGATATACTTTGAAAGCCAGCTGGAAACACTAATCTAGACAACAAGATCAATGTATAGTCAAAAGGCAGACTTCCTTTTGACTTGTGACTTTGACATGCCATAGCTCATATCCTAATCTATTACAAAAAGAATAAAAGGTACAAAGTAGAAAGTTGCAGACCAATGACCATAATCTAAAGTTAACAAAAGCATGGACCTTTTCACCAACTTATATAAGTTGATGAGTCTTCAGAGTGACAGTGGAAAGTTGTTCAACTTTTTGTCAAAAGGTGATCAGAGAAAGCATGTCTTCTCTATCTTCGAAAGAAATCAGTCTTCAGTCTTTTGGCTTCAGAATTTGTCTTTGAAGCTTCAAAATACTTCATCTTTAGCTTCAGATGATTTGGTCTTTGGCTTCTAAAGATTTTACACTAAAAATATTTTCTCTGAGTTGTGTAAAACTTCCGAAGTAACTCTACTCTGCACTTCATGTATGCATGATGGAAGCTCTTTGGTTGCTTTTGGTTGCATCAGCCTTTAAGTATAAACCTTACAAACTCCCCCTAGGTTGATGTTACCAAAACAGAGAAGGTTACTCAGATATTGACAGTCCTCATCAGGATCAAGACCATTCCTTTCTTCATCATTTGTTTAGGATCCCTCATACTCTTATAGTACCTCCTCATGTCATAGAGATCATGTAGAGGAAGATCAAGCATGTCTTGCCAGAAATAGACATCTTGACCTCCTTGATCTCTCATAGTACTAGAGTTCATAGTTGAGTCCTCAGCCTTTACCACTTCAAATCCTATAGAGATAATGACTTGTTTATGCTTGGAGTTGAAAGTGGCCTTGATCTATTAAGCCTTATTTGATCTTCTCTTGGCTGCTCTGATCATGTTCTTCCTCTTAGACTTTGTCATCCCTGGTTCTTTCCTCTCCTCAGGAGAATAATGACCCTTCTTAGGATGATCTTCTTCACTCATCTCAGATCCATCCTTCACTATCTCCTCTTCATCCTCTTCTTCAATAAGGTCTATAAGAGGAAGCTCATCTTGAGAAGTTCTACGCCTTTGAGATCTTATAGATAGTAGAGTGTGTGGAGGAGCTATCTTAGTAGATCCCAGTCCCTGCTTATTCTGGTAACAAACTTTTTCATGCAAGGATGATGATATTATGTTCTTGAAGGTCTCTTCTAATATGGCACTGTCTGATGGTTTAGGAACTTTAGGTACACTAGTGTTCCTTTGGTTATGTTTAGCTCTATCAAGGGAAGTACTTTGAGCCCTTCTCCTTTGAGAGTTAATGTCTGGTGACAGTCTGTTTTGAGACTTATGTCTCCTTGTTGGTTGTTTAAAGTTGTCATAAAATGTTTTGTCACTGTTTAAAACAACTTTTTGGTGAGGAGTTTGTCTTGGAACTCCTCCTTTGATCTTAATTTGAACACTTGTTTGTTTCTTAGTTGATTTCTTAACTTGAGCCTGTTTGTTTTGCTTTTTATTTTTTTTATTGAAAAAACAATTTGTTATGCTGTGGTTATTTCTTTCACAAATTGAACAATAGTTGTGAAAATGGCATGTTTCAGTATTGTGATTATTCATATGATAGTACTTGTAGTATTTACCATACTTGCACTTTTTAGTGGAGTGTGTGTATTGATCACACCACTCATAATATGGTAACTCTGATTTTCTTTGTTTGTTAGTAACTTTTGTCTTAAAATTTGATTTTGAGGGAATTTCAAAAGTTACTATTTATTGTTTTGGCTGAAATGTGGCTTGGCCTTTCCCTTTATTTACCTGTTTGGGATAGACAGCGGAAGTTACAATTTTCCTTCCACCAGAACAGATATCAAAACCTTTAATCTGTTTGGTTTGTTTGTTTGATGTATCAGCCACACTTGAAAGTTTTGAGTTTCAGTAATTGGCTGAGTTGGCTAATCATCCAATAAATCATCTTCATTATCATCTATTATTTGTTCATCAAATTCATTATTCTCTCCTTGATAAAAGTCAGTTGATTTAATTTGTGGTGATACTGAACTTTTAACAAATTTTATGAAAGGTGAGTTTGATGTTAATGGTGATTTTGATGATGATGATTGTTTGGAATCATTAGTCTTTTCATGAGTGTCAGGAGATTCATCCTGTTTGTTGGTCATTGAGTCTGGTAAAGGAATATAATTATCATTGTAAGGTGGGTTGACCTTGTTATATCCTAATCCTGATGGGTCATTGAATACCCTTTGTTGAGCAAGTAGTTCTTCAAGCTTCTTTTTGCTTACCTGAAACTTCTCTATCGGGATGTCTGATATTTTATCTTCAATATCTGCCATAAGGGCATGATCTGGAGATGGACTTTCAGCCTCATACAAGCTCCAGTCACATTCACCATCTTGTTTGATTATCATTGCAGAAGATTTTGAATGTTGATTTGGACTGTACTGTGTGATTTGTGGTGGGGTTGGTGCAGCTGGAATGCTGATTGGAGGTGGCACCTGTCTGTTAGAATGATAACCACTGGATGTTTATGCCTGATGTGTGTTTCTATCAACCTTTGGCTGCTGGCATTCTCTTGAGAAATGCCCATAAAGTTGACAATTATAGCACCTTAATTTTGTCTTATCAAAACCAATCCTAGTTTTCTTGTCCATGTTCAACCCCTGATTTCTTTGCAGAAACCTTTTAGATCTGTATGCAATCATAGCCATGGACCATTGAAGATCCATTTCTTCTACCATATCTGGTGGAAGTTCATCCAAATCTTGCTGAATGATCTGTGATGGTGTTAGACTTGCACCTAAAAATGCTTCAAAGCTTGTAGAAAAGGCTGCATAAGCTGCCTTTTGCTCTTCACTTTGCAGGATTGTAGTAAGAGCATCCATTGGCTTTTCAAGTCTATGTATGTTATTGGTTTGAGGTTTTGGCTGTTTGTTTGATCTAGAGGTATGTGGATGTTGTTTACTCTGAGGTGTTGTTTCATGTGAAGCATGCACACCAGTCCTTTTAGACTTATGTTTGTTGCTGGATGATTCAGGTGCTGAGAAGAATGATGTATCACTAGAGTCCAAAAATTCTTCATCTTCTTCTTCTCCTGTGCTTGTCAAAAATGCACTGTCTGTTTGTTGTGGTTCCTTGAATTTGTAAGCCTCTACATATATGATACGATTGTTATTTCTGGATTTTTCATCCATTTCCAGAGCTTTAACCTTGGCTACTAGAGAGTCAAGGGATAGGGCTTCCAAATCCAATGTTGCCTTCATCAAGGATACTGACTGAGTCCAGTTTTCAGGCAGCGTGTGCAACATCTCCTTGTTGATTTCAACAGCTTCATATTTCAGACCATATACAATCAATTCATTTACTAACTGGACATATCTATGTAGTTGTTGTGGGATAGATTCTCCCTGGATGTGATGGAAAGTTTCATATTGGGTTCTCAGTTTCTCTTTCTTGATTTCCCGTATTTCTTCACTTCCTTCACACATTGTGTGAAGAACTTTCCACAATTCATGAGCTGTTTTGAAATTTTCAACATGAGTCAAAATTTCAAAAGGCAATGTCATAGCAAGGATGATATGAGCCTTCATGTCTGTTTTGACCTTTTTCAGGTCATCACTAGCTATGTTTTTCAAGCTAACTGGCTTCTGTATGTTGTAATCTGGTCCAAGAGTCACAGGTATGAAAGGACCCTCGGTTATAGAAGTCCATAAATCAAGGTCTTGAAAAATTATCCAGTTCCTGAACATGATCTTCCATTGTTTGAAGTCTGACTTGTTCTTTATTCTGGGTGGTTTTAGACCACTGTTTGTTCCTAAAATTTCATCAGCCATGATTAAAAATTTTAACTTAATGTTTTAAGTTAAATCTGTTTGTTTGATTTTAGTTCGGTGCTAACTTTGTTTAATCCTAAGGTCTCTAGGATTTGTTTGTTGTTGATAAACCTTTTTTAATTAAATTTACCAAATAAAGGAAATTAATTAATTAATTAAAATCCAATGATATGTCACTTTCAAATCCAATGACAGGAAACAAATATTCTGTGAAAGGAATGTCAACTTTCTAATTAATGTGGTCAATAGAAAGTCAAAACCCTGAAAAACACAAAAAATGTTTTTAACAGATTACGTTTTGGATGAAAAAGTAATTTTTTGAAAAAGTTGAAAAGAAGATTTTGGATCTTCTTTAAATTTTCTGATGAACCAACACAACTTCCGTAGATTGTGAAGGTTTTTTGCAAAATCAAAACCTAGGGTTTGTTCTAGGGTTTTTGGTGGCGGCTATGCTGTTATTCATATAATCAACAATCGGTTTGTTGATTGAAGAACAAAAACTTGATTCTAGTGAGTTTTTCACTAGAATATGATGATATTAAACACTTTGAACGATTCAAAATGTTCAAAACAATATGTGTTTTGATGAAAATTGAATGAAACAGTACTTGAACACTTTTTATCAAAAACCCTTTAAAACTGATAAGGTTTTAAGGTAGTGAGATGATTTTTTGTGTTAAAAACTGTTGAATATTGAAAACAGATATAACAATACCCGTGTATTGTTATATCAGAGAATACCCGTGTATTCAAATGGGTTTTTAGGGAATGTTTGATGATGAACACAATGAAAACTAGTGTATGAATGATGTTTAGAGCTTTAAAACCGCAGAAACTTCTTCACAATGCACAAAAATAGATTAAGAAATCATGTTTGTTAAGCATTTGATGAATGTTAAGAGTAGAAGAAGGTTGTTGTGATGTATTTTCAGCTCGTAGATGTATGGTTTGAAGCTAATGAACCACTGAAATCATCTTGTTGATTGAGAGGATCGAAAATCAATGAATGATTTGAGCCAAAGCTCTGATACCACCTGATGAAATCAACTTAAACACATGTTGAACATGAACATATTAGAACAATATTCAACATGAAAAGGTGATTCCCCCAAGGATCTTTTCAAAATCTCTCAATAATCAACAAACATGAACCATGGTACGGAAACCTATGATAGATGCTATGAAATCAGTGTGTGTGAGTGATTGTGTGTGATTGAAAGCTCAAAAATAAGAATAACTGCTTGATTGATTGATTGTTTAAAAGCTTACAAAGGATTAGGGTAGAATGCTATTTATAGCCTATACATATAGCTATATACAATTACTAAACTACCCTTATGTAAATGAAAATTACATAAATAATCCTAAGTCTACAAGCTATCCGCTGTGATGATTGGTCGTCCACTGTGGATGTTTTGGTCATCCGCTGTGGAAGAAGATGACTTGTCCGTTGTGCTTTGGATGTTGTCCGCTGTGAAGTGTTGATTGTTGCCAGCTGTAGAAGGTTCATCCGCTGTCCGTTCTTCATCCGCTGTGGGATGTCTTCATCCGCTGCACACACTTAGACTTAAATCTTCATCCGCTGCATGTTGACCTTCATCCGCTATAGGATGTCTTCATCCGCATTGGAGCTTTGTTCATCCGCATTGTAGTACTTCATCCGCTGCGGGTACTTGTCAAAACTTCTTTTATCTACAATTCTAAAAAAGAAATTTAAACAAATATTAGTGAATGTTTATGATTGTTAATGATGCTAATGTGTTAGTAAATGATTGTTTGGATGTTAAAACACATTATGTTTGTTATATGTTTGATTATGGCAAGCATCATCCTTTAAAGCATTAATCCATTAATGCACTTGTTGAGTCCAATAGTTTTAGTGCTAGAACTTTAGGTAGCTCTTGGGTTTGAGGAGTTTCACTCAAAAGCTATTAGAGGTGAGTTCTAGATCCCCTCTTTTTCATGTGTCTGCTTGTTTGAGGCTGGTATGCATATTAAACTATTGTTTTCTGCACAAACTATGTTTTTTCCATGAATGGTACGACTGAAATATGATGTGTGTGTGTTTATGTGACTTCTATGATGTTGGGTAGATGGGTAGATGTTTTGAATGTTTTAAGTGTGTAACATGTTAGATCTATGCTAAGTATAAGTTAGAATGATGTTTGGGGACTGGGAAATACGTATGATGCATTGCAGGTGATAGTTATAGTGTCCGTTGTGGACACTTAGGATGTGCATGTGTCTACTATGGACTTGGTACCTCCATTATGGACACTTTAAAAAAATTAAACATGTGTCCGCTGTGGACACTTAGAAATATTATGCATGTGTCCGCTGTGGACTTGGTACGTCCAATGTGGACACTAAGACAAATTTTGCATGTTGTCCGCTGTGGACCTAAAGTGTCCGCTGTGGACACTTAGACAAATCTTGCATGTTATCCACTGTGGACACTTAGTAAATTTTATGAATTGTCCACTGTGAACTTTGTTCATCCATTGTTGACTTTGTTCATCCGCTGTGGATACTTAGAATGTTTTAGTCATGCGCTGTGGACTTTGACTGTCCACTGTGGACTTTGGCTGTCTGCTGTGGACACTTAGAAAATTTTAAGTTGTCCGCTGTATACTTGATCATGTGCTATAGACACTTAGAATTATTCTGAAATTTTGGGAAATAGAATTTAGTGTTAAGCCTTGATGTTTTATGATGGTTTATTCCTGTTGATGTTATGTATGCTTGGGGGCTGTTGTTGATGTTCCATGTTACATATTATGATGTGACTTTATGTGGTGTTTTATACTCTTGTATGTAAAGTATTATATTAATAAAAGTGAAAGATAAAGATAACGGAAGTAGAACATAATGAATGAATGAAACTCTTGCTAGCAAAAATTTAAAGCGAGTTCACACCCCATTGAGGAGTTGTTAGCTCAACTGTGTGCGGTTTAGCTAACCCATGAGAATGCACACAGGGGGGTCAGTCTTTGTGACTGATCAAGACGTATGAAAACAGGATCCTTGTCGCTTCACCCCAAGACTATAGTTTCCTCGTGCACAAATGATGGGGCGTAGCTTATGACAAGATCTAGAATAAAGTGGAAGATAATAATGAAAGAAAGTATGAAACGAACGATTATGAATGATGACGAAAGATAATAAATGACTATTATCAAGATGCACGTATGATGCGTGATCATGAACGAAAGTAAAGGAAAGGTTTTATCAAAAGAAGAGTATCTTATTATATATACAAGAACTCACTCAGCATCACTGACTTTTTATATGCATATCAGTTGGCAGGTAATCGTTGATGCTGAGGAGGTGCAGGCATGGATGCATAAGTATTGGGGATGATTCAAGTCTGGCATCCATATTTTGAAAATTATAATATATTAATACAATTTTTGGGTTGTAATTGAAATGATATGATAATTTGACATGCATTTATTTATTAATGAAAAGTTAAATTTCCGCTACAAAATGAGGTGTTTTATATTATTTATGCGATGATTGACCAACTGTAAGCATCTCGGGAATATGGCCTTACAAGTTGGTGTCAGAGCCAAAGTTTAAGAGAATTGGGTAGAATATTTTAAAAAACCTAAACTTAAACTGAGAATGGGACAAGAAAGAGAAAGGATGCCAGTCCTAGTAGCTACATGGCTGTAGGTAAATGTTTTATGTAAACGTTTTACGTAAATTAATGCGAAAAGGAATTATATGCGCGTGCTATGTGAATTATGTGCTCTTAGTAGATTTGGATACTGATATAGTCAGGATAGAAAATGCTTGGGGAATGAAGAGTAAGGTAAGTGGCTAATCACAACTTGCCACTGTAATTAGGGACTTACTATACTTGACATAATCTAAGCTATTACCTTGAATGACCATGTTGGTGTTTGAATCTTATAGTGCTTAGAGATGGATGGTGGTAGATCTTCAAAGGCTTCTCGAGGTGGAGGTCATGGTGGATGTGGTGCTAGGCCGCGTGTCACGAGGAACAGGGCTAGGACCGCTGAAACAGCTCCTAAAGAGCCCGACCTTCATCACTATGAAGGCGGTGACGAGAGTGCTGACTTGAGGGCCTCAGTGAAAGAGGCAGTTATGGAGGAAGTTCATCAAATCATGCAGATGATTCTACCGTCTGTGGTGACTGAGTTATTAGAGCCGTGAGAAAGGATGAAAAGAAAGAGAAAGAGGAGAGGAGGAAAACCGTTGGGAGAGAGGGCGAGGAGAGAGGTTCAGGTGAAGGGGAGCAACCAGAGACTGAGATGGTTGTCTCTAGTGATAATGAGGAAGAGGAAGCAATGTATGAAAATACAAGGGGGTGTAGTTATGGGGCATTCCAGAGATGCAAGCCCCCGACTTTTGATGGAAATGGAAACACTGCTGCTGCTCACCGATGGGTGAGAGAAATGGAGGCTGTGTTGGATATCAGTGAAGTTTGCTACCCACTCATTTGTGGATTTGGCCCTATGTTGGTGGGACAATATTGTCCAGACCGAGGGTAGCAGGGCGATTGGGAGAATAAGGTGGAGTGAACATAAGAAGTTGGTAATTGAGGAGTTTTGTCCTCACAGGGAACTCGACAAGATTGAAAGAGAGTTCCTATGGTTAGAAGTGGGAACCATGACGCACCAACAGTACACGACAAAATTTAATGAGATGGCAAGGCTAGTGCCAGATCAGGTGACGCCTGTGTCAAGAAAGATCAAGAGATACATCCAGGGTCAGCCGGTGGATATCCCTAGGCATCTGATTACCGCCCAACCAGGTACGTTTAGGTTGGTGGTCGATCTGGAAGGGAGATTGTATGATAAGAGAGAGGAGGTGACAAAAGTGGAGGTGAGTAAGAAAGGTGATGGTGACAGAAACTAGAACGGGAAATGATTTGGTCGTGGTGGTTTCACTCCAAAGAACAAAAAGGAAAGGGTGTATGGCTGGAGGGTAGTGACGATAAGTACGGGGATGAAGAGGTGTAGTAAGTGTAGGAAGTATCATGTGGGAGAGTGTAAGTGGGGGTCGAACACCTGCTTCAAATGTGGGAGGCCTGGTCATATGGCGAGAGATTGTGGGGTTATAAAATGTTATAAATGTGGTGAAGAGGCCATCTGAGAAGGGATTGCAAGAAGTTAAGGGCTGAGAACTCCATGGTGAAAAAGGGGATTGAGAAAGAGAAGGAAGGGCAGAGGGCTAAAGCCAGGGCATTCACCATGACCCGGGAGGAGGCTAGGGTGGACCGCGATGTTGTGTCAGGTACCATCCTAGTAAACCAAATTTGTGCCTCTGTGCTTTTTGATTCTGGTGCTAGTAGGAGTTTTATTTCTGCTGCCTTCTATGATAAGTTGCCCGTTAGGAGTAGAAAGATTGATGAGCCCTTCGATGTAGAAACTGCTATTGGTAAGTCTACCGGGATTTCTGATCTGATAGAGGATTGTGACATAGAGTTGGAAGGCCATAGGTTCTCTGCTAGGTTGTTTGTGATGCCCTTAGGCGGATTCGATGTTGTCCTAGGAATGGATTGGCTAGCAGCCTATGAGGCAAACATCGTGTACCATAAGAAGATGATTCGGTTGACCGCATCTGATAGGAGTTTGGTGACGATATACGGTGACAGTGTTAGTACGATCCCGAAAGTAATCTCAATGGTTGTGGCAGAGAAGTGTATGAGGCATGGATGTGGTGCCTATTTGGCTTATGTGAAGGATGTGGATGCGATAGTACCACAAATGTCAGATGTACCGGTTGTGTGTGATTTCCCAGACGTATTCTTGGAAGATTTATCAGGTGTGCCACCTAACTGTAAGATTGAGTTTCAAATTGATCTGATACCTGGTGCCTAACCTGTTGCAAAGGCGCCGTATCATCTAGCTCCCTTCAAAATGAAGGAATTGATGACTCAGCTGCAAGAGTTGCTGGATAAGGGGTTTATTTGACTGAGTTTTGCTGTTCGCGGTGGACACTTAGAAAATTTTAAGCAGTTCGCTGTATACTTGATCATGCATTGTAGACACTTAGAATTATTCTGAAATTTTGGGAAATACAATTTAGTGCTAAGCCTTATGTTTTATGATGGTTTATGGCTGTTGATGTTATGTATGCTTGAGGGCTGTTATTGATGTTCCATATTACGTATTATGATGTGACTTTACGTGGTGTTTTATACTCTTGTACGTAAAGTATTATACTAATAAAAGTGAAAGATAAAGATAATGGAAGTAGAACATAATGAATTAATAAAAGTCTTGCAAGCAAAAATTTAAAGGGAGTTCACACCCCATTGAGGGGTTGTTAGCTCAATTGTGTGCGGTTTAGCTAACCCATGAGAATGCACACAGGGGGGTCACTGTTTATGACTGATCAATACGTATGAAAACGGGATCCTTGTCGCTTCCCAAGACTATAGTTATCTCGTGCACAAATTATTGGGCGTAGCTTATGACAGGATCTAGATTAAAGTATATGATAATAATGAAAGAAAGTACGAAACGAACGATTATGAACGATGACGAAAGATAATAAATGATTATTATCAAGATGTATGTATGATGTGTGATCACGAATGAAAGTAAAGGAAAGGTTTTATCAAAAGAAGAGTATCTTATTATATAAACAAGAACTCACTCTACGTCGCTGACTTTTTATATGCATATCAGTTGGTAGGTAATCGTTGATGCTGAGGAGGTGAGGCATGGATGCATAAGCTACCGGGGATGATTTGAGTCTGGCAACCATATTTTAAAAATGTTAATGTATTAATACAATTTTTGGGTTGTAATCGAAATGATATGATAATTTGACATGTTTTTATTTATTAATGAAAAGTTAAATTTCCACTGCAAAATGAGGTGTTTTTATTTATTAATCGAAATGAACGGGGTCTTAAATTTGAGTCTTGTAAATGATGAGTTGAAGTGAATGATGTTAAAGGCTGAAGAAAATTGTTGCAAATTACCTCCATAAAATAGGAAAGACAGGTATGCGTCTGTGCTTGGTTTTAATCAACCGACATATGCTACGGTACTTGTTCCTGGTGCATTCGAAATAAAGGTCGTGGATCTGACAAAAGGATAAAATCAAAGAAAGAAAAAGAAATTAGTCATGATGGTAAGAGACAGAGGTCGTGTCATATTTGTGGGGAAAGTTGTCACGATAGGAGAACGTGCACCGGTGGATTAGGTCCAGCAGAACGGAGTATTAAAGAGGATAATGCGTTATTATAGAAAACCCTTACGTCATTTCTTATAATGTTAACATAATTATCATATATGCTTTGCGTTATTATGTTCATAATATTGTGTTATTAACTATGTAGTCTTCTTACCAGTGTGTTTTTGACAACGTGAAAAATCATAAAACAATATTTCATTCATAATAAACCAAAATATTACATTTACACCCAACCATCACCATTACCATCGCCACCATCACCATCACCACTACCATCACTACCCCCCCCACCACTTACTCCTCTAAGATGCCATCAAACCCTTTTTCCTTGTTGTCCTTGCTGGATAGAAGGGTTTTACATGAATCGCTAACAATCTGACAAAGAAGCTTGTCAGACTGCACTTGAACCTCCATGTTGGCGATAAAATTGGCTTTGAAGTGTGAATCAGGATCCTTGAGAATCTACTGATATAGATCTAGATTTTTGGCCCTCTGTAAGGCCCTGCTCCCGGAACGCTTACAGTTGGTCAATCATCACATAAAACATATAAAACTCATCATTTTACAGCGGACATTTAACTTTTCATTAATAATTAAAAGCATGTAAAATCATCATATCATTTTGTTTACATTCCAAAAATGTATTGATACAAAAACATTCTCCAAATATGAATGCCAGACTTGAACTATCCCCAGTAGCTTATGCATCCATGCCTATACCTTCTCAGCATCAACAAATACCTGCCAACTATTATGCATACAAAAGTCAGCGACACTGAGTGAGTTCTAGGTTTATAATAAAATACTTTACTTTAGTTTAAAAGATTTTCTTTACTTTCGTACGTGATTATACATTATACATACGTCTAGATAATATCATTATTATCTTCCATCATCGTTCATCATCATTTGTCATCATTTGTCATCGTTCGTTTCGTACTTTCTTTCATTATTATCTTTTGCCTTTATCTAGATCCTGCCATATGTTATACCCCCACGTCATGCCAAAGCTGGTACTGTGCCAGGGATTACAAGTAAACCCCCACATCATGCCGAAGCTGACACAGTACCAGGGTAGAGCGACAAGGATCCTGTTTCGTACTTTTTGGTCAATCTTAAGGATTAGACCCCTGTGCGCATTAACATGGGTAAGCTAAATCGCACATAGTTGAGCAAACAACTACCTCGTTGAGCTGTGAACCTCCATCCTTTTGCTTGCAAGACTTTACATTCATTCATTTTGTTCCACTACACGTTAAAGTTATCTTTAACTTTCATTACATAATACTTTACGTACATATACATATCACGCCATGTAAACTCACATCATAATACATAACATGGAACCTTATCATCATAATAGCAGCCCACAAGCATGCATAACATAAACAAACATAGGTGATCATAAAATATCAGTACTTAGGACTTAATTCAATTTCCCAAAATTTCAAAAATAATCTAAGTGTTCACAGCACATGAACAAATGTACAGCGGACAACTTGACATACTTTAAGTGTCCACAGTGGACATTCAAGGTCCACAACAGACATCTTAAAATCCACAGCGCATGATTAAAATATTCTAAGTATGCACAAGGATAAATAAAGTCCACAGCGGATGAACAAAGTCCACAGTGGACAATTCATAAAATTTACCAAGTGTCCACAACGGACATGCAATGTCCACAGCGGACGTGCAAATCCACAGCGGATGACATAAATCCTTCTAAGTGTCCACATCGGATAGTTTAATGTCCACAGCTGATAGCATGCAAAATACACTAAGTGTCCACAGCGGACACTTTATGTCCACAGTGGACACCATGCAAAATCTACTAAGTGTCCATAGCGGACATCATGCATGGTTCACTAAGTGTCCACAGCGGACATTTTTTGTCCACAGCGGACATCTTATGTCCACAGCGGACATCATGCAAAACATTTGCAATGCATAAAACGTACTTCCCAGTCCCTAACATCATTCTAACTTATACTTAGCATGGATCTAACATGTTATACACTTAAAACATACTAAACATCAACCCAACATCACAATAGTCTCACAAACAAACATACATAAATTTTTAGTCGTACCATACATGGAAAAAAACATAGGTTGGTTTAGAAACCTTTTGTCCAGTATGCATAACAGCCCCAAACACATAGAAAACCAGTAAAAGAGAGGATCTAGAACTTACCTTAAACAACTATCTAGTAGAACACCTCAAACCCAAGAGCCCACTCGAAGTTCTAGCACCTAAAACACACAAAAACGAGCACTAAACACCAGAAACTCGGTCCAAAAGCTGAAACCTGACTGAAAATCGAGAAGAATTACCTTAAAATCTCACATTCTTGAAGAACTTCCACTTTCTCTCTCTAAAACCGGATGGGAACTTTATCTTCTTATTTTTCCAGCCGATGATGTACCTAAAAGAGAGGGTATGGGCAGCCTTAACACCTTTTTTAACCCACTATGGGCAACTTTGGCCCTTGCATGATTTTAAACCTTTGCTTTTGAAATAATTTCCTGTTTGCTCCCTTACTTTTCTTTTCTTTTCTTTTTCTGAAATTTCCGGGTGTTACAAGTCCACCCCCTTTATATAGGTTTCGTCCCCAAAACATGTCACTCCTTAAAGATATCTGGGTAGTGCCATCTCATTTCTTCCTTTGACTCCCAAGTGGCCTCCTATTCTTCAATGCAAAGATCACAGCCGCCACTTTAGAGAAGTATTGGATAAACCTCCTGTAGTACTCACCAAACCTAAGAAACTAAGAATCTCGGATGGCGTCCTTGGAGACTTCCATTGCATCACCGCCTCACCCTTTGTCAGGTCCACATTAATCCCTTCAGGATTAACCACATGATCCAAAACTAAATCTCGCTAACCGGAACGCACATTTGGAGAACTTGGCGTAGAGCTTCTCTCTTCTAAGCATCTCCAACACCTCGCTGATGTGACTAGCATGCTCTTCTTCACTCCTCGAATAAATCAGGATGTCATCAATAAACACAATCACTTATTTATTTAGCATAGGTCGACACACCCAGTTCATCAAATCCATAAAAGCAGCTGGCGTATTGGTTAAACCAAAAGACATCACGAGAAACTCATAGTGTCCATAACGCATATGAAAGGTTGTTTTAGGAATATCCTGCTCCTTACTTTCAATAGGCGGTAACCAGATCGGAGATATATCCTCGAGAACCACTTGGCACCTTGGAGTCCATCAAACAAGTCATCAATCCTTGGTAACGGATATCGGTTCTTCACAGCCAACTTGTTCAACTCATGGTAGCCAATGCACATCCTCATGCTACCATCCTTCTTCTTCACAAACAAGATCGGAGCACCCCACAGAGAGACACTCTATCGATTGAACCCCTATCTAGAAATTCTTGTAGCTGAGTCATCAATTCTTTCATCTCGGAGGGAGCTAGACGATACGGCGACTTAGCAACCGGTTGGGCATCAGGCATCAGATCGATCTGGAACTCGACCTCGCACACATATGAGAAGTCACACGTGATTGGTACATCCGTCAATCGTGGTACTGACACATTCACATCCTTCACACAGGCCGGATAGGCACCACTTCCACATCTCATACACTTCTCTGCTGCAACCATCGAAATTACCTTTGGAGCCGTACTAACTATATCACCATAGATCGTCACCGAACACCCATTGGGCGTGGTCAATCGAAACATCTTCTTACGACACAAGATGTTTGCCTCATACGCCACTAGCCAATCTATCCCTAGGACTACATCAAATCTGCCTAAGGGTATCATGAACCACCTAGCAGAGAATTTGTGGCCTTTCAACTCTATGTCACAGTCTTCTACCATATCAAAAATCCTGATCGACTTACCAATGGCAATTTCTACATCGAAGGGCTCATCAATCTTCCTACTTCTAGCGGGCAACTTATCATAGAAGGCAGTAGAAATAAAACTCCTACTAGCACCAAAATCAAAAGCACAGAGACACAAGTTTGGTTTGCTAGAAATGTACCTGTCACAACGTCGGGGTCCACCCTAGCCTCCTCCTGAGTTATAGTGAATGCCCTGGCCTTCGTCCTCTACTCTCTTTCTCAATCCCCTTCTTTGCCCCGGAGCTCTCAGCCCTTGACTTCTTGCAGTCTCTGCTTATAACATTTCACCACATGACAATCCCTTACTATGTGGCCCTCTTTCCCACACTGAAAGCATACGTTCAATCCCCACTTACACTCCCCCATGTGGTCTCTCCTACACTTCTTGCATGCCTTCTCCCTCTCTGTTATCACCTTAAGATCATTCACTCTCATCTTCTTACCTCCAACCACAAAACCACCATCGTTATACCGCTTCTCATTCCCATTCCTATCATTGCCACACTTCTTCTTCTCATCCGTCACCGCCACCGCCTTCGCTCGTCATACAGTCTCCCTACCAGATCGACCACTGACCTGAACGTACCTGGCCAAGCGGTGATCAGATGTCTGCGGATATCTGCCGACAAACCCTAGATGTATCTCTTTATTTTCCATGATATGGGTGTCACATGCTCTGGCACCAGCCTCGCCATCTCATTAAACTTAGTTGTGTAGTGCTGGTGCATCATAGTTCCCGCCTCCAACTGCAGGAACTCTCTCTCAATCTTGTGGAGTTCCCTGTAAGGACAAACTCCTCGATCACCAGCTCCTTCAATTCACTCCACCTCATCCTTCCAATCGCCGTGCTACCCTCGGCTTGGACAATGTTGTCCCACCAGCATAAGGCTGAATCCACAAATGAGTGGGTAGCAAACTTCACCTTCTGGTCCTCCCTACACTCGCTGATATTTAATACAGCCTCCATCTCTCTCACCCATCGGTGAGCAGCAGTGGCACTCCCATTCCCATCAAATTTCGAGGGCTTGCATCTCTGGAATGCCCCATAGTTGCACCCATTTGTAGTTTCCTGTACTGCTTCCTCTTCCTCATCATCACTGGAGACGACCATCTCAGTCTTATGTTGCCCCTTTTCCCTTGCTCCTCCTCCTTTGCCCTCTCACCTAATGGCATTCTCCTTCTCCTGCTTCTCCTTCTTCTCATTCTCCTTCACAGCTCTAATTACCTTAGTCACCACAGACGGAAAAATCATCTGCATGACTTGATGAACTTCCTCCACAACTGCCTCCTTCACTAAGGCCCTCAGATTAGCACTCTCATCCCCGTCTTCATGGTGATGAAGTTCGGGCTCTTCAGGAGTTGTTTCAGTAGCCTTAGCCATGTTCCTCGTGACACGTGGCCCTATACCACGTCCACCATGACCTACACCTCGAGAAGCCTTCGAAGATCTACCACCATCCATCTCTAAGCACTGTATGATTCACATACCAACAAGGTCATTCAAGGTAACAACTTAGATTATGTCAAGTATAGTAAGTCCCTAATTACAGTGGCCAGTTGTGATTAGCCACTTACTTTACTCTTCATTCTCCAAGAATTTCCTGTCCTGACTATATTAGTACCCAAATCGAAAAAGAGCACATAATTCACATATCACACACTTATAATTCATTTTTCCATTAATTTACATAAAACATTTACATGAATCATTTACTTGCAGACATGTAGCTACTAGGGCTGGCATCCCTTTCCCTTTCTTGTCCCATTCTTAGTTTAAGTTTAGGCTTTTTTTTGAAAATATTTTACCCAATTCTCTTAAACTTTGGCTCTGATACTAACTTGTAAGACCCCGCTCTCGGAACGCTTATAGTTGGTCAATCATCGCATAAAACATATAAACTCGTCATTTGCTGCGGAAATTTAACTTCTCATTAATAATTAAAAGCATGTCAAATCATCATATCATTTCTTTTACATTCCAAAAATGTATTAATACAAAAACATTCTCCAAATATGGAGGCCAGACTTGAACCATCCCCAGTAGCTTATGCATCCATGCCTACACCTTCTCAGCATCAACAAATACCTGCCAACTATTATGTATACAAAAGTAAGCGACACTGAGTGAGTTCTAGTTTTATAATAAAATACTTTACTTTAGTTTAAAACATTTTCTTTACTTTCGTACGTGATCATACATTATACATACATCTAGATAATATCGTTATTATCTTCCATCATCGTTCATCATCATTTGTCATCATTCATCATCGTTTGTTTTGTACTTTCTTTCATTATTATCTTTCTCCTTTATCTAGATCCTGTCATATGCTATACCCCCATGTCATGCCGAAGCTGGTACTGTGCCAGGCTTACAAGTACCGGGGTGGAGCAACAAGGATCCCGTTTCGTACTTTTTGGTCAATCTCAAGGATTAGACCCCTGTGTGCATTAACAAGGGTTAGCTAAACCGCACACAGTTGAGCAAACAACTACCTCATTGAGTTGTGAGCCTCCATCATTTTGCTTGCAAGACTTTACATTCATTCATTATGTTCCACTTCACGTTAACGTTATCTTTAACATTCATTACATAATACGTTACGTACATATACAGTTCATGCCACGTAAACTCACATCATAATACATAACATGGAACCTCATCATTGTATCAGCAGCCCACAAGCATGCATAACATAAACAAGCATAGGCTATCATAAAATATCAGTACTTAGCACTTAATTCAATTTCCCAAAATTTCAGAAATAATCTAAGTGTTCATAGCGCATGGACAAATGTACAGCGGACAACTTGAAATACTCTAAGTGTCCACAGCAGACAGCCAAGGTCCATAACGGACATCTTAAAATCCACAGCGCATGATAAAAGTATTCTAAGTATCCACTGAGGATAAACAAAGTCCATAGCTGATGAACAAAGTCCACAGCCGATGAACAAAGTCCACAACGGACAATTCATAAAATTTACCAAGTGGCCACAGCGGACAATTCATAAAATTTACCCAATGTCCACAGCGGACATGCAAAGTCCACAGCGGATGGAATAGATCCTTCTAAGTGTCCACAACATACAGTTTAATGTCCACAGTGGACAGCATGCAAAATACACTAAGTGTCCACAGTGGACACTTTATGTCCATAGCGAACACTGTTCAAAATCTACTAAGTTTCCACAGCGGACACTTTATGTCCACAGCGGACATCATGCATGGTTCACTAAGTGTCCACAGCAGACATTTTATGTCCACAGCGGACATCATGCAAAACATCTGCAATGCATCAAACGTACTTCCCAGTCCCTAACATCATTCTAAGTTGTACTTAGTTTGGATCTAACATGTTACACACTTAAAACATACTAAACATCAACCCAACATCACAGCAGTCACATAAACACACGTACATTAATTCTCAGTCATATCACACATGGAAAAAAACATAGTTTGGCTTAGAAACCTTTTGTCCAGTATGCATAACAACCCCAAACACGTAGAAAACCAGAAAAAGAGGGGTTCTAGAACTCACCTAAAATACCTTTTAAGTAGAACACCTCAAACCCGAGAGTCCACTCAAAGTTCTAGCACCTAAAACACACAAAAACAAGCACTAAACACCAAAAACTTGGTCCAGAAGCCGAAATCCGACTGAAAACTGAGAAGAATTGCCTTAAAATCTCACCTTCTTGAAGAATTTCCATTTTCTCTCTTTAAAACTGACTGGGTTTGAGAATGATATTCTTTGTTGATATGAATCAACAAGGACCGAATATGATGATTGAGTCAATGATTGTAAGGCGGAATCAAACAATCACAGAACATTGAATGCTGAATAATACTCATAAATGCTCTTTGTATTAAAGAAGGTGAAAAATGGTTACAATGAATGCTAGGGTTTTTAGCATGAATAGTAACAGTACACCTTGAACATATTACAAAGCAAAATATTCTGATTGTCTAATGTCTAACAACAGTCAGTCTCGATCACCTCTCATACGAGGTTTTCTATTCTATTTATAGGCTGACACATGCCTGAACAAAAGACTAAACTAACCCTGACCTATACATCATAACTAGTCTTACAAAAGTCTTCATCAGCATTTCTTCTGTACATCCGCATTGACTAATGCGGATGTTGAGTTATTCATCAGCATTGGTGTTTGGTCATCAGCATTAACAAATGCGGATGAACAAACACTGCGCATTTGTTGCTGAACATCTGCATTTGTTAATGCGGAAGAACAAACACTTAGGCGCATTTGTTCTATGGTCATCCGCATATACAAATGCGGATAGCCGACACTTGGTTTCTATTGTTGATGCAGATTCTTTATCCGCATTAGATCTTGGACTTGGGGAGATTTTAGCAGAACAACTATCAATCCACCACTTGAATTGGCATGTATGTTCCTTTCAGGGTCCAGCAATACTCCCCCTAAGGATTATACAGCCTATGTACTTCAAGGTTTTGTTGGTGGATGAGGTTGTGAGGATTCTGCTGGGTCTTGAGCAGCTTGAGGAGGGATGAGTGGTTCTACCGGTGAGGGATCCAAAATTGCCTTTATCATGTTGACAAAGTCATTGGCTTCGGTCATCTTTTCTCTGTTTAGCACATGGATCTTCATTTGGCTCATTGTGTAGATGGCTTCCATAGGCAGCTTCTTCAAAGAAATGGGTTCCCATATTGACACAGTGGACAACCCATCTCTATGGATCAACAAAGCTCCATCAACATCCACTTCTAGCTTCACTATGTTCCCTAATTGCAAGGGAGTCTTCTTCTTTCTTCTCTGCTCTCTTTTAGCTTTGATTCTGTCAAAGGCCATCTTCAGAATCTTTATGCATTTTAAGAAAAAGTACATGTCTTCCTCACCTAGCTTATTGTTTAACTCTCTGAAGTGCCTTATGTATATGTAGTGGATATAAGATTCATCTAGCAATCTCACTTCATATCCGCTAAACAATCTAATTTCTGCACCTTCTTTTCCTCCCCATTTTCTTTTAATAACCAACTCATATGTCTTTTCATCATAATAGACATTTGAGATTGGTTTGGAGGAATAAGTTCCAGCTACCATCTTTCTCTTTAAAGATTCAGTTGGCTTCACCTTGAGCTCAGGAAACACAACCTCTTCAGCTGGTTTTGTCTTTTTCTTCTCTAGAGGGTTAACAAAGGATCTATCTTTCCTCATACAGATAGCCTTGAGAGATTTGAAGTTGTTTGTTCTTTTGAACATTCTCAGAATGTCTTCAAACTCATAACCCCTAAACATAGCCTGATGATTGATGATCTCCAGTTCGGCTAGTTCTTTCAGATCATGAATCTGCAGGGAGTTCACTAAAGCAGTATACTCAGTGAAGAAATGAACTAACCCTGAGATCTGTTTGACCATAAACATATTCCAGTCACTATCATACTTCCAAGCAATAATTTTCTGATCAGTCTTGCCATGTGGAGTAGATACACCTTTGATCATCTCAGCAGTGGTGAGCCCCTCTTGAAGTGTTAACTGGGAAGGCTCAGCAAACCACTCTGGATTTCTGTGTAGAACAGGTGTCAAAGAGTCATGATCTCTATGGGTGAGCTGGATATCTTATGCAGATAATCTTGTTCTAGACTTTTTGATGATCTCTTCTTCCATTTTCTTCAACCTTTCTTTCTTTTCATTTATCATCCTAAGGATGGCAGCCCTTAGGGAATTAGTCTTCATATTGGCCAATTTTCTTTTAGTATACCCATGAGCAGACAGATAATCCTTCATTTCCCTATCAGTCATGGAATAGGGATCAGGATATAATGAGTGAGAAGCTTCGGTCTGCTTGGCCTTTGAAGTAGGTTTAATAGCTTAAGTTTTGGGAGAATGAGTCTTTTCATACTCAGTTTCAACAGTAGGGGGTCCAGCAGTTTGTTTAGCTTTTCTTCTTCTATCATCCCCTCATATGTCATCCCAAAGACTTCATCTGGATCATAGCCATGATTGATGAGAAATAAGGCTTTGGTCATCAAATCATCTGTTTGGGCTTATCAACCATTTCTTGGACAGAGGGTTCAGGCTTTTCAGGGCTTTCTCTGACTATGTGTTCATCAATCACATATCCACCCTCTATCTCTCCTTCTTCGAGGTCTATTCCCACTGACCTCATTTTTAGTTGTTCCTCAGCCTTTTCATGTTCTTATAATAATTAAGCAATAGCTGCTAGGCTTCGAGTATCATCTTGTTTCTTTTTCTTTGGTGGACCTTCTTCTATAGGCCTTTTACCCTTTGCCTTTTCAGATAGGTATTTTCTCTTTATGGTATATGTTTATACTCTTGGACCAGAAGAGGGTTCAGCTATTTCAGCTTCTTTAGGCAATTTTTCATCTTCCTTTTCTTCAGCAGCTGATGGGATTTTCTCTATTGACTCTAGTTCTGATTCTTTCTTTTGTTGTTGGTCTTCACAGAGCTTTTTGATCAAATCTTTTTGCTCCTCAGTGAGAGACACAACAGGTACAAGCTAAAGGCTCAATTCCTTCTCAAGAGGGATAGGAGATTGAGATATCACTACAATTGGCTCAGAAACTTGACCTTGATCTCCAATAAATTCCCAGAATTCATCATCAATGATGAAATGTTCAGCAATGAAGCTATCAAGAGCCTCGATCATATCACTGAACTCTGATTCTTTAGTGTGTGTTTCTTCATAATCTTTGCTAGTGTATAGTACCATAGCCAAACTTTGTTCTTATGGCTTGGTTCTACTTGATTCAGCTTCTTTTTCAGGCTCAGAAGATCTCATTTTCTTAGCAGGAGGAGAGTCATCATCACTCTCTCCTGAGGAACTTTCACCTCCTTCTTCTTTGTCATCATCTTTCTTCTTGTCACCCTCATCTTTATCACCTTCATCATCCTTTCTTTTCTTTTCAACCTCTTGATTTATCATGATTATCAGCTCTAACTTAGAAACTCTTTTGTTCAAAGTTTCTATCTATTTTTGCATAGTCATGATTATATCAATTTGCTCTTCCAGCAGGCTCTCTTGTTCCTCCATTGCAATGGTTTGGATGGTCAAAGTGTCCACATGACCACTGACTTCATCCCTTGAATGGTGAAGAGCAGCCTTTAGGCTTTCTATCTCCTTTTCTTTCTCTTTCTTTTCAGTCTCATACTTCTCTTTCATCTCTTTTAACTCCTTTTCCTTTTCATCTAACTCTAGAAGTCTGTCTTGAATGATACCAGATCTTCTATTTAGGAATTTCTCCATCTTGGCTACTTTCTGATATCATCTCATCTTTTGCATCAGGCCTGATTGCCTCTGACTCAGCATAACTCTTAGAGGGAGCAACCTCAGAAAGAAGTTGCCTCACAGGCATCTTCTTTCGATGATCCTCCTCATCAGATGATGATTTGGATTCCTCTGAAGAGCTGGCAGAATCACCAAACTCAACAGGCTCAGTAGAGACTGGGGATGCATGAACAGGAGATGTAGGAGAAAGATGAATTGGTGAAATATGGCGGTGAGTGTATGGGTGATATGTGTGAAGAGATGATGGGCTGTGTTTGTGGAAAGGGAATTGGTGATCTTTGTGGTGAGGGATGGGATATGGAGTGGATGGAGAGGATATCTCAGCTGCATGAACGGAAGGCCCAGTGTGAGGATCACCACCTACATCAAATGTGGTGACACTGGCCTCTGTCCTTCTTCAGCTACATCAGCTTGCTCATCAACATTGTGTTGACTAGGAGCAGCTTGCTCTTCTTCATGAACAGGCTCAGCATCAGGAACCTCTTGAGGTTGTTCCTCAATATGCTATCTTGGTTGATCTGTTCCAGCATCTAGGGTAATAGAGGAGCAAATGTGCCACTGTAGAAATTCTTGGGGTGTCTTTTCTTCATGTACTGATAGGACTTTGCATTGTAGTGAGGAATATCCATCACTGGTCCTTCAGGTATAATCTCAGGGAAAGCTTCATTGATGAGACACTGCAGAAATCTAGGATACATGAGGAGCTTGTATCTTCTACCTTCTTGAATGTTTGACACCAGATCATCAAACACATAAGCAGACATGTTGAATGGCCTGTTTGTGCACAGAGCACATATAGCAGAAGAGGTGGTCACTGATATGTCATTCCATCCAGTCTTTCTCTTTGACAGGCAATGTTGGTAGAGATGATGAGGAATCTCCATTGCAAGTCAACCAACCCCTTGATGATCTGCTTTCCTTCATAACCTCCTTCATAACCAATATTTGCAAAGAAAGTTATAATTTCATCATGTTCTAATTCCAGAGGAGAGTTGGCATCATCACCAAACTGCAAACACTGTCTCACAGTCTATTCAGTAATGGCCAAAGTATGATCAGGAGTTATTCTTCCAGATAGAGTCCTTACACCATCTATCTCTGTCACCTCAGTAGCGCTCCAGAATGACCTTAAGAATCTCTCATAGATGATAGGCCTAACTATAATAGCATGAGCAACTCTGGTAGTTAAGATGAATCTGATCATGTCTCTCAAACCCTCTTCCTCAGTAACATCAGGATCAAGATAGCCACTAACATTATGGAGCTTGCTCCATGTAAGATTAGCCATTGAAACCTGCATTAGAGGCATATGAATTAGAAGATGCAACTGTAATTGACAGATTGTAATACATAAATCAAGTGGTGTGTTCTCAGTTTGACTTTTAATGGTCAAAATTGAGTGAACATGTGTACTGTTTCATGGAAACCATACACAACTTGATTTTGTCATGAATAATCACTCTTATATGTTTTGCAAGTTTATATAGATTATTCATATGGTTTTAACATCTTTTAATCATTAACATCAGGTTTTGACATTCACTTTTTCAGAATTGATTGTCCCTGTTCTTGACATGAACTAGGTTTTGTAACCCGATTGTAGGAGGTTAAATTCTTGTTATTGATTAACATTGCCTTCGAAAATGTCATTTAAACCTTGGTTTGATGTTACTTTTGGTGATTGATTCTTAACCTAGAGTTCTATGTTCAAAATCAGTTTTTGACTGTTCGATGTTTTAGGTTAAGACTTTGAAGAAATTCACCTTTTCTTCGATAATACTGTTGTAATGAATCGAAGATGAGGAGTTTTTGTGGTGAATGAGTCTTAGATCACAGGTGATGAATTTTAGATGATAGGGATGATGATGGATGAACAAATGTGAAGACCGCTCGTCGCACTGTAAAGTCTCTCAATTTGAAAAGTATTAAATGACATTTCAAATTTGGGTTTAAATAGATGATTTAATGACTTTTACAAATATTACACGTGTTGAAAACAAATGCGAATGACCTTTGAAAAACACTGTAGCAAATGCGGATAAGAATTTGTTCATCCGCATTAGTGTACTGTTGCAAATGCGGAAGAGTAAATTTCTTGCCTCACAACTTCAACAAATGCGGTAGACAAGAAGTTTATTCGCATTTCTTGACTTGCATCCATCATCATGACAGGAGATTAAGCACATGATTTGATCATTTTGATACACAAGATAGTTTTTAGTGTTAAATTCAACCACATTCAGGAAATGCGGATGAGTAAAAAAGGAAATGCGGTAGAACAAAAGTTTACCCGCATAGACAAATGCGGTTGAACACTTTTGTCCGCATAGGTTTTTGACACTTCAAACTTTGACACAAAAGCGGTAGAGTTAACTTGTCCGCATTAGTTTCACTTTGTTTTAACTGGTATGAAAACAATTACCCGCATTGGTTATATGCCTGGGTTACCTTCACCCGCATTAACCAATGCACTTACCCTCATTAATATTTGAACTTAAATCAAAAATTAATGTTTTCGTAGATTGGATTCTTTTCTGTTTTCTGATGAACTGATGGCTGTTATGAAGAACTGTCTTTGCTTTTCACTTGTTTCTTATGAAGTTTTGACTGATGTTGGGATTGTCAATTCTTGCTTGGATTGACTTGTATATCAGGTGTGATACATACAAGTTTCCCAGAGTTTGATTGATCTTGGACTTTTGTGCATCCAAATGTCTGCAAAAGCTGAGATACTATAGTATAACTTCTGCACCAACACAGTCAGATTCTTTTTGTTTTGATTTTATAAAAATTAAGAAATAAACTACCTGTACAAACTGATCAAAATTTTAAATTACTCCCCTTAAAGTTTATATTCTTATTTCGCTAGAAACTTTAAGGATTTAAAAATTTTGGATCATAAAACCCTTAATTTTTTTTTTAATTTTTCATGAAGAGGAAGTATACTTTTGTTGGGATCATATCAATCCTACATTACACAAGTGCAATCTTTTGATTGTAAAATAGACATGTTTATGAACTTATTGATTGAAGGTATGTTTGTCCTCTTAAACTCATACTTGGTAAATATTATACTGTATGTGACATTTATCATGTTTTGATTGATTTGAATATTCAACATGTACCTCACACACAGAAACATGGTTTGATCAACCATCCTCATGTAATGCATGGTAGACTACTTTCACATCTTACATGACCAGGTTACTTAAAATATGAGATCTCAATTTCACTGATCCTCATTGGGATTCTTTTACTTTGATCCTTTTGATATTTTGATCCACATTGGGATTCTTTTGTACTTCACTTTGGGAGGTGATCCATAATGGGATTCGTTTTGCATACTCTTTTGTTAATTCATCCAAGGTAGATGTGTTCCACGTTGGGAATCTTTTGGATCATGACATCAGCACTATGTGCTTGTTTCTTCAGGTCTTTGCTCAGCAAAACAAAGAAGAAACTGATGTAGGTGAATGAGATTCATAGTTCATCATTACCTGGTGTGTTTAAGTTGCTACACACACATACACTTGAATAAGCTGATACTTACCAGTACTCTGAGATGAGTGTTTCACAGTTGAATATGATTATTTAGTTCATCACAGCATGTATCTTCCTTTCCAAGTTGAGCCTACCTACATATCAGGTAAGTCATGACAGTCTTTTAAATTTTGAATTAAGCACAGTGAATGATATAACGACTGTAATTATATCATTTCCCAAAAGTATAAGACACAAACTTCAAGAAAAAGACTTCTTTTTGTGATTTTTGATAATTTCTGAATGTTTTTAAATTTTTTTTTAATTTTTTACTCTAGGTTAATCATGCCAATTGATTGAACTAGGAATTCAAACCTATTAGGTTCAAATGCCTTGGTAAATAGATCAGCCAATTGATTGTCAGTATGAACTTGAATCAATTTGATTAACCCTTTTTAGCACAATCTCTCAAAAAGTGATATCTGATTTCAATGTGTTTTGTTTTTGAGTGTTGAACTGGATTATTAGTAATAAACATTGCAGCTGTGTTGTCAATGTGAATTGGGGTGTGCAGGAAGTTAAAACCATAGTCAAGCATCTGGTTTTGAATCCAGAGGACTTGAGAGCAACAAGCTGATGCTGCTATATACTCAGCTTCTGCTGTTGAGACAGACACATTTGTCTGCTTCTTGCACTGCCAGGAGACCAGTCTGGGACCAAGAAATTGACAACCGCCAGAAGTGGACTTCCGATTGAAGTTGCATCCCCCATAATCACTATCAGTGTAGGCATAGAGATTGAAATCTCCTTCCTTAGGATACCACAATCCAAGAGCAGGTTTGCCCTTAAGATATCTGAATATCCTCTTGACAGCATTTACATGTGACTCTTTGGGATCAGCTTGATACCTGGCACACACACAAACACCAAACATGATGTCAGGCCTACTGGCTGTTAGATACATAAGTGAACCTATCATAGATCGATAGAGAGTCTGATCCACTGATTTGCCTTCTGGATCTGGACCAATCTTCACTTTAGTGTCAACAGGAGTTCTGATGGACTGACAATCAGCAAACTTGAATTTCTTCAACATTGATTCCACATATTTGGATTGATTGATGAAGATACCATCTGCTGTCTGTTGGACTTGTACCCCTAGAAAGAATGTGAGTTCCCCATAGCACTCATTTGGAATTTTGAATGCATAAGGTCTTCAAAGTCTTTGCAGAGTTGTTTGTTTGTTGAGCCAAAAATGATATCATCCACATATATCTGAATCAGCAGCATGTCTTTGCCTTTTCTCTTTCTGAAATAAAGTCTGATCAATCTTTCCTCTTTCATACTCGTTTTCAAGGAGAAAAGATGATAGAGTCTCGTACCACTTCCTTGGTGCTTGATGAAGACCATACAAGGCTTTGTTGAGCTTGTATACTCTGTGCGGGTAATCAGGGTCTTCAAATCCAGGAGGCTGACTCACATAGACTTCTTCTGAAATTTTCCCATACAGAAAAGCACATTTTACATCCATTTGATAAACAATAAAATTCATGGATGCTGAATATGCTAGAAAGAGTCTTATTGCTTCTAATCTTGCTACAGGAGCAAACACCTCATCATAATCAATTCCTTCTTCTTGTGTATACCCCTGAGCCACTAATCTTGCTTTATTTTGATGATGATTCCCCTGTCATCAGTCTTGTTTCTGTATAACCACCTGGTACCTATAGGATATTGTCCTTCGGGAAGGTCTACCAGTTGCCATACTTCTTGTTTCTTGAATTGTAGCAACTCTTCCTGCATTGCCTCAATCCAACTATTGTCTTGAAGAGCCTCTTTGATGTTTTTGGGTACTGTTTGACAAAGAAAGCAAGAGAACAAATAGATGTTTGCTATGCTTGACTTGCTTCTTGTCACCCGTTCATTGAGATCACCAATGATGCTTTCAACTGGATGATTCTTGTGTGTTCTGGTGGTTGGAATTGATTCACCAGCAATGGTTACATCAAGATTGGAGACATTCAGATCATCTTGGAGAGAGGCCAATTCATCTTGAACTGTGGGATAGTTATGAAAATAATCAAAACCGGTTTCAGTTCCTGCTTCAACATCAGCAGCACTTTGATTACTTCCATCATTTGAGGTTCTTTCAGTTTCAACTGGAGGAGTAGCTTGATTTTGATCTCTGACTTCAGTTGAAGGATCTTCTGAAGGAGATGGTAGTGTGCTTGGATCAACTTCAGTTGAAACACATTGATTTTGAGATGGTTGTCTGACAGGATCAGCTTGTAGTGGAACATCTTCACTTAGTTGATCAGTAGAAGTTGGAGGAATCATTGGAAATTCATCTCTTCTTTCTACTCCTGAAGAGGATTATGCTGAATGTAGATTTCCTGCATCAGACAAATGAATTTGATCAAAAGATTTTGTAAAAGAGTCAATATCAAACAACCAGTCAGGACCATTTGTAGATTTGGGAAATGAATGTTCCTTGAATTGAACATTTGTTGATTCATCAATAATATTTAATCTAGGATTAAATACTCTGTAAGCCTTTGAAACAGAAGAATAACCTACAAAGAATCCTTCATCAGACTTAGATGAAAATTTTCCCAAATAGTCTCGGGTGTTTAATATCAAGACAGGATAACCAAATGACTTTAAAAATCCAATAAATGGTTTTCTGTGAAAGAGAAGTTCATAAGGTGTCTTGTTGGTTTCTTTTACAATCAAAGTTTAATTTTGCACAAAGCACGATGTATTAATTGCTTCTGCCCAAAAGGTGATTGGCAGTTTAGCATCAGCTAGCATGGTTCGTGCTGCATCAATCAGTGTTCTATTTCTTCTTTCAGCTACCCCATTTTGTTGAGGAGTTCTAGCGGCACTAAATTGATGAGCAATGCCTTTTGTTGTACAAAATGAACTCAGATCTTCATTCTTAAATTTAGTCCCATTATCACTTCTAATTGTTTTGACCTTATGATCAAGTTGGTTTTCAATTTTTGTGATAAAATCTTTTATCAATTGGGACGCTTCGTTTTTATGAAGTAGGAAGAAGATCCATGTAAATCTGGAAAAGTCATCAATGATCACCAAACAATACTGTTTCTTTCCAATACTCATAACATGAGTTGGTCCAAAAAGATCCATATGAAGCAGCTTCAATGGAGAGTTGTTTGTGTTCATCAGTTTTGGCTTGTGGGAAGACTTATGTTGTTTCCCTTTGAGACACGCTGAACAGTGATCAATAAAATGGAATTCTTTTTGAGGTAAACCAATGACGTGGTTTTCCTTGACTAATCTGTTCATGTTTTTGAAATTTGTGTGTCCCAACCGTCTGTGCCAAAGCTGTGACTCATCAAAGGATGCTTTAGACAGAAGACATGTTTCTTCTTTTGGTGTGGCAGAATTGAGGTTTAAGACATAGGTGTTATTCTTCCTTGGGGTTTTTAAGACAACCCATTCTTCAGGAACTTGAAATCCTGGTTTCAGAATATAGCAATGAGTGTCAGTAAAGTGAGTAGAATATTTCTTGTCACAGATCTGAGACACGCTGAGCAGATTGAAATTCAGTTGTTCACAGTAGTTCACTCGATCAAAGCTCAACATCCCATTTGTCACAGATCCTTCACCAGTGATTCTGCCACCTTGTGAATCTCCACCGAATGCCACAGAAGTTCCTTGAATATGCTTGAAATCATGAAGGAGGGAACGATCTCCAGTCATGTGTCGGGAGCATCCACTGTCCACGTACCATAAACTATTGGACCTGTATGGATGACCCTGCAAGCACAACAGAACTAGTTAGAATGTGGAACCCAAGCCATGATGGTCTTGGGATTCCGTTCCTATCCATGATAGTAACTTCTTGGTACTTTTCCCTAAATAGTGACTTTGAGTGAGGTGTTCTGGGAGATTTTTGATGATATTTTGCATGTTTCATCTTATCAATTTCAGTTGAAGAGTCAGAAGAATAATGAAACCTTTGATCCCTGTTTCTTTTAAGAAACCTGACCCGTTTTTGATTATCAAACATCATTTTTGAATTATGAAGATCATGTGTTTGGTTGATGTTATGATATTTGTTTCTTTGAATTTTCCTTGACTCTTTTATGTTACCCTATCACGATCAGAAATGGCAGTCCTGAATTGAGTATTATGAAAGTGATTTCTGATTTTGGGTTTCACAGATGAGATTGGTGAGATGGGCTTGTGTTGAGGAATTCTCAACCCTTTTTGTTTGAAGAAACAATCAGATGTATTGTGGTTGGTCATATCACAGACTGAACAATATTTATTAAAATAGCAGTTTTTGGTGGAATGATTGTTCATGTCACAGATTGAGCAATATTGATTGAAAAAGCATTTATCTGTACTGTGATTAGACATTTCACACACATCACAATACATGTGTTTGTCTCTTGAAGCTGATCTTGATGTTGAAACCTCAGTAGATTTACCAGTTTTTGACTGAGTTTCAACCTTTGATTTTGGTGAGGAAGCAGAATCAGCCTTTTTAGTAGTTTGTTTCACAACTCTACTAGGTTTGTTCTTCCTAGATTGTTTCTGCTTTCTTACCATTTGCTTCAATTCCCTTTCGAATTGATCTACATGTTCTTTATTAAAAATATCAAAACCAACTCCTTGCTTTGGTTTTGACGATTGAGGGTCAGCCTTGATTTTGGTTTTTGAAGCTTTTGGAGTTTTGGTGTTCTTTGGAAGTGAAACTGTGTCTGATTTGATTGAATTGTTTGGAGATTTGATCTCACAATCAGAACTGCTTTCAGCAGAAGGTTTCACTGAAATCTCAGCTTTCTGCTTTTCTTTCGAAATTGCAGGAACAAATTTCACAAAAGGCACTATGGCTTTGACAGGGCTTCTTGGTTTAATGACATTCACTGTCTTGTCTGAGTACTCTTTGATTTTGATAGGATGACCTAACTTAATTTTCTCCCATTTGTTTCAATGTAAACATTTGGTTTATTTTGAGGATTAGTGATTTGTGTTATTATTGTTTTAGCTTCACTAGTTTTAGGTTCAATTTTATCAGACAAAGTGACAGATTCAGGCATGACAGTGTAATTGTCATTATATGGTGGAGGACATGAATTGTATCCAATCCCAGTCAAATCATTGTGCTCCTTCTGTGAATCAAGCATCTCTTGCAGCTTAGCTGAAGACAGTTGAAACTTTTCAAGTTTCACTTCAGTAACTGATTGCTCAGCTCTGGATTGTGCTAATTTTTCAGTTAACTCTTCATTCTCAGCTGAAAGAGTGTACTTTTCACCATGTAGTTTTTCAATATCAGAAATGAGAGATTTGATTTTTATTTCGAAACTTTTGATTTCTCTTTTAAGCATCTCAGATTTTACCTTTTCTTCTTTGATTTTATCAGCCAATTTGTGATTGTGCTCACGATATCCTTGCAGTTCAGCTATGCATTTATCACTACAAAGATTAGATTTTACCTCAGATGGCATTGGATTTGGGCCATCATTGATGTGAGCCATAAGAGCATGATTTGAAATTGAGGCTTTACTTCTTCAGCATATAGGCTCCAATCACATACTCCATCTTGTCTGATGACAAGTGCATTTGAAGTAGTTTGGCTGCTTCCATGAGCTTGGTTAGTCAGTTGTGACTGACTTTGATAGGGTTGTTGATAGTGATGCTGCTGTTGATGATTGCTGGAGTGGTAGCTTGCGCTTGGTTGTGAGGATGATTGGCCCTGTGAATTTCTTTGAATACTGTGGTTGTTCCTTTTTGGAGCATTACATTCCCTTGAGAAGTGGCCAGTCATACCACAATTGAAACATTTGACTTTGGATTTGTCGTATCCAAGTTTTGTATTTTCATTCAGACTCAGCTTTCTCCCTTTTCTAAAAAACTTCTTGGCTCTTATTGCAATCATAGCCATTTGCCACTGCAGATCCATTTCTTCCACATCATCTGGATCCATTTCTTCCAAGTCTTCTTGAATCAAATGAGCAGAAGTGAGTCTTCCTCCAAGATAAGCTTCAAAACTTACAACAAAGGCATTGTAAGTAGCCTTTTGCTCTTTAGTTCTCTTATCTTTAGATATACTTGTAGGAGTGGCAGCAAATCCAGTTGACTGACTTGAAGGAGATGTCTTGGTTATTGAGGGTGTGGTAATGAATCATGCTGTTTTTAATTGATCTCTTGAAGAGAGGAAGTCATCATCTTCAGTGATGAATGCATTTTCCACAGAATGAGTTTCTGATGGAAACTTGTATGCCTCAATGACTTTAGGTCCACCTAGATTTCTGCTCTTTTCATCAAGTTCAAGAGCTTCAATTTTAGCAATCATAATATCCAAGGTGGTGCTCTCCAAATCAAGAGTGTTTTTCAGCATGGTTACATTTTGTTTCCAACTTTCTGGAAGACTGTGAAGCATGTTTTTGTTCAGTTCTTTGACTTTATATGTAACCCCCATAATCTCTAAATCATTCATGAGCTGCACAAATCTATGCAGTTGTTTAGAGATTGACTCCCCCTTAAAGTGATGAAAGGTTTCATATTGATTAACAAGCTTATCCTTGTTAATTTCAGCTACTTCACTGCTTCCTTCACACATTATTAACAGTGCATCCCACACAGCTTTAGCTGTTCCGTACTTCTCAAGTCTTTTCAGCACATCCATCTTCAATGCTTGTGTTAGAATGGAATAAGCTTTGAGATCAATTTTGATCTTCTTGTAGTCATCATCATCAAGAGTGAGATCCTTAATAGGTATTCTTGAGGTTTTGTACAGTGCAGCCTGATCAGCAGAGAGTGTCACTGGGATGTGAGGCCCTTTACACATGGATATCAAATAGTCCAGATCTACACCTGTAATGTAATTCACGAACCTGATTTTCCATTGCTTAAACTCAGATTTGTGTTTAAGCATAGGGGGTTTAGGAGTGTGACCAAGTTCAGAAAAATTATGTGAATCCATGTTAATAAGCTGTTTTTAACTGGTTTAAATATGGATTAAATTGAATATTATGTTCAACAAGTCCAAGTAGTACAAAAATTCCAAAACAGGCTTATGTAGATAGATCTGTTTATGTTACAGGTCTAATTTTATGGACGAGAAACTATTCACAGATTAGTTTTAGATGGAGAATACGGATGAACAGTGACTGTAGATGAGTTTCAGCAGATATTCAGTTTGTATACTGAATAGAGGTAGTCGAACACTCTATCAGCAACTCAATCACCAGATCTATCGAGTTCAGCTCACATCTGAGCAGATCTGAAGAAGAATCAAGAGCCAAAGCTCTTATACCAATTGACTGGGTTTGAGAATGATATTCTCTGTTGATGTGAATCAACAAGGACCGAATATGATGATTGAGTCAATGATTGTAAGGCGGAATCAAACAATCACAGAACATTGAATGCTGAATAATACTCATAAATGCTCTTTGTATTAAAAAAGGTGAAAAACGGTTACAATGAATGCTAGGGTTTTTAGCATGAACAGTAACAGTACACCTTGAACATATTACAAAGCAAAATATTCTGATTGTCTAATGTCTAACAACAGTCAGTCTCGGTCACCTCTCATACTAAGTTTTCTATTCTATTTATAGTCTGACACATGCCTGAACAAAAGAGTAAACTAACCCTGACCTATACATCAGAACTAGTCTTACAAAATTCTTCATCATCATTTCTTCTGTACATCCGCATTGACTAATGCGGATGTTGAGTTGTTCATCAGCATTGCTGTTTGGTCATCAGCATTGACAAATGCGGATGAACAAACACTGCGCATTTGTTGCTGAACATCCGCATTTGTTAAAGCGGAAGAACAAACACTTAGGCGCATTTGTTCTATGGTCATCCGCATATACAAATGCGGATAGCCGACCCTTGGTTTCTATTGTTGCTGCAGATTCTTCATCCGCATTAGATCTTGGACTTGGGGAGATTTCAGCAGAACAACTATCAATCCACCACTTGAATTGGCATGTATGATCCTTTCAGGGTCCAACAAAAACCGGATGGGAACTTTATCTTCTTATTTTTCCAGCCGATGATGTACCTAAAGGAGAGGGTATGGGCAACCTTAACACCTTTTTGAACCCACTATGGGCAAGTTTGGCCCTTGCACGCTTTTATCCCCATGCTTTTGAAATAACTTCCTGTTTGCCCCTTTACTTTTCTTTTCTTTTCTTTTTCTGAAATTTCTGGGTGTTAACCCTCTACTCCAACAGATGACCCTAGACAACTAGCAAGCTTGTAGAGGTTGATATGTCGCTATCAAATTCTTGAGATTGTTGATTTCTAACCAGATCTTTATTGAAACGTGATAATGATAAACAAATGGCGTTATTTATAAACTTTTTGCGTGATAACGTTAAATAACTTGCTTGATAATAATAAAATCATGTTACTTACCACCATACACTTGAGCAAAACATTCTAAATTGTCTTGAAGGATCTCGTCTTTTTTCTTCCCAATTTAACATTTCATTCCAAGTATCTATCGCATTTGTACATACGTATATCCCAGGATAGAAGCTCTCAAAAATAACTTTAACATTTGATGTTCTATATTTTGATTGGTAAACAAGTGTGCTGTAATTATTCAATATTAATTAATGTTTACTAAAACACATGCACAACAAAACAAGAACTAATATACAGTATTGTAATTTACTTACTACAATTTTTGGATAGGAGCAAATATGTATTGTGTCACCAAAGCTTCAATAGTTGTAAGTACTTGATTTAGATCAACTTTACAATTATAGTATGGTGACCTCATTGCTGAGGAAAAATTGGTCTTCCGTTTTTCTCTTTGCATTATACCCAGTGCCAACAATGGTGTATGAAGATCATCCTTATCTAGTTCAGTTGTTTTCTCTTTTTTTCGCTCACCAGGTTGAAGGAAGGGCATTGTCTGTAATACCGTGGCCACCTCAATATCATTAGCGTCCTTATCATTTTCTGTAGGAATATCTTGTATCAGTTATAGGGATCATTTACTTTGAGCGTATTTTCTTAAATTAATTTTAAATTTGTTTTTAAAAAACGTGTGTCTTCAATGTTGTCTAACTTATCACTCATATAAGCCCTATTTGCCTAGAAAGAGATTGTTTTGTCTTCGGAAGAAATTTTGATATATCTGCCGAAGCTTAAATCATCTTCAAAGTATTTATATGTTTTGAAGGACAATTTTCTTGCAAAAGCAATTAAGTCTCGAAAGTTTTATTTTCTCTTTTTGAATAATAACTTCTGCAGCTTAAATAAGTTTAAAAGAATTTGTATGTTCTGAAGGACAATTTCCTTCCAAAAGAAATTAAGTCTTTGAAGTTTTATTTTCTCCTTTTTGAAAATTAACTTCTAAAGCTTAATTACTCACCTCCTTCAAAATATTTTTATCATTGCTTAATTAAACATTGATTAAAGTCCTTTTATTAGTTAACTTCTAAAGATATTATGACATATCTTCCAAAGCTTAATGCGTAACATCAATTATGAGTATCACAACTAACCTTTATCATTAATAGGTGTATGTTTTATACCATCAACTTCCACATCTCCATCTTGGTTTGCCCTATCATCTTTATCAGCAATAGTAGCATCCTCTTTATCAGCTTCAACTTCTTCTCCTGTTTTTTAAAGTATTTTTATCACTGCGTGTCTGTTGTTATTGTTTTTGTGTAATGGATTAAACATATATAAGAGTGCTTTTAATTTCTTACCAGCTTCATTAGTATTCTCATTTGTGTAAGGACCCGTTCCCTGAGACCTCACAGTTGGTCAATCATAGCATAAAACATTAAACAACACACAATTCATAAAATATTGCAGCGGAATTAAGTTAATAAAACCCATTCATTCTATTAAAAATTAACGTTGTTAAGCAATACATTATTGTTTTCTTGAATTACAAAAGACCCTGTTTTGTTGCATTACAAAACAACAATATCATTAAAGATGAATGGATGCAGTCTTGCCCTGCCGAGTAGCTTCCCCCGCGCGCCATCCTCAACAACGATTACAAAGTCAGCGTTGTTGAGTGAGTTCTAGTTTTAAAATTTTTAAAATACCTAGTAGGATTTATATATGAAACTACCCTTTTCAATAAAATACTTCCTTTACTTTCGCACATGAGCACTCATCATACGTACATCAATGTATAAACTTAATTATCTATCATTAACTCACGTATTCCTTCATTTCGTACATTTTCATTATCTTTCACTTTCTATTTGGATCCTGTCTCATGCAATACCCCCGATTCATCAATAAACATCGGCTGACACACTCGGCTGACACACTCGATTCATCACTGATTTATCTAACATCGGCTGACACACTCGACATCAAATCCATAAAGGCAGCTGGCGCGTTAGTCAGACCGAATGACATAACGAGGAAATCGTAGTGTCCATAACGCGTGCGAAAAGCTGTCTTAGGAATGTCTTGCTCCTTAACCTTCAACTGATGGTAACCGGATCGGAGATCTATTCGTGAAAACCAACTGGCACCTTGGAGCTGATCAAACAAGTCATCTATTCTTAGTAAGGGATATCGATTCTTCACTGTTAACTTGTTTAGCTCCCGGTAGTCTATGCACATCCTCATACTTCAGTCTTTCTTCTTAACAAACAAGACCGAAGCACCCCAAGGAGAGATACTCGGTTGAATGAAACCCTTGTCCAATAACTCCTACAGTTGAACCATCAGCTCCTTTATCTCGGTTAGAGCTAATCGATACGGTGCCTTGGCAACGGGTTGAGCATCGTGTATCAAATCAATCAGAAACTCGATCTCACGGTCAGGTGGCAAGCTTGGTAAATCTTTTGGGAACACGTCTGGAAAATCACACACAACTGGTACGTCAGACAATTGTGGTACTGACGCGTCCATATCCATCACATAAGCCAGGTAGGCACTACATCTGTGTTTCATGCACTTCTCGGCCACCACCATCGAAATTACCTTCGGAACTGTAGTAACCCGGTCACCGTAAACCGTTACCGAACTTCCATCGGGCGCTGTCGGTCGAATCATCTTTTTGCAACACACGATGTTTGCCTCATAGGCTGCTAACCAATCCATCCCCAGAACTACATCAAATCCGCCTAGGGGCATCACAAATAGTTTAGTAGAGAACCTATGGCCTTCTAACTCTATGCCACAATCCTCGATCATATCAGAAATTCTGGTAGACTTACCAATAGCAGTTTCTACATCAAATGACTCATCAATTCTTCTACTACTAATATGCAGTTTAGCATAAAAAGTAGCAGAAATAAAACTCCTACTAGCACCAGAATCAAACAATACAGAGGCACAAGTTTGGTTTACTAGAAACATACCCGACACGACATCGGGATCCACCCTGGCCTCCTCTCAGGTCATTGTAAATGCTCTAGCGCTTGCCCTCTGCCCTTCACTCTCTGTCCTCTTCTTCACTCCGGAACTCTCGACCCTCAGCTTCTTACAGTCTCTGCTTAGATGACCACCCTCACAACAACAATAACACTTCATAGCCCCACATACCTTTGCCACGTGGCCAGGCTTCCCACACTTGAAGCATACATTCGATCCCAATTTGCACTCACCAGTGTGCTCCTTCCCACATTTGCCACACCTTTTCATCCTCGAGCTTGATGACCCCACTCTTCAATCATCCATTTTCATCCTCTTGTTATTTGGGGTGAAACCACCACGCCCAAACCTCTTCCTATTCTAGTTCTTTTCACCACCACCTGTCTTCTTCACCTCAACCACCAACACCTCTCTCTCATCATAAAGCCTCCTAGCCAGATCCACTGCAGACCTAAAAGCGCTTGGTTGGGCAACAATCAAGTGCCTGCGGATATCAGCCGACAATCCCTTCACATACCTCTTAATCTTCCTCGACACCGGCGTCACCTGATCCGGCACCAGACTCACCATTTCGTTAAACTTGGTGGTGTATTGCTGGTAGGTCATGGTTCCTGCCTCAAGCTGTAGGAACTCTCTCTTTACCTTGTCTAGTTCCCTATGAGGACAAAATTCCTCAATAACCAACTTCTTCAAATCTCCCCATCTCATCCTCCCGATTGCCCTGCTACCCTCGGCTTGGACAATATTGTCCTACCAACACAAAGCCGAGTCAACGTGGCAAATTTCACTTTCTGGTCCCCCCTGCACTCACTAATATCCAACACTGCCTCCATCTCTCTAACCCAACGGTGGGCAGCTGCAGCGTTACCATTGCCGTCAAAAGTAGGGGGTTTACACCATTAGAATGCCTTGTAGCTTCATCCCCTCGTTGTTTCCCGCACCTCTACATCTTCTTCATCACTGGAGGCTCCCCTTTCAGCATTCATCTCCTCCTCATCATCATGATCTCTCTCATTCTCCCTTCTCCCAGTATCAGCCCTTCTCTCTTCCTCCTTTTCTTTCCTCTCATCCTCCCTTACGGCCCGGATCACCTCAGTCATGACAGATGGTAGTATCGTCTGCATGACTTGGTGAACCTCCTCCACCACTGCCTCTTTCACTGAGGCCCTCAGGTTGGCACTCTCATCACCACCCTCCGGGTGATGAAGCCCAGGCTCAGTAGGAGCCGTCTCTGTAGTCCTTGCCTTGTTCTTTGCGGCCCGTGGTCTACCAGCACGACCACCCCATGCTCCACCTCTAGAAGCCTTAGATGATCTACCTCCAGCCATCCCCCAGCACTATAAGATTGAAACACCAACACGGTCATTCAAGGTAATAGCTCAGTTTATGTCAAGTATAGTAAGTCCCTAATTACAGTAGCCAGTTGTGATTAGCAACTTACTTTACTCTTCATCCCCCAAGCATTTCCTATCCTATTTACATTAGTATTCAAATCTACTAAAAGCACATAAATCAAATAGTACACGCACATAGTACCAGTTAACATTAAGAAAAGAATTACCTGATGGCACGTAGCTACTCGGGTTGGCATCCCTCCATTCGTCCCATTCTCAGTTTAAGTTTAGGTTTTGAAAATATTTACCTATTTCTTTTAAACTTTGGCTCCGATACCAACTTGTAAGGCCCCATTCCCGGAGACCTCACAGTTGGTCAATCATAGCATAAAATATTAAACAACACATATTTCATAAAATATTGCAGCGGAATTAAGTTAATAAAAATCATTCATTCTATTAATAATTAACTTTGTTAAGCAGTACATCATTGTTTTCGTGAATTACAAAAGAACCTGTTTCGTTGCATTACAAAACAACAATATCATTAAAGATGAATGGATGCCAGTCTTGCCCTGCCGAGTAGCTTCCCCCGCGTGCCTTCCTTAGCAACGATTACCTGCCAACTGAAAATGCATAAAAGTCAGCGTTGCTGAGTGAGTTCTAGTTTTAAAATGTTTAAAATACCTTGTAGGATTTATATATGAAAATACCCTTTTCAATAAAATACTTCCTTTACTTTTGTACGTGAGCACTCATCATACATACATCAATTTATAAACTTAATTAGCTTTCATTAACTCACGTATTCCTTCATTTCGTACATTTTCATTATCTTTCACTTTCTATCTAGATCCTGTCTCATGCAATACCTCCGACTCATGTTCGAAGACTGATACTGTGTCGGGGTACGCGACAAGGACCCCGTCTATGTTTGCAACACCCATGACTCATGTCCGAAAACCGACACAGTACCGGGGCGAGCATCACGACATCTTTCGGGTAGATCTAAAGGATCAGATCCCCTTCGAGTCAATCTCAATGATTACACTCCATCCGAGTCTGTAACGACAACATGGTCGCGCATCTCATTTCATTGCTTGCAAGACTTTTCATACTTTTCTTATGTTCCTTTTCTTTATTAACATTGATCTTTCACTTTCTTTACGATAATACTTTACGCATACGAATATAAACACACCACGTAAAGTCACATTATACATAGTATAAAGCATCAACAACAGCCCACAACACCCATCACCACAACAGACTTGAAACAACAAAACATTCCAGAACTTACCCGTTACATTCTACTTCCCAAGCTTCGGAAAATTCCTAAGTCCTTAGACAAATGCGGATGAATAGAGACTAATGAGGATGAACAGAGACTAATGCGGATGAATGCCTTCAGATTATTCCAAGTGTCCAACTAAATGCTGGTAGAACAAATGCGAATGACTGAAACAAATGCGCATGAACACTGTAGCAAATGCGCATGAACAAAAGAAATACGGAAGAATACTTGGGCGCATGAGCAACTACAAATGCGGATGAACAAACAACAAATGCGCATGAGCAAAGTACTTTAAGTGTATGTTTAGATCTTAAATGCGGATGAACTAACCGACCTGCAAATGCACTAATGCAATTATTCAGTCCCCAATCCTCGGTCTAACACATCCTTATCATCGATCTAACATGCTTAACATCTAGAGCAGGCATACAACCATGAAAACACCAACAATTCCTAACCAACCATGCTTATCCATCTGTTCGAAGCTTATACTCAACTTCACAAGCATCAACAGCACATAAACCACCATGAAGCACAAACATAATCACCCATATACATACAGTAAAGCATAAAATAGCTACAAAACCTTTTAAACATGCATTTTCAGCCCCAAGAAGTTTAAAACACATAAAAACCAGGGTCTAGAACTCACCTAGTGCAGCAAACAAGCAAAACTCCTCCAAACTCATGTGCACAAGAGTTCAAACGCCTAAAACAAGCAAAAACAAACAACAAAACACATAAACACATATAAATCGGTTTCATGTTCAAAACCCAACATAAACCGAGCCAATTATGCATAGAAATACATACGAAGATCAAAAACAGCCTCTATCTCTCTCTAGAACCGTGAGAACTTCGAATTCAGCTTTTTCTTCTTCTGTTCAGCTGAACACAGTAGCAGCAAGGGTGTTATGGGCGGCCATGCCCATATAAAGTGTACTTTTTGAATTTTGTGTACTTTTACACAAAACACCCCTCATCTTTGGCTTCCTTTAGTTTCCTTCAAGATATTTTCTTTTCTTTTTATTTTATGTGACAAAATTTCAGGCGTTGATTCCCTCTAAACTAACTACTTCATTATTATTCTCCTGGGACTGCTCTGATGATATATCTTTCAATAAAATATGCTTATGAATTTTCATTAATCTTTCTTCCTATTCCATACACTTTTCATTTACAGCGTCACTCGAAGAGTACTTCAATTGTCCTTCTAGAATCAAGGAACTAATTTTTGCAAATGCTTTGTCAAAGACTATCATGGTTTGATCCACTGTCGTCATCGACTCCTATTTAAACAAATAAGTAATGCATCATTACTAGTTTAAATTTGAGTAATTTAATAAGAAGAATTTGCGTAATTATATAAAACTTACTGTTCCATCAGATGGGTTATGTGTTTTTTCTACCATATATGCTGAAAGTCCCGACAGTTCATGTGATTGTTGATAATACTAATTATCTTCTGCGTGCCTATTCCAATTGGATTCTTTAGCTTTAGTGAAGTGTAAATTGTATCATCATACATGTCAAATGGTTCCTCCATATCTCCACTCTCCTGGTTTTGGGAAATATTAACCTCATACACCTGTTGCTTATTTCTTGTGACAACATGGTCGTCATCCATTATTGGCGTGTAGTAGATTGACCGGTATTCATGTGATTGTTATTCACACATTAATGTTCCCTGTTCAATGTAATCCCCATAGGATTATTATCCCCAACCTCTTGTACTTCGGCTTCTTTGTTGGTCTGAACATCATTATCAACCCATTCTACTTCAGTTTCTTTGTTGGTCTCAACATCATTAGCAACCCCTTCTACTTTTGTTATTTTGTTGATCACCACATCTTCAACTTTGATATCTTTATTGGTATGAACATCTTTCTCAACATTAATCCCCGCTAAGTTATCTGTTTTAGTCCCCTCAGGCTCAACATCCTTCTCAACATCATCATCACTTATCTCATTGTCTGTTACTAGGCCATTCTCGAATAAGTATTCCTGCATGTCGGATAAGGATTCTGATGAAATTTATAATATTTTTGGTATTTTAATAGGATTTATCAGTGCTCCATGCCTCTTCTGATGCTCATGCATATATAGAACCTATGTAGAAACATATGATTGCATAATTTATTATAATATATTTGCGTAATTATATAGAAGTATATACTAACCACAAGAAATAGAAGAGGCCCATACCATGGCTTAGTGATTTTCCAATCTGCCTTCGTGCTCTTTAAACATTCTATTACATAGCTGCACCAGTCCATCTTCGATATTCCCTTCTCGTCATCAATGTTCACAAGGATCCTTTGATTTACAGTCATTGACTTTGTGATGAATTCCACTATTGTGAAGAAGTCAACAATAAAGTTTAGCTTGAAAAGCCTTCCATCATCAGTTTGTTGTTTCATTGCGTCTAAAACATTGACCACTGTTATTCTTGATGTTTGAAATTGAACTTTAAACTCATCTGTTGGTGTGTTAACCCCCTTTCATGGTTTATTCTTTTCAACAACCTTTGTATTTCCTATTGGTATACCCTGTATCTTATACACCTTGGATGTTGTAATTTTTAGGTGATGGTTTCCCATATTCAATTCATTTAACCTTATGTGTAGTATGGGTATGTTATCTATCTTCATGTGTAGTATGGAACCAAAGCCAATATCTTTTACTGCGGCTACTTGCGCATCAGGGAACTTTTGGATGGTGTCATATAATCTTTGTGGGTAGCTACGCATGGACAGTCTCCGATTGTTGTAGTTAACAAATTCTTGAATTCCTTTTTGTTCTTTTACATTTTGCTTTTTAACCTTTTTCATAGGGGATTCAAAGTCGTAATCAGAGTTAGTTATATTTTTTGAATTATTTGGTGGTGGATCAATGAAATCATTCTTCATCTGATTCACCGGATCTTATCCTTTTTTGTAATCTTCCACCTAACAGAAATTATGCAAACAATTTCTGTAATTACGCAACCTATATTAGAAATTTCACAAGTTTTACAAGTAAATTACACAATCAATCAAAACATAAAGAAGTTACACAATGACTATAGTCAAACTAACATTTTTTTGCATCCTTTTCACCTTGGGTATCGTTTTTGTTTTTTCGGCGCTATGTTTGAATAGTGTGTTAACAACGTACAAAATTGTATCAATAATCAGTCATTGTACGCATGCATAATACCTAGGTTTCTTTCGACCCGAACTTGCGTATCGTTCTTGTTTTTAGTTCGCCTTTCATGATAAACAACTATAATAAAGAAAACATTCAACATTTTAAGTATATGATCGAGCACTGATACATTAACGAGATTGAACATACCTGCATCTTCTTTGGTTTGAACTTTCTTCATGATTATCATGGTGATTTTTTTTAAAATGTTAGGTTTTTGGTTGTTCGATACATGTAGTTTTTTTACTTGAGTATTTTATAGTCAATAACCACGCAATAGTAGTTAAATGACCTCTTCCTTATCACCCAGTTGTGGGTCATTAAAAGAGCCTTAAAATTTGGGGTTTTGAAATCACCCAATTGTTTTTATAATTGTGTTATTATTATGCTAATAATCAGAAATTACCATTCTACCCTTCTTAATGAAAACGGAGTGGAATTATCATGATTTGCATGTCAGGCGCTGAGATTTTAGAATGAACGGTTGAGATTGCTTCGTACGCTTCGCACAAATTATACGCTTGTATAGTAACCGACCCTCATAAATATGTGTGTGCGTGTGTGTGTATATATATATATATATATATATATATATATATATATATATATATATATATATAGGAGAGGGATCAAATGAAAACCATGTTTATAATTAATTTAACTTTTTAATCATTTAAAATATATTTGAATAAACTTCATTCTTATTTTGAGGTCATTATATATTTTCTAATTAGCTTAGGTCAGTTACATTGTGTGTAACACTTAGTTATACACTTGGTAACACTTACTTATATATACATAACCCCTACATGTGCGTAACATTTAGTTGTATGCTTTGTAACACTTACTTACATATATGTAGCCTCTAGTTTTTGTGGTTTTCTTATATAATATCGTTTTTAAGGGATTCCTCTCATATATATATAGAGACACACATATATGTGTGTGATATACCTATATATATAACTAGAATTATAAAGGTTGCTACCAACATTTTAAAATTGATAATTTCACCCCTCATCCTCTTTAACTTTCTCAATTTGACAATTTCAACTTAAACAATTAATTTTCTAATGTTTCAATTTGCTCCATTAGTATATTTGATATACCCTAGTTTTACCTATGATTTATTGTACTAATGATTTTTCTACTAACTTTTGTTGATTAATTTTTTTTCTAAAAAGTATAATTTGTGCTTGTGTTTAATTTTGTTTCTTGGCTTCCAGGTATAAATTTTGTAAAATACGAGGTTGGATTCAAATAAAGTATATTTTGGTTATCGTAGGTTATAACAACTATGTTTTCTATCTATGTTTCACCTCCGCAATGTGTGTAAAGAAGTTCGTAAAAAGAGCTACATTGCACAAGCCTAATTTATAGTATATCACTAAAAGCCAAAAGTTTTTATCCCTCTAACACAAGAGGATAAAAATGTTATTGGTACATGTTAAAATAGTTAGGATATGTGGAAAATTATAATTCTAAAAAAGGGTCCATGGTTTTTACACTCCAGAATAGGTGCAAGTTCATTAACTTTTAAAAGTATTATTCGTAACACCTCATCTATTTAGAAAATCCGAAGTTTGTTTCCAAATAAGATACTTTGATTTTCAAATACATATTTAGATATTTAATCTGTAAGCAAAAATTCAAATATGTAATTTTGGACGTCCTTATGATAAGAACTCAAGAAGTTTGAGAGTTTAAATCCTATAACGTATATAATTATTAATATGAGTTTTGATCTAGAAAATCTAATTTTAGGTGTCATTGCCAGTAAAATTATAAGTGGTTTACAAGTGTAATTCTATGGTATATTTATTATTTAGTAAGCATCCACTGCTTCAAGCTCAAATAAATAAAGTCCTTAGTTGTAACACCATTGTCCTATCAATTTATAAATAGTGTGCAAACTAAAACGTATCAGCAAAAAATATTTTTCATATCTTTTATTTGACACTTTTATTTATACGTATGTATGTGTGCCTACCCACAAACATATCCGTTGCAATACATACATATACATAATTTAGTACACACACATGAACGCATGGTCACATATACAAACAAATAAGCACTAAGTTGAAACTTAAATTACACTTATAAGCACGAACTCTTATAACTACTTGTAAAATTCCATGACCCAGAAATTGTAAACAAGGCATTCTTTCCTTATCCCACTAAATCCAGCACATTTGGCCAAGGCTAGAAATTCATCCTCTGTGCGCTCCTTTCCACCGGGATCTTGCGTCATCATAATCGCATCTATATTGGTATTGACTTGAACACAAGAACTTGCATCCGGTAAAAATGGAAGAATTGCGTCGACTACAATAACCTTCCCATCATGTGGTAATGCTTTATAACAGTTCTTTAACAACATTCGAGAACGATCATCGCTCCAATCATGTAGTATCCACTATGTCATATACCAATTCATTTTTAGGCTCATCTTCATTAAAAATCATACAAGTGATATATGTTTGAGCCAACTTACATACCTTCATAAAAATGGCATCACCTTTAGGGACATTATGAAACATGTCTCCTCCCACATGTTGTACACCTTCATTAAATTTTAATAAATATGAAATATGTACATAAATAATGCTAACGTACAAATAAGGAGAAAACATACCATGGTAGGGTGGTGCATGTTGTATCACATGTGGCAAATCATAATTGATTCCTGTTATGGAAGGATATTTTGATACTATCATATTGATGGTGACGCCTAAACCACCCCCAACATCAACAACACTTGTCAGCTTATGAAACCCACGGTATTGCTTGAGTATTTCCTTGATCACAATAGTTGAATGGTTCACCATAGCTTTGTTGAAAGTCTCATTGAAGCTTGCATTTTGCGCTGGATATTCAAATGTATTTGCTCCATGAACCTTGTCAAATGGAACGCCTCCTTCAACCACGCAATTTTGAAGTTCAAACCTTGACGCACAAAACATTAATGCATTTAATTTATGTAATCCGTGATTGCTAATAAATTATATTTATGAGAATATATAGTTAAATTCTGCCAAAGAAGCTAGTTTTCATAGTGGCATATGTACCAACTGTTGATGAATACTTGGCCCTGTACTAACTCCATCAGTGGAGCCAAAGAGACTCCATCCTCATTTGGGATGAAGTATCTAGCGACCGGAGCAAGCCCGTATACTCTAACTGCCTTCGAATCCTCCACCCTTTGACTGCAACTGACAACTGAATGACTGGCTAGCAAATGAAGCATCCGATCAAGCATGTCAGGGGCATGTAGGTTCATGATTGACAAACGGGATGTGATCTGGCGAGCTGACAGTTGGGCTTCCGGTCCAGCCTCTGCAATGACCTCAAGAACTTTAAGCTTAATTATCGTAAGCATCACCATTGGCAAAGATGAGGAGGTAACCAATTGCATTGCACAAGTGAATTGCTCTTCATTGGTATTTAGTTTGTCATAGGACTTATCCATTATGTAACTGAAGTGTTAGCCGATCTTCCTCATGTGTTATATATATATATATATATATATATATATATATATATATATATATAATGTTCTGTGAAAATATACAGCGAGTGATACGTAATATAGTTGTTTAAATTTTGACATGCAATTATATAGTTATTTAAAATGTTAAATAATATCACGATTTGGAAAGTAATTCAAAATGTTGAAAATAATTTCCCAATAGTTTTAGGTAACAAATTAAATAACTACTTAAAACAAATTGATCTCCAAAATAATTAAAATATATTGGAAAGTAATTTGAAATGTTGAAAATAATCAATTAGTTTTAATGTGAAAACCACAGAAGTAGGTTTTAGTTGTATATATTTGTATGCATCATGTGAATAGTATTATTGGAGTACATGAATCTCCTAAGGCACATAATAATATTATAAATCTGTATTTTCCTGTTAAATGGTTAACTAAAAATCATATGCCCAAAGCATAGAGCCACTTAAAACAAATTTACTTAAAAAATCAATTTAATATAATAATGGAAAGTAATTAAAAATGTTAATAATAATCAAGTACTTTTAATATATAAATCACATACGTAGGTTTTAGTTATGTAATTATATGCATCATGTGAATAATTGTGTATGAGTGCATAAAGCTCCTAAGGCACACGAACATATAATATATTTATATCATACATATAAATAGATGACTAAAATTCTTTTTTAAAGATGTTTTCAAATACATTTTGTAAACACTTATTTACATTACTATTAACTGATGATCTACTAGTAAGGTACCTAATAAATTTTTAAAAGACTCAAGATCCAAAATGCTCTAGTTAGCTATTTTTGATTGGTCATTACCGTTGAAAAACAAGAAAGATCTGAAAATATCTATTCTCTTTTATTTTCCTCAAAATATCTCATCTAAACAAATATCCCTCAAATGTCCCTACCGGAGGAGACGACGATGCATGTACCCGTCCTATGCAGGCGACTACGCCTGTACTTGTCCTAAACGACCGTCGTTGCATCTTTGACATTATTGTCGTAATTGCTGGTGTGAGAACACTACGTGGGATAGGCCCTCGTCTACGGGGTACAAGCGTCTGCATATTTGGACATGCTTCCCATTCTAACTGGTCCGTTGTACATGCTCTCGTGCCTACCTTTAGAGACGTCGACACCTTTTTCAGTAGGGATATTTATCGATATTTGTTTCGAGGTGACATTAGGAGGGAAAATTAAAAAAAATGAACATGTTGAGAAGTTTTTCCTAAAACAATAAACCGAATACTTATTTACATAATATAATAATTAGAGTGAAAATTAAAAAAATAAACATTTTGAGAATTTATCTTTAAACAAAAAACAGAATAGTTTTTATATAATATAATAATTAATCAAATTGAATCCTAATTTTAAACTATCTGTACCCTTAGTATTTTTACATGCATAATCTAAAAATGAAGTTTTTTAATACATTGTGTAGATACTTTTTTATATAATCATTATAAGAAGACAAGACATGTGATGTTCTTCCAAGAGACTCATGTTCAAAACTTTTTAGTTTAACATGTTGGGCGCATATTCTTTTAGAAAGAAAAAAGAAAAAAAATATTTATTTACATTTGGAGTATTTACCAAAAACTCATGAGACAATTCTTTTTTACTGCCATGACCTACTTCTATATACCTACTTGTTGAGTTAAAAAAAATTATGTCGATTTTAAATGTAGACTCAATTTGTTAATATGTACGAGACAAAGTATTCAAGCACATGTTATTCATTTCATATATTCATATATATATATATATATATATATATATATATATATATATGGAATAAGTTAATTTTAAATTTTCATATAAATCGTAATATACAAGTTACATGTTTATATAATATAATAACTAATCAAATTGAATCCTAATTTTAAACTAGTTGTGCCCTTAGTGTTTTTACATGCTTAAAATGAAGCTTTTTAATACATTGTGTAGATATCTTTTTATATGATCATTATAAGATTGCCTAATGGTAAGGCACTTGATGTTCTTACAAGAGACTCGTGTTGAAAACTTTTATAGTTAAACATGTTGGGTGCATATTATCTAAAAAAGAAAAATAATTTTTATGTACATCTTTAGCATTTACCAAAAACTCATGAGACATTTCTTTTTACTACAATGACTTACTATGTGAGTTAAAGAAAAATCATGTCGATTTTAATTGTAGACTCAACTTCTTAATATGTACGAGACAAAGTATTCAAAGCACATGTTATTCATTTCACATATATATGTATATATGTATAAATAAATTAATTTTACATTTTCATATAAATCGTAATTAACAAGTTACCACGTGATTTTTTCTAAATCATTCAAGGGTTTATTAAAAAATAATAGTGTATCGATTGTTTTTATTATGAAGTGGAAGAATAATCCTTCTATCCTAATCAAAAAGTATATTAAGAGAACACTTGTCATAATTTTAGACTATTAAAACTTTTATTTTCCCGCCTAAACTAATTTCACCGATTTTATGACAATTATTAAATAATGTATTAAATCATTCACACTTTATGACTACCTTTTAATTTTTGTTTATTCAAATAAAGAATTTAATGCTTCCTAATTCACTTCTTATTTGTAATGAAAATATACCATGATTGGTTTTATATATAATAAGTCATTTCAATAGTTATAAATATATATAGATATATTTAAGATTTATATTTTTTTAATTATCCAAGCCGTGTAATACACGGGTTTTCTAATGCTAGTTTTGAATATATTTTGGTAAAAAAATTTGACATATTCGATAGGAACATGTAACTAACCAAAACAAAATAATGTTAATTTAAAACTCAATGGATTGAGAAACGATCTCGTATCTTAAAAATCATATCTTCTCCTATATTAAACTTAGTGTTATGGGTCATTTTCTTCAATAACTCGGTTAAACTATCATGCTAATTCATATTCTTCTTAGATTGCTCAACCAGGTAACATAGAGTGTAATTTCTCATCTCATCTATACAATACACGCAAAAACTCTATATGTACACACATTCACACACAAAGACACTTACACACTATACGTATAGATGTGCGCACACACTATCTTATGTGTATGATTATAATGTCTTCAAAACTATTTTTGTTAGTTTGTACTTACTTAATACCAAAATTATATATTTAGATTGTACTATTAGCTATAACTTAAGTTCTGGTGATTATGTTACACCACCATAGAATCACTGACCCATTCCAAAAAAGGGAGACACACCCTTCACCATTTATAGATACCCTACCCCAACATTTGTAAATAAGAACAATATTAAGAATCCTTTCATTCGTATAAAGCATGTATATCTTTTATAAATTACTTTGCAGGTTCATCTAGCAAGTATTAGGAACCGGAAGAACCCATCAGGGACGAGTCAGCCGGGGATGAAGAACATCCAACCCATTGCGATGTTATATATCACTCATATCCTTGTTTTGAAATGATTATGGAAATGAAGAGGTAACCAAAGAAGATTATTTATGGGTTACAAGGTGTAAGGCTCCGTTCTCGGGAAGCCTCAGAGTTAATCATTCATAGCATAAAACATTATTATATTAACATTTGCAGCGGAAAAATACTTTCATTCATACAATAATTGTATCAAAACCTCATGTCATTTCCTTTACATTTAAAAATTTATATTAATATAGTATCATTTCAAAAAATATAGATGCTAGACTTGAACTATCCCAATAGTTTTTACGTCCATGCCTGAACCTTCTTAGCATCATCATTTACCTGCCAACTATTATGCATACAAAGTTCGACGCTGAATGAGTTCTAGTTTATAATGAAATACTTTTCGTTTAACTTATAAAATATAATAAAATTTTATTTAATTATAAAATAATAATATTATGAAATTACAGATCTCCTATAATTTATTACAATTTGCGTTCTTGGAGATTTCCATTGCATTACTGCTTCGACTTTCGCAAGATCCACCATGATTCATTCAGGGTTAATTACGTGGCCAAGAAATTGGACCCCTCGTAACCAAAATGCACACATAGAGAACTTTATGTATAACTTCTTGTTCTTAGGTGTCTCTAGCTAGTACTTCTTTGAGGTGACAGGCATGATCTTCTTCGCCCTTTGAGTAGATTAGGATGTCATCGATGAATACAATCACTGATCTGTCTAACATCGGGTGGCACACTTGGTTTATAAGATCCATAAAAGTAGCTGACGGATTGGTTAAACCAAAAGACATCACCAGAAACTCAGTGTCCATAACGCGTACATAAGGTTGTCTTAGAAATATCCTGCTCTTTCACCTTTAGCTGATGGTATCCGCATCGAAGGTCTATCCTCGAAAACTAACTAGCACCTTGAAGCTGGTCAAACAAGTCATCAATCCTTGGTTACGGGTACCGGTTCTTCACAGTCAACTTGTTCAGCTCACGGTAGTCATTGCACATCCTCATACTACCATCTTTCTTCTTCACGAATAAGAGCGAAAAACCCCAAGGAGAGATATTCGGTCGAATGAAACCTTTATCCAGCAAATCTTACAACTGAGTCATCAATTCTTTCATCTCAGAAAGAGCTAGTCAATAGGGTGCTTTGGCAATAGGTTGAGCCCCAGGTAGCCAGATCAATCTGGAATGCGATCTCACGGTCAGGTGGTACCCCTGATAAATCTTCAGGAAAGACGTTAGGGTAATCACACACGCCCGACACATTTGTGGTACTGAAGCATTCACATCTTTCACGTAGGCCAGATAAGCACTACAGTGACGCCTCATACACTTCTCGACTGAAATCATTGAAATTACCTTCAGGACCGTGCGAACTATATCCCTATAAATCGTAATGGAACTTCCATTGGGTGCGGCCAGTCGAATCATCTTCTTATGGCACACGATATTAGCCTCATAGGCGGCTAACCAATCCATCCTTAGGACTACATCAAATCTGCCTAAGGTCATCACAAACATGCTAGCAGAGAACCTATGGCTATCCAATTTTGTATCACAATCCTTTATCACATTAGATATCATGGTAGACTCCCACCTCAAACAAGTTAGAAAGTCGTTCCACTAAGTGTATTTTTATTGGATATCCTAGAGATTCTATGGGATATTATTTCTATGATCCATTGGAACAAAAAGAGTTTGTTGCCAAAAAGGGTGAGTTCTTGGAAGCCAAGTTCCTTATGGAAGGAGCTAGCAGTAGAACAGTGGATCTTGAGGAGGATCAAGAACCACAACCCGATACACGTTTGGTTGACACTAGCACTCAACATGAGGATGTTGAGAATGATCAAATGGTTGATCAATACACACAAAACGTTCGCAAATCTGGTAGAACTAGTAATCCACCTGAAAGATATGGATTTTTCATGGATGGGTGCTATGTGGTTGATTTCGATGAACCAATCACATACCATGATGCAGTGTCCAATTTGGATTGTGACAAATGGCTTGAAGCCATGAATGTTGAGATGCAATCCATGTATGACAACCAAGTGTGGGACTTGGTTGTACCACCTCTTAGCTCCAAGGTAGTTGGAAGTAAGTGGGTTTTCAAGAAGAAAACCGATATGCATGGAAACTTGGATACTTATAAAGCTAGACTTGTAGCAAAAGGTTTCACTCAAACTCAAGGGGTTGATTATGATGAGACCTTTTCGCCTGTTGCAATGCTAAAGTCTATTAGGATATTATTTCCCATAGCTGCTCATTATGATTATGAGATTTGGCAAATGGATGTCAAAACCGCTTTTCTAAAGGGATATCTTGAGGAAGATGTCTATATGGTTCAGCCTGAAGGTTTTTTCGACCCAAAACATCCTAACAAAGTATGCAAGTTAAAGAAATCAATCTATGGATTGAAGCAAGCGTCAAGAAGTTGGAATCACCGTTTTGATTAAGAGGTAATTAAATTTGGGTTCATCAAAAACGCTGATGAGGCTTGTGTGTATAAAAAGGCTAGTGGGAGCATCATCACTTTCCTAGTATTATATGTCGATGACATCCTACTATTTGGAAATGACATTCCAACCTTGGAAGGTGTAAAAACCTGGCTTGGAAGCTGTTTTTCCATTAAGGATCTTGGTGAAGCTGCCTGCATTTTGGGAATAAAGATCTATAGGGATAGATCAAGGCGGTTGATAGGTTTAAATCAAAGTGCATACATTGATAAGATATTGAAAAGGTTCAAGATGGAGAACTCTAAGAAAGGTATGGTACCTATTCAAAGAGGAACGATATTGAGTACGACTCAATGTCCAAGCTCAAAGGACGAGCAAGATAAAATGAAGGAAATCCCATATGCATCTGCTATAGGATCCATCATGTATGCAATGATATGCACTAGGCCGGACGTGTCATGCGCTTTGAGCATGACAAGCCGATACCAGCAAAATCCTGGAACTAGTCATTGGATGGCTGTTAAGAACATACTTAAGTACCTAAGGAGGACTAAAGATATGTTCCTAATCTATGGATTTGGTAAGGAGGAACTCGTGGTAAAAGGTTACGTGGATGCGAGCTTCCAAACTGATCGGCATGACTCACGATCACAATCGGGATACATTTTCATCCTAAATGGAGGAGCAGTCTCTTGGAAGAGCTCTAAACAAGATGTGGTGGCATTATCAACTACAGAGTCAGAATACATCGCCGCTTTATTAGCAGCACAAGAAGCTGCATGGTTGAAAAAATTCATTGCCGATCTAGGGGTTGTCCCTTCCATTCAGGACCCCCTAGAAATTGTTTGTGATAATGAGGGTGTGATTGCTCAAATCAAGGAACCCCGTGCACATCAAAAGACTAGGCACATTGAGCTGAGATTCAACTACATAAGGGATGAAGTTGAAAAGGGAAAGATATGTATTCGCAAAGTTCACACGGATCAACACATTGTGGATCCACTCACGAAGCTCCTAGAAAAGGCAAAGCATGAAGGTCATACTTGTGCCATGGGACTTCGATATTCTAGTGACTGGATTTGATCTTATAATTTTGTATTTGGATATTGGAACCTTTTATTATTTGAATGAATTATTTGGTTATAATGCTTCAACTAACGTTCCAATTTTGCATGTTTAATCCATGAGTAAATCATTTACTCTAAACGTCCGTAGTCGTTCATACCTGTGGGAACAAGTATGAGGGTAAGACTATTATGAACTTGGATTGGTGGATATTCATATGGATGAATATATAGCAAAGGGTTGCTGCCAAAGTTCATAGATATTTGTGGGATACAAATATTGGACTCACCCGCATCTCAAATATTACTACATGGAATCTTCTTGATTGATCATAAGTAAATTTGAGTAAAGGCGAATATCATTTGGTATCCTCTGACCTGAGATACATATTGGGTCTTGATATTAACCGGGTATTATACTTTGACTTAGTTCTTCGCTGTTCTGAAACACGGCAGTACATAAGACTAAATTCAGGTATAGCATGAGGTGATTGTAAGAGACGTATGTAATCAAGATGGGATTTGTCCCTCTTATTCGTTGAGAGTAAGATGTCTAAGGCCTGCTAAAGTTAAGTCAATGGAGAATGATCATTCTGTGTCTCTAAGATTTAACATGACATATGTGACAAAAGGATAGATGATTGATTCACCTAAAACATTTTCGAGTAAGATACTTGAAGGGGATGATGTTATTGAATGGCTCTTAGTCATACGTATTAAGGGTAGTAAACCGTTGTTAGGCGGTATTTACTGCTTGCATCAATCTTCTATGAATCTTGTGCAAGTGGGAGATTGTTTGATCTTATATGCCCAAGACACATACAAGATTGATGTGGTTAGTACGTTATGATCCAAGTCGGGTCATACCCAATAACAAGCTAGGCAAACACCGATAAATATTTATTTGTTGACATGATCAAGCAAATAAATTTTGACACCAATTTAGAAAATGGGTTTTCTGAATTATTACATTTGAGATAGAACAAATTATATGGATATTTTGTTCATGAGATATCATTTGTAATGTTATTTAAATAAGTTAAATAACATCAAATATAAGAGTGTTTAAGTTATAAAATTAAAATTGGTTTAATTATATAACTTAATTAGTTATTAACAATGAATTAAAAGGGAGTTTTTTCAAAATGGGAGGGAACCCATTTTGAACCCATTTTCGGCCGCCCCTTGGTGGTTGCCTTGGGATTCCTTTGTCTTGTTTTTATGCAAGACATTTACTTGTTCAACAAAGACACTCAACACACTTTCTCTCTCACACATGCAAGCTCCTTCTTCTCCATTTCTCTTCTCCCATTTTCGGATCTAGAGGTTTTGTAAGAAGGGTCTTTGGTGTCAACTTCCTAACAAGTTGGGTGTTTTGCAAGAGCTTGTGGGTATACTAGCTTGAGACTTTCTTCTTTGGAGGTTTACGTTCAAGAGCATCATCTTCTTCATCTTTATCCATCTCGTATTGCCTTGTTCTTGAAAGGTAGTATTCAAGAACATCCTATGGTTGTTTTCTTTGATAGCATTTCTTTTCACATATATATATATGATCCTTGTTCTTGGGTTTGTTTTCTTGAAAATAAAATGGTTTATTTTCCGCATCTAAAACAAGTTTTAAATCCATTATATCCACTGCGTTTTGATGTTTAAAATGGTTCAACATCTTTGTTAAAACTTGTAATAACCCAACACATATGAGGATCTTTAGAATTCCTTTCTTCATTAGTAGATCTGAATTCTTCAGACTCATGAAGTACCTTCTCATGTCATAGAGATCATGCAAAGGGAGTTCAAACATGTCACTTATGAAGTAGACATGTTATTCTCCCTGATCTCTAGTGACATACCATCTGTCTGGATCTTTAGCAAAAGTCCTGGACAAAATTTGCCTTCCAACAGAGAGAGGCTCTACTATGATAGGAGTTGGTTGAGAGTCCTCTACATGCACTTCCTCAGGATGTTCTGACTCATCCTGAGGTTGGGAGGAGGATGCCTTTCTTCTTTTCTTCTTTGAAGATGATCTTCTTTTGGCCATCCTCTTTTTCCTCCCTGATGATTTTAACTGAGAGGGTTGGTCTTCAGTACCAGGTTGTTCAGTGGATTTCCTCTCAGTTAGGATCTCCTCTCTCCCAGTTTCAGAAGGAGAGGGAGAACCCTACTGTGGGTTAGAAGATAAAGTTGGCTGTTGTGAAGCTTCAGGTGCAGGTGGTGTTGTCTCTGTAGGTTCCACCTTTACCTCAACTCCACGTTGAGCTTGACTTGATGATGAATGAAGGTCTACAAGCTCTCCCCTTTTTATATTTTGCTTGATCACCCTTATGTGCTCATCCATTATGGATAGAGACATGGGACCAAGCCTCCTTCCAAAGAACCCATACAGCTTCAAGAAGCTCATTATCCTCTGCCTATCTGTAGACTTTATTTGACTTTTCTGGATGATGGCTCTTGATTTGGCAGCTTCTTCCCTTTGCCTCTTCCTAGCAGCTTGCCTTTCTCTTCTGGCTTGCTCTTCCAGCTGCTTGTTGTAGTCAAACAATATATAGTCATATGGCAAGGGAAGAAGTGCGGGTGCCTGATAGAGACCTGTGGCACTCAGGTAGTTGATCATCTTTACTTTTTCTTCTTCATCAACTACCTGAGGTTGTTCAGCAGCCACAGCCTCTGACTCAGGGCTTTCTTGAACTGGGGAGAGGACAGGAATGTTTTTGTACATTCATTTTCTTCTTATTTTCTCTTTATGCTTGAGGGTCAAGGCTGCATCCTTAGCTTCCTTCCTCTCCTTTGACAACTCAGTGACAGCCAGTTCATTTAATTCCTCTAAGGGGAGAGAGATGAGTTCATCTATGTTGTAGTTCTTGGTCCCCAGATAGTTGAGTCTGGCAGCCCTTAACTCATCTTCTTGAGTGTTTAGAACATGGGCAGTCAGAATTACAGCTTGCAAGAATCCTGGGGAACCACTTGAACTCTCTCCCCTTAGCTTCCTCTTCCTCTCTCTTTTTTCTTCTTCAATCTCCTCAGCAGTTAGCTTTCTTTTGCCTTTGTCAATTGCTGATCTTGATGACTTAGCCTGAGGAGAGGTTTGGACTTCATTGCTTGATTCAGCAGTCAAGCTCTGGCCAGAGAGAGGTTGTGAAGCACCATCACCAGCTGGTGCCTCACTAAGGGTATGGGGTGCTGGAGGAGATGTTGTCTCAAGGTTCACAGTCTCAGCCTCTGGGCCTTCAGTCAAGGCTTTCCCTTCGAAGCTAATCTTGGGGTCTACCTCAACAACCAGTTGACCAAAGGCTTCAACTGCTAGCCTCTGTCTATATAATACAGTTCTCCTTTTAAATTATGCGAGCACCCAGTCTTGAATTTGATTGGCTAATCTGACAGCTTGTCTGTTATTGCTTGGGTTGACAAGTGCCTGATCTACCAAGTTTATACTCTCATAGAAACTCAGGGTGGAGATGTTGAGAATTTCTTATTGACCCTAAGCTCTAGAGAACACAAGAGCTTTCCTATCATTGTCATACCCCCAACCCCAGATTGGGTTCTCAGATGGGGCAGACATTGCTCTTGGTACTCCCTCCTCAAACAGTTGTTGAATGAGCAGTTCCAGATCATTGTCTAGAGGAGGTTGCTGAGCATGGACAACTGCAAGATAGAATGGTGAGTCCTGTATGTCCATACTTGAGGAAGAACTCCCAGGTTTTGTGGATGTCAGAACTTCCTCCCCCGTTTTGGTAGCATCACCCTCATACATAGGTGAGCTGGGGAAGTGATCCATAACATCCACAGGTTCTTATGAACCTGGATGAGTTTGTCCTATAGGTCTCTCAGCTAACTGGCCCATGAGATCGGTGATCTTAAGTTGCTGGTCATGGACCCTCCTTTGCAAGATAGTCACCTATGATTCAAGGTGAGCTATCTGTGAAACCAGTTGGGTGCAGATGTCTTCGAGTTGGTGCACCCTGAGTTTCAGACTCCCCTCATCTTCAGTTGAAGAATCATTGGGGGATGAAGGAGGTGAACCGAGGTATGTTCCTTCACCACCAGCATGGGGTTCTTGGCTGCAGGATTTCCCCTGCCCAATGATAGTGTCAAGAGGCTGGGTTGCCGTGGTTGAGGACTTAAGGATGTAATCACTGCCAATAGCAAGAGCCTCAGCCACATGGATCTTCTGGACAATCTGAAGGAGATCCACCTCAGTTTGGGGTGTCACCCACTTCTAGCCAACAGTGAGAGCCTCAGCCACATGCATCTCCTGGACAATCTGAAGGAGATCCACCTCAGTTTGGGGTGTCTGATGTTGGCTAGAAGCGGGTGAAGCAGGAGTACTCATCTCACCTTGAGTGTGGGTAGAGAGGAGAGATTCATTGTACTCACTGAGACCTAATTCTTCATCAGAGTAGAAGTCAAGGTTGGGAATGGGTTGGTTGAGATCAAGAGGCTGGGGATGGTAGCTTTCCCCTGAAGGTTGATCACTAGTGTGTTGAGACTCAAAATGATGGCTTAAGGCTATTTATGGAGTGGTGAGCTCATCAAGCTGAGCATGAGGAACCTCAGCACTGATTGTTCGAAAAATGGGAGTGGTTTGCTCCTCAGGGGAAGTGGGATCTCTAGTGTCCACTTCCTCCTATGTGGGTTGTGATATGGGGGCCTACACATGCTCAATTGCAAGTCCAGGGGTTTGTTTGGATTTTCTAGTATAGGTGAGGGTAATTGTTGGCCTTGATAATGGTTGAGAAGTAGAGGGTGTTGATTCATCAGTAGATGGTGCAGCTAGGATGTCACCCTGAGCAATGAGCTCAAACATTTTTGGGACAAAGGCTGTTTCTACCTCGAAGAACCCAACAGTTGGCTTTTTCAATATTTTGAAAATGCCGGGTCTCATATGTTCAAGTTTAAGAACAGTACCTGTTCCCTTCAACTGTGGTCCCATTTCACAGTTGAGAATGTGTTAAACATACCGGGGGAACATGTAATATTCTAGTGAGTCCAAATTCGCAAGTAAATTTGTAAAAACAAACTGAGAGTACCTGAATTTGACCCCTTGAACCATCCCATGGACAATGAAGGAGAGGTCTTCTAGAATCTGGTCCCATCCTCCATGTTTGTTGGATAAGCTGTGAATGACGACATGGAGGAGGTATTTCCATTGGAATGATACCTTCCCCTTCCTGAAGGTCTTGACTGAGAAGTCACCTTCATATCCCATCTACTCAAAGGATTGGTTGACAGCAGTTTTTGGGAAAGACAGTTCACCTGCTTTATCATCCAGCTGAAGATGGGTGTTGATAATGGCTGGAGTGATGAAAACCGTCCTCCCCTGCACTATGGCAGACAGTGCCTTCTTCCCGTCCATGGTGACCTCTTGACAGGTCCGCCAAAACTCAAGCAGCTGATCCTCATAGAAAGGACGATCGATTGTAAGGGAGGTGAAGTAGTGAGAAAAATAAAGATACCTACACACATCTGAGAAGCTTGGATCCTTCTCAGAGTTTAACAGAGCAACTTGATTGTGTTGCTTGTGTAGGTGCATGGTGAAATCAGGGTCGTTACGACGATCAAGATTGGCCATTTGAAGCTTGGTAGTGAAAAAAAGAAGAAGAAGATGAAATTTGGGGGTAATTTTAGGTTAAGGAACAATAAGAGAAGTGAGATGAAATAGAACCATTTGGAAAAATATACTCTGGATTTGAGACAAAGTTATGACAAAAAGATAAACTTTGAAATCCGCAAGTGGGTCCTACTTCTGAAAAAGGCGCCCAAAAAGTTAGTTTTCTTGGAAGTAGAAAAAGCTTCCGAAGACAATATTGGTTTTGGAAGATGTGCAATCAAAGCTTCCGAAAGCAATTTTGCTTCTAATGATATTTCAAAGAGTTTTGAAAATTTTGGCTTCGGAAGAAATAAATGAGTCTTCCGAGACTAAATTGCTTTCGGAAGAAATTTGTTCCTAAAAAGCATTCAAGTACTTATACCAAAATTTAAGCTTCGGAAGATACTTCAAGAATTTCTTCCGAAGGTAAATCTCAGATAAGCTGTTTAAACGATTTAGACATAAATTTCTTCTAAAGGCAACTTTTGCTTCTTTCGAAGGTAAATTTTCATCATTCTAAGTGATATCATTCTAAAAGTTCGTTTTTCTTCCAAAGAGAACTGGGCTTATGAAGTGATCTCATAGACAACCTTGGACACATAGTTTTAAGAAATAATATTGATTAAGTTATAAAGAAAAATCTACTCAAAGTTAATCATCCCAATAGCTGATACAAGATATTTAAATCTTTATTCATCAAACGCTTTTGTGAACAGATCGGCATATTGTTCATTTGTGTTAACTTTGATTAGTTTTATCAATACCTTTTCAAAATTATCCCTAATCAGATGATACCTGATGTTGATGTGTTTGGTCCTTGAATGCTATACAGGATTCTCTGTAATAGAGATGGCACTGTTGTTGTCTATGTGGATGGGAGTCTCTTTGAAATTGAACCCATAGTCTAGCATCTGATTCTGAATCCAAAGCACTTGAGCATAGCAGCTGGCAGCAGCGATGTATTCAGCTTCAGCAGTTGATGCAGACACACATGATTGCTTCTTGCATTTCCAGGAGACTATCCTTCCACCCAGAAGCTGACACCCCCCAGATGTGGACTTTGCAGTCATGTTGCAGCCACCATAATCACTATCTGTATAGGCATACAGATTGAAGTCTGAATTCTTTAGATACCAAAGGCCTAGATTTGGAGCCCGTTTAAGATATCTAAGGATCCTTTTGACAGTGATTAGGTGTGACATCTTGGGTTGGATTGATATCTTGCATATATGCATGTGGAAAACATGATACCAGGCCTGCTAGCAGTAAGATACATAAGTGACCCAATCATAGCCTTGTAGAGATGTTCATAAACACACTCCCCCTCAAGATCAGGACCAAGGGAGTGGTTTCTAGCTATGAGTGTCTTTGCAACCTTACAGTCAGTCATCTTGAATCTTGTAAGTTTGTCCTGTATATACTTCGACTGACTAATGAAGATGCCATCTTCAACCTGCTTCACTTGAATTCCTAGAAAGAAATTGAGTTCCCCTATGGAACTCATTTCAAATCTATTCTTCATCAGCATCTCAAAGTCTTTGCAGAGCTTTGGATTAGTTGAACCAAAGATGATGTCATCCACATATATCTGAACTAGCAATGTGTCATTTCTTGTTTCTTTGATGAAGAGAGTCCCATCAATAGTACATCTTTTGTATCCATGTAGACAAAGTTATGTTGATAGTGTCTCATACCACTTTCTTGGAGCTTGATGCAGTGCATAAAGGGCTTTATCAAGCTTGCAGACATAATCAGGATGATCTAGGTCTGTAAAGCCAGGTGGTTGTTTAATATAAACTTCTTCATCAATCACCCCATAGAGAAAAGCACACTTCACATCAAGCTGGTAGACCTTGAAATCGTTGGATGCAGCATAAGCCATAAATATTCTTACAGCTTCAAGTCTTGCAACTGGAGCAAAGACATCAGTGTAATCAATTCATTCTTCTTGAGTGTATCCTTGGACAACAAGTCTAGCCTTGTTCTTGATGATGATCCCTCTATCATCTTTCTTGTTCCTGAATACCCATTTGGTTCCTATGACACTCTTTCCTTGAGGAAGAGGACATAAGTTCCAAACCTTCTGTCTTCTAATTTGAAGCAGCTCATCTTGCATAGCTTCAATCCAGCTTTCATCCTTCAAAGCCTCATCAACCTTCTTCAGCTCTATCTGGGATAAGAAACAAGAATGTAGACAAACATGGCTGTCATGAGCTTGTCCTCTTGTTCTTAACCCTGAGTCAACATTTCCAATGATGTTTGTGGTGGGATGTAACTTATGGATCCGAAGTTGAGGGATCACAGCAAGTTGGTTAGACAGATCTAAATTTGAGAAATTCTGATCTGGCAATGAGGTGTCTCCCACCACATCAGCAAACTTATCAAGAGAGACTTGATCCAATGAGTGTGTAACACCATTCATGTTGTCTTCAATGGAGTGGTTTTCAGCATCAAGAAATTCTTGATCACTGTCACCACCTCCAGTTCCTCCTTCTGCATTTGAAGTTCCTTCTCCTGAATTCTGATCCTCTGAGCTTGAATTTGAAGGCAATTCATTTGAATCTGCAGTATTTCTCATGCTAGTGTTGATGGGAGCTTCAGTTGCAGGGTTAGTCACCACATGAGCTGAAGTAGTCTTATTGTTTGGTCTTCTCAGCTCAAATCTTTGATCAGGATCTTCTATTGACCGGTTATTTGTAGATCCTGAAACATTCTCACAAGATTTGTTAAAACAGTTGGTAACTAAGTCAAGATCAAATAGCCAATCCGGACCAGAACCTTTTACACATGGTGTGTGTTCATTGAAAGTCACATTGGCTGACTCCTCAATGATTCTAGTTCTGAAATTGTATACTCCATAAGCCTTAGCTTGAGAAGAGTACCCAACAAAGTGTCCATCATCTGATTTCTCAAAAAACTTGGCTATTTGATCTTTGGTATTCAAGATGGTGCAGGGACATCCAAATGTTCTAAGAAAACCAATGAATGGTCTTCTTTTATGCCATAGTTCATAAGGAGTCTTACCATGTGTTTTAACTACCAAAACTCTATTTTGCACATAGCAGGCTATGTTGACAGCCTCTGCCCAGAAGTTGATGGGCAGCTTAGAGTCAGACAACATGGTTCTTGCAGCTTCAATAAGTGTCCTGTTTCTCCTCTCAGCAACACCATTTTGCTGAGGAGTCCTGGGAGCAATGTATTGTCTTGAAATATCCTTTTCATCACAAAATGTATCAATGATTTGGTTTTTGAATTCGGTTCCTTGATCACATCTTATGATTTTGAACTTGTGATGAGATTGATTCTCAATTTTCAGAATGAAATTCTTTAAGATTTCAGGAGTTTCATCCTTAGTTCTAAGGAAAAACACCAAGTAAATCTTGTGAAGTCATCTGTGATCACCAATTAGTATGAGGTCCTTCCTAAACTCATTACACTGGTGGGGCCAAACAGATCCATATGTAACAAGTGTAGGGGAGTAGTGATAGAGTTCATTTCCTTTTGCTTGTGAGACACTTTGTGTTGATTCCCCTTCAGGCATGCAACACAGTGGTCATCACTTGTAAAATCTTTCAATGGCATTCCAGTTATCAAATCATTCTTAATCAGTTTATTCATCTTCTTAAAGTTTACATGGCACATTTTTTTATGCCAAAGAAAAGACTCATCACTATTTGCTTTAGATAGAAAGCAAAAAACCTCTCCAGAGGGAGATGTTTCCTGCAAGTCCATCTTGACATGTTCCCTTTCCTGGGGGCTCTGAGCAAAATATGCTCTTGAGGAATGTCGACCCCGGGCTTGAGAACAATGCACTAATGCTTAGTAAAGAGCATGTGATGTTTTTGGTCACAAAATTGGGACTCACTCAAAAGATTGTATCCAAGCTCCTTAACAAAGTTTTCCTTCTCAATGCTGAGCTTACCATTTGAGACCATGCCCCTTCCAGTAATGTAACCTCCTGTATCTCCTCCAAAAACAACTGGTCCTCCATCAATTCTTTCAAAGTTTTGAAGTAGGGACTCATTGCCTGTCATGTGCCTGGAGCAGCCACTATCAATGATCCATACATTTCTGTTTGCCTTTGGTTGTCCCTGCACAAATGAGATGATTTAGTTATATTTGGAAACCCAAGCCTCATTGGTCTTGGGATTATAAATTTCAGGTGAAAGCAATGAAACAGTAAGTGATCCTATGTTCAGGCTATGAGGATCGTTTGCTGTTATTGAAGAGGAGCTTTCAGTCTCAAGGTCTTCCTTCATCTTCCACACCACCTTTGGAAGATTGGGCTTGACCTTCACTACTTCGAAAGCTTTTGTAGCTTCGGCAGCTTTGGAGACGGATCCTTCGAAAGCTCTTGCTTTCACTGCAGTATGCTTCAGTGCTTCGGAAGCATTCCTTCCGAGACCAACTTTTCTTCCAAAGGCAATTTCCTACTTGCCTTCTTCTTTATTTTGGAGCTTCTGAAGGAAACAAATTTTCCTTCCAAAGTTGTTTGTTTCTTCTTTTTCTCAGAAGTTTTCTTCTTGATCATGTGGATAGTACTCTTGGGATTGTATTGACAATCCTTAGCCAGATGTGAAGTACTACCACACATAACACAATCCAATTCTTTCCTTCTGAGAGTCTTCTTTCCCAAAGAAGACTGTGCTTGAACACTTTCCTCTTCTTTCTCCACCTTTTTAGATGATGCAGCAGGCTTCTTAGGGTGAAGCTTGTTCTTTGAAATGGATGGTTCAGGCTGTGTAGCAGTTACGCATAGCTTATCAGTCTTCTTGTTGTTGCTGGAGTGAGTTGAAGCTAAAGTAGAACTCTTGGTACTAGAATTCTTGACAGGAACTTCAGCTTTCATCACCTTGAATCCTGCAGAGATAAATACTTGTTTCTGTTTGGGATCAAAGGTGGTCTTGATCTCTTGAGCTTTTCTGGATCTTCTTTTTGCTCTTCTGATCAAGTTCTTTCTCTTGGTTTTGCTCAAACCAGCTTCTTTTTCCTCCTTAGGAGCATGGTGACCCTTTTTGGATTGACTCTCTTTACTCATCACAGAGTCATCCCTCACCTTCTCCTCTTCATCCTCTTCATCACTTAGGTCTATGGATGGCAGTGCATCTTGACCAGTTCCACACCTAGGAGATCTGATTGATAGTAGAGTGTGTGGAGGAGCTATCTCACTAGATCCCAGTCCCTGCTTATTCTGATAACACACTTTTGCATGCAGAGATGAGGATATCATGTTCTTGAAGGTCTCTTCTTCAAGAACACATTTTTCTACCCTGGCTTTGCTGATCACAAGCTCAGCTTGGCGTTCAGTTAACTTGGTAATGAGATCCTTAATTTGAGTCTTGTAGTTTGTCTGCTCATGTTTAAGAGTTGAAACTGTTTTCTCTAGATCTTCTATCTTAAGTTTATAGTCATTTTCAACTCTTTTAAAATCAGCTTTTAAAATATTTAAAGACTCAATATCAGATCTCATTTCTAAGTTGTAGAACCTGTATCTATTTACTTTAGCAATACATTCAGAAGAGTAAAGATGTTCATATACCTTGGCTTCATCATGATCAGCCATGAGTGCTTGGTTTGGAGATGCATCTTCCGCTTGAAAGCTCCAGTCAAAGCCTCCTTCTTCAACAGCCACTGCAGCTTGCTGTCTTATTTTGGTTCCCTCCTTCAGTGTAGTTTGACCTGGATGAAACTTGGCCACCATTTTACTTAGGTGCCTTGCATTCTCTAGCAAAGTGTCCCATCTGGTTACAGATGTTACACTTGACTTTCCTCTTGTCCAGCCCAAACTTGCCACTGGCAGCATTGCTAGGAAACCTTCTTCCAGTCCTCTTGTAGAACTTCTGGGCTCTGTAGTCAGAAGAGTCATTTGTTGGACTATCTCCATATACTCCAGATCATCTGGATGGATACAGTCCAGGTCTTCAAGAGTGAAAAGAAAGTTGTCTGTACTTTCATCGGTGGAGATAAAAGCTTGAGAAGAACTTGTCTCTTGGAAGTGACTTCCTTGGATGTAGCTCTCTCTCGGTGTCTCTGGAAAGGTGATGAAAGGACCCTTTTGTGAGTTTTCAGGGTAGCAGATGAGATGATGCTGTGGTTCTCTGCTATCCCTTTCAACCACATGAAGGGCTGAACTCTGGTGAGTGTTGGAGTTACCAGATGAATTTTGCATGTTCATCTCCATCTGGTATCCACCGAGTATCCCATACAACTCAGTGAGAGTAAGGGTCTTGAGGTTTTCAGTCCTCTTAATGACCACACAGTAGTGTGTCCATTGTCTTGGAAGAGAGGACATGAACTTTCTAACAATATCCCTGTTTTCAATAGTTACCCTAACATCAGCTAGAGTATCAACAATCTCAACATACCTGATGTATTATTGAGTCATGGTTTCACCTGTCTTGAAGGTGAAATTTTCAAACTGCTGCTTCAGGAGATCATTCTTGTTCTCCTTGGCTTCATTTGAACCCTCATACATTAGTTTCAGTGCATCCTATAGCTGTTTAGCGGTCTTGCACTTCTTGAAACCTCTGTAGATGGAGTTTGGAAGAGCAGTTTGGAGGGTTGTCATAGCTTTCTGATCAACATCAATTCTTTTCCAGTCTTCATCAGAAAAGTCATCCTATTCCTTTGGTATCATGCCACCACCAGCAGCAGCTGAAGAGGTGCATGGTACATGAGGTCCATTGACAACAGACTCCCACATCCTGGAATCTTGATACTTGATAAAGCCTTCCATTCTTTGACACCAAGTGTCAAAATCCTCAAGACTGATCAGTGGGGACTTTGTCATGGTTCCAGTTTCCATATCAGCTTTGGTGATAGCTACCATTTGAAGAGTTAAGTGATGTGTGTAACTAAGAGGATTTGAAGATGGTGAGATCTTACAATCAAGAGCCTGGAATGCTCTGATACCAAATGCAGGACCGTTAAAGGGTACTTAAGCTTGCACTTAGTTAACACACTTAGGAGGATCTTAAGATCACTTAACAATTCAAATAGGGAACTGTGAACCTTTACTGAAGATACAAGATAAACACAAGTAAAATAAGAACAAGAGCACAAGTTAAAATTTTCAAGGAAGTTGTATATTGCTTCTCTAGTTCTATTACAAGTGTTGTACAAGTATGTTTTAAATACAAGAACTGGAGACTACTTATACTACATCCTACAACTGTCAATATACAAAAAGACAGTTGGAAGTGACTAATCTAGACAACAAGATCAGCCTAGAGTCAAAAGGCAGATTGGCTTTTGACTAGTGACTATGACAAGCCATAGCTCACTGACTTTCCTATTACAAAAAGCCAAGAGGAACAAAAACAGAAACTTGCAGGTGAAGACCTTTTCTACTTTATCATAAAGTATGGAAGTTTCACCAACTAGTGATAGCAGGTGAACTACCAGAGTATGCAGTAGATAGTAGGTTACTTTATGATAAAGTTGATGGAAAATGTATCTTTTCTCTCTCTTCAGAGGAAAATCAGTCTTGTCTTTAAACAGCTTCGGAAGACTTTGTCTTGAGAGCTTCGGAAGACTTCATCTTTTACCTTCGGAAGAGTTGAGTCTTTGGCTTTGGAAGACTTTACACTTGGAATATTTTCCAAGTTGTGTAAAGCTTCTGCTGCAGTTTCTTCTGAACTTTGGCTTCGGAAGATTTTACAGTTAGTATTTTTCTTGAGTGTGTAAAACTTCCGAAGCTAGTTCACCTTTGTTCCAAAGTGCATGTTGGAAGACTTGGTTGTTTTGGTATCATTTGGTTGCATCAGCTTCTTAACTTCAGAGGTTTCTACAGTTACCAATCTACGGAAAGTAAACTTTTATTGTTTTTAGATAATTCTTCCGCAGAACATCTACGAAAGATAATTTTTCTTTTGTTTACTGTTTAGGTGTATGATTCTAACATTTTGTTAGATCATTTGTTTATTTCTATTGGACCTTGTTGACTTTGTTTCATGGCAACTGTGCAAAAGAAATTAAAACTTCAGATATCCTGCAGCCAAGTTATTGTTCAAGTACCAAGTTTCTTCATTTAAATGTAATAGAATCTATTTTTCATGCTGATGACTACTCCCCTTAAATTTGTCATTAATCATGAACTTATGCATTTATCAGAAATTTATTGAGTGAATAGCATGAAAGCAATTATCTGACCATTTTATTAGGTAAGAAAGGAACAAAGATAAAATCTTTTTTGAATTATTCTTTATAAGCAGAAACTAAACATATTTACAAGCATATAAATCATAACATGGGATCATACTATGGCACTAAGCAACTTTCCTAAGGCATTTTGTATGTTGAAAGTAGACATGGATCTAGTGCTGATTGCAAGTATTATGATCCACAAAAATACAAGCAGGAGTATATATTCAACCTTTCATGCTATTTATCATGTTTTGGTAGTGCTTAAGATAGACAAATATGGACTCCACATTCAATTCACATTAGAGTTTGTCCTCCATTTATGAGTCAATTCATCACTTTTTCACACTTAAAACTATGTTTTGTAAATTATAAGCTTTATCTTAAGATTTCTTTGAAATCTAATTAATGCTGATATGATATTTTAAACTCTTTGAGATAGTATACAATTGATCACATTGGATTCTTTTAGAGCTGTTCCTTTTTGGAACTTTTTGATGACCAGCATCAGGTCACCAGGTCTTTACTTACGTAAAACAAAGGTGCCTAAAAACCCAGGTCTTTGCTCACACAAAACAGAGGGTTATGATGCGTAAAGATAGAAGTTATAAAGTGTTACAACATAGTATGCTTGGGTGAGTAAGTTGATCACAGCAGGATAAGACTTACTTGCTTGTTCCTTAAAATGGAATTGTCCACAATTTGTCACCTTGATATTATATTAAGCATGGACTTGTTATTTTCCACTCAAGCTAAACCTACTTACATATCAAATCACTTCAGATCAGTCTTTATTGTGTGTAAAAAATAGGAAAGTAAACAAAGGTATAGTGTGCTATCATTTCCTATGATATGAACTGCTTTTTCAAGAAAACATATTAACAAGATAATATATATATATATATATATATATATATATATATATATATATATATATATATATATTTTTTTTTGAAGTTTTATGAATGTTTTTGGCTTTATCATATTGAGAAGATGGACAGATCATGCTTTTCTTTGTGATGAAGACTAATCTTAGTTGATCATGCCTAAGGACTCAATTAAGAAATTAAATCTTACTGAGTCAAAAGCTTCAGTGAATAAATCAGCAAGCTGATTTGTTGTATCCACTTTGATTAACTTGATTAAACTTTTTTTTGAGCAGTCTCTTAGAAAATGATATCTAATTTCAATATGTTTTGTTTTGCTATGTTGCACTTGATTAGCAGTTATGAACATAGCATCTGAGTTAGCTATGTGAATAGGTGTTTGAAGAAAATTATAACCATAATCAAGTAGTTGGTTTTGCAACCAGAAAACTTGAGAGCAACCAGCTGAAGCAGCAATGTACTAAGCCTCAGCTGTGGATATTGACACATTTGTTTGCTTTTTGCACTGCCAAGAAACTAGTCTTGGTCCAACTATTTTGCCTCCTTTCTTACCCAACCAAATGCCACATTGAAGCTTTTTTTATGTTTGAAAACATGGAGGAGAGAATAGTTTCCTGTCATATGCCTGGAACAACCACTGTCAACAAGCCACTTGTTGTCAGTCCTCCATGGATGTTCCTACACAATAATGAAATCAATTAGAATGTGGAGCCCAAACCTTAATGGTTTTGGCTTGCCATTGTTATCTAGGATTGTTACTCTCTCATGGATGTGCCTAGATGTCTCAGGATTGTTTTTAGACTCAATTGATTCATTATGTTTTGTTTGGGGTGAGGATGAGTTTGATGAAGATGAACTTGAAACACTTTGTGCTTGATCCACAAGCACTTCCTCTGTCACCTCTTCTTTGAGTATCTTTTTCTTTGACCTTGATGCTAATATTTGATTGGGGAAAGTTTTTGCATCTTTTGTCTTTGATTTTGGCACTTGATTGCCCTTTTTAAAATGGTCATAGAATGCTTCATCTTCCTTCAAATCTACCTTCTTATGAGGTGTCTTGCTTTGAGGGTGTTGCTTCTCCTTTTTCTTGCTTTGATCAATAACAGATGTTGGTTTCTTTGTATTTGAAACCTTCTAATTTGGTTGCTGCTTCTTTTTCCTTTGGACCTTTGATTCATCATTCTCGGAGGATTGTGAGCCTGATTCAACATTCTTAGATTGTTGCTTCTTTTGCACTTTTGATTTGTTCTTTTTGTTGAAGTTGCATTCTTGAGTCGAATGGTTCTTCTTGTTGAAAATGGCACAGTGCTTATTGAAGTAACAATCAGTAGTCATATGATTGTTCATGTTCCATATGGAACAATAACTACTGAAGTAACAATCAACTGTGTTGTGATTATACATGTCACACCACTTGCAGTATTTTTCTTCAGCTTCATTCTCAGACTCAATCACTTTCTTCTTCCGCTTCTTCAATTCTCTTTCAAATTTTGCAGCAAAAAATCTTTTCCTCTTCCAGGCACTATGTCAAATGGTTCTTGTTGCTAAGGATTCACAGCTATTTGTTTCGTAACTTTCTTGATGGCAGTTTGTGATTCAGCAGATGATTTCTTCTTCCATAGATCTTCTACGGATGTTGACTGTTTTGATTCAGATGAATGCTTCTTCTGTAGATCTTCTACGGATGTTTGTTTTTGAAAAGCAACATTTTTCTTCGTTTGCTTTTCTACGGATGGTTCTGAACCAGTCTTCTTCTTCCGTAGGTGTTCTGCTGAAGTGATTTTCTCTTCTTCCTCCGTAGTTCTTTTTGATGACTGATTTTTGTGCTTCTTGTTGAGCTTATATATTCCTTCATTTAACTGACCAATTCATGTGTAGATGGTCTTCAACCAATTTCTTTTTTTGGGTGGATAAGGTAGCTTGATCTCCTTAATAACTTTAGGAATTATTTGCTCAATTACTATATTCATACCCTTACCCAAACCAGCACATTCTTTCTTATTAGGCTCATCAACCTCATCCAGGTCATCACACTCATCAAAGTCAAATTTTGAGTTATTTTGTTTTAAACAATCTGATTCAGATGAATCAGTTTCACTGATTTCAGTATCTTCACCATTTATAAAATCATTAATTTCATTTTTTGGTTTAGTTTTGGTGCTTGATACAAAATGATTTGACAAACTGTTTGTCATTGTCTCAGGTAGTGTGGTGTAGTTATCATTCACTGGTGGTGCAACAGCATGAAATCACAATCCATACCTGTTCTTTGATTCAATATGAGAATTTAAAATTTTCTCATATTACTGAGAAGATAATTGAAACTTTTGAAGTTTCACTTCAGTGGATGCATGATCAGACATTGATTTTGTTAAAGAGGTGGTCAAATGCTCAACTTGTGCTTTCAAATTATAGTTTTCAGACACGAGTTTATCCAAATCCTTTTATAAGGAAGTGATTTTGACCTGATATAATTTGTGTTCCCTCAAATGAGATTCATTCAAAATCATGGCTGACTTTATCAGCTAATTGTTGAGCATGGACTCTATATCTTTCAACCTCTTTAACACATCTGGATGAACATAATCTATCCCTTACCTCTCTGGCCATAGGTTGAATTTTGTTGTCCATGTTAGCCATCAATGCTCTAAACTTCTTTCTCATACATGCTCCAGTCACAAGTACCATCCTGCAAAATAATTAACCTAGTTTCTTTAGAGTTACTTGTACCTGCTAAAGAATTTGTGGCTGGTGGGGATGAGTTTGTAAGCTGAGGTTGCTTGAAGTTTCTTTGATTTGCTAGTCTTGTGTAACCTGTTGATTGCTGATTGTATTCCATTGAAAAGTGACCATACAAATTGCACTTATAGCAACTCACTTTTGATTTATCAATACCAATCTTGGTAGTTCTACCTGCAATAGACAATCCCTTATTCCTTCTCATATACATCTTGGCTCTGTAAGCAATCATGGCCATTTGCCATTGTAAATCCATTTCCTCTACTTTATCAGGATGAAGTTCTTCAAGGTCTTGTTGACAAATATGAGCAGTAGTCAAAGTACTACCCAAATAAGCTTGAAAGCGTTAACTAAAAGCTGCAAAGGCTGCTTTTTGTTCTTCTGGTTCTAGAACCATAGTAATTGGTTTAGATTGGGTGTTACTTTCGTTGGTTATGGATCCCTTTGCTGCCGTAGCATTTGAACTTTTTGAATCATCAGGTTTCCCTTTCACTTTCTTGTTAGAACTGCATTGAAAGTTTGATTTAGAGGACTTTGCTGCATAGAAACCAGCTTCTTCTTCATCATCACTCTCAACACAAGAGCTTCCATCATCATTGGAAATAAATGCACTTCCAGCACCCTTTTGTTTGTTTAAATTGATATGGTGTTATTGGTGCTTTTACACTCTTGTTTCTTGTTTTCTCATCCAACTTTAATGCTTCCATTTTTGCTACCAAAGTATCTAACCCAATTACCTTTAGATCAAGTGTTTCTTGAACATAGACACGGTTTGAGTCCAACTTTCAGGCAAAGTATGGAGCATCTTTTTGTTCAACTCCTCATTACTATACTTCAACTCAAAGATGTTCATTTCAGTAACAAGTTGCATGTATCTATGGAATAGATGAGGAACAGATTCACCTTAAATATGATGAAATGTCTGATACTATGAACGAAGGGTATCATTCCTAATGCTTATGAGCTCATCACTTCCTTCACACAAAGTGTAAAGAATTTTCCACAATGATTTTTATATTTTGTATGCTTCACATCTGATTAAGAGGTCTTCAGGTAAAGCCATAGTAACCATACTATAGGCCTTAATATCAATTTTGACTCTCTTAGCATCTTCAGGAGACAGATCTTTCAAACTTATGGGCTAATTGTTGTCATTGTAATCAGGTCCAAGAGCAGGTGGAATGTAAGGACCTTCAGTAATGGACACCCATAAGTCAGAATCAGTATAATTAACATGGTTCCTGACTCTGATATTCCATGTTTTAAATTCAGCTTTGTTCTCCAACTTTGGAGGTTGATAAGCTGAGCCAACAATTAAATTGCTCATTTTAGTTAATTTGTTAATTACAAAACAATCAACAGATCTAATACCCTATGAATGAGTAAAGCAAATGTAAAGCAAACAAAGTCACACAACAGTATCAAATAACTGATAATACTAATATCAAATTAGCTAAGACAGAAATTCCTTTGAATTAATGGCTTTTGTTGAGAATAAGCAAATTAATGACAAACTCTTAACAATTAAGAAGTTATGGTCAAAATTAGTCAAATCTGTCAATGAATTCTCAGTTGATTTGAAATTTGAGATATTTGAAATTTTGTTCAAATTTGTTAAAACAACCTAGAAATATTAAATCAACGGCACAAATCCACAAATCAAAGTGATATGTAGATTGAGGTTAATCGACCAATGGAACAGTACTCGCTAATCGATATAACAGGGTTTGATGATTTTAACCAATTACACCAATTTGTTGAGTAGAATACCTTTGTTAGCTATTGATTAGCTAAACCCAACTGGTGTTTTGATCAGTTTATTCAACAACACGCTTAAATCTGAGTTATGAAGTCTTAAGACGTGACGAACACT
>CM046427.1:30255063-30473925 GCA_025506505.1 Flaveria sonorensis
GAATCATCTGCATCATCAGAATCCGAATCATCACTGAATGAACCGAGATCTCCTTGAATTTTCTTTTCACCTGTAGAATCAAGCAAGTTAGATTGATTAAACAAGTTGGATTGAAAAGAGTTTGACAATGAATTTAAATCAAATAACCATGCAGAACCATTTGACACTAATGGAAAAGAGTTTTCAAGAAATTTAACATTGAATGTTTCAACTATAACATTTGTCCTAGAGTTATAAACTCGATAGGCCTTTGATACAGATGAATATCCAACGAAAAATCCATCATCAGAGTTTGATTCAAATTTTCCTAAATGATCACTTGAATTCAGAATCATAACCGTACAACCAAAAGATTTAAGAAAATCTATGTTTGGTTTCCTACCAAACATTAATTCATATGGAGTTTTCAGTTTGTCTTTAACAATTAATGAACGGTTCTGAACAAAACATGTAGTTGATATTGCTTCATCCCAGAATGTGATCGGAATTTTAGTATCGGCTAACATGGATCGTGCAGCTTCAATCAATGTTCGGTTCTTCCTTTCAGCAACTCCGTTTTGTTGAGGTGTTCTGGGAGCACTGAACTGGTGAGCTATTCCTTTCTTTGCACAAAACATGTCAAGAGTTAGATTTTTGAATTCCGTCCCATTATCACTTCTAGTTATTTTTACTTTTTGATCAAGATAATTTTCTACTTTAATGATGAATTCTTTTATTAATTCAGTTGTTTCAGATTTAGCATTTAGAAAGAAAACCCATGAAAATCTTGTATAGTCATCAATGATAACTAAACAGTAAGATTTTCTTCCAATACTCTTCATATTGGTTGGTCCAAAAAGGTCCATATGCAACAACTGAAGGGGTTTGGAGTTTGAGTTTATCAGCTTGGACTTATAAAACGCTCTGTGCTGCTTCCCCTTTAAACATGCTGAGCAAAAATCAGTTGTGGCAAACTTCTTTGATGGAAGGCCGATAACATGATTTCCTGCTATGAGCTTGTTCATATTCTTGAAGTTGGAATGTCCGAGACGTCTATGCCAAAGCTGGCTTTCATCATTTGATGCTTTAGCAAAAAGACAAGTTGTTTCTGTAGAAGGGTCCACTTGAGACATATCCAGTTTGTATACGTCTCGGTCTCTGACAGCTTTAACAATCACGAAATCCTTGCTTATCTGAAATCCTGGTTTCAAGATATAACAGAAAGAATCATCAAAAAGTACAGAGTAGGATTTATCACAAATTTGGGATACACTTAACAAATTAAAGTTCAACTGTGAACAGAAGTTGACTTTATCAAAGCTTATAATCCCGTTGGATACTGTTCCTTCTCCGGTTATTTTTCCTACCTCATCACCACCAAAGTCTGCATGCATTCCATCTTTTAACTAAAAATCTTGTAATAAGGCCTGATTCCCTGTCATATGCCGGCTACACCCACTATCCATATACCAAGTATTGATTGGTCATCACGGGCGTACCTGCAAAACAAAAAAAATTAAGTTGAATAATCTACCTAAGCCTAAATGGTCTTGGGTTTTCCAAACTTGTCAACAATAGTAAATTTTTTAAAGTGAAGTTTGTTGACATTAGGTTTATTCTTTATGAATTTACCAATTCTGTTATTTGTAACAAAATTGTGCTTGGTTGGAAAATTCATGCTTTTTGACTGACCATTGTTTGAAAATCTTTTATTTTCAAAACTTTTGTTATTAATTCTCACTGACCTTGGAATGAAATTATCATTGAAGTATTGTTTAGGTCTCACTAAATTATTTCTTTTGAAAGTGTTCAAACCTAAGGAGGGTTGGTGTGCTAATCTTTGAAAATCAACATTTTGGTTTCTTTTATAGTGCGGATTAACATAACCTTTGCTTACTGTTGAAGTGGCAAATCCTCTCCTCTGTGAATTGTTTCTAAAGTAACAATCTTTAGTGTTATGAGTTTGCTCATCACAATAGGTACAGTATTTGTTAAAATAACACTCTGAAGTTGAGTGATTTCTCATATCGCAAATGTGATAGTATTTGTTAAAAAAACATTCAGACGTTTTGTGATTATAAATCTCACATATGTTACAATACCTCTGTGGAGTCTTGAATAATTGCTTATTAACCTTTGACATTGACGCAACATTAGAAACTTGGTTACTTTTAGGTGTCAAAGAGTTAATTTGTTGTTTTTGATTTGAAGAGTTATGCTTTTGATTGAAACCACTTTTCTTTTGCATAATTTGTTTTTGTTTTTGAACATGAATTTCATTCTTATTTTCCTTAGATACAAATCTTTTAGCTACAGCGGAAGTCTTAGAATCTGAACCCGTTTTCAGATCAGATGTTGATTTATTCTTAGGATTTTCTTTAACATCTTGAATGGAGTTCACATTCAACAAACCAGCAGATACAAATTTAATTGGCTTTAATTTTGTTGCCTGATTTGTTTCTTTTGTCTGATTTTCCTGAATTTTTATTTGTTCATTTTTAGCTTTATTTATCTTTATTCTTCTTCTCTGATTCCTTGATTTTGTAGAACCAGTTTTTGGTTTAGATTGAACATCCTCAGTTGAAGATTCTTTTTCACATCCTTCCTTTTTCTGGTCTTTTTGCCATTTAATGAATTCTGGATTATTTAGACCAAATGAATTTGAATCTTCTGATGTTTCTTCATCATTTTTGTTTTGAAATCTGAGTTTTGGTTATTAGTTATAATATTCACTTCCTCCAAAACTGACTCTTTAGGAACAAAAACTTTCTTTGTTTTAGGCTTTGGTTCATAAGCTTTTACTTTAACAGGATGACCATTTTTTATCTTTTCGTTATCTTTTTCTTCAAAAAAATCCACATTTGTTTTCTCTTCTTCAGCATCAGACATCTTGGTCTTGTTTTGAAAAGCTTTTAATTTTGCCTTGTTTTCTGGAGAGTGATCATGAGTGTTAAAATTTTTTGGTAAGGTTGATTCAGGCATCGGTTCATGAGTGAAACCAAATCCTGCCTTTTGTTTATCTTTTCGTTCATTTACCAGCTTTTCCATAATGGTTTTAGAACTTTTAACTTTGGCGAGATCAACTTGAGTATCTGCATGAGCTATCTTCTCCAGTTCCAGATTTTTTGTCATCTCTTCAAGTTGTTTTGATACAATTTCAAGTTCTCTTAGAGTTTTGTTCCATGAATTTTGAATAGAGATAATCTTTTTGTCAAATACTTTATGATCATTTTTAAGTTTGGTATGCATTAGTTCTTCTTGCTTAAGTTTTTCACAAATCTTGTAAGAATAATTTCTGTAGTATTCGACATGCTCGAAGCAAGACTTTGTGCATAATTTTTCTCTGACTTCTGATGGAATTTCAGAATATTTAGGAGGAGAAGTTTCAGATTTAGAGCTTTAAACCTTTGGTTGATCAGATTTTGTCATCAATGCAACTTCCTCTGAATCTTCCTTGGGATCAGACTTATCACTCCAGTCATAATCTTCTTCATCGTTCTCAGAGTTTCCATCAGCTGTTGGATCATTAAATTCAGACCAATCTTCTTTTTGTATATATGCAACAAGAGATAAATTGGAGGTTAAATCAGTAGTAAACTGCTCAGCATATGCACTCCAATCATAACCATCTTTAACACTAACAACAAGAGCTTTCTTGGGCTCCTCTGATGATTTAGAATCATCTTTCAATTCTGGCATTGGTAGGCTTTGATAAGGTTTCTGAAATGACTTCTGTGAAGATTGCTGAAACCTTTGATTACTTGAGCTTGATTGGCCATTTCCTCCTTTATTCCTTGGAGCTTTGCACTCTCTAGAGAAGTGACCATAGCTGTTACAGTTGAAACACCTAGATTTGGACTTATCAAATCCAACAGACTTGTTTGCACTCGGCTTGTAGTTTCTGTTGACATACGAGTGTTTCTAAGTCCTGTAAGCTATCATAACCATTTTCTAGTTGAGATCCATTTCTTCTACGTCGTCTGGATCTATTTCAAACAAATCCTGCGAAACAAGATCAAGTTGTGCTAGATAACTACCATGATAAGCTTGAAAGCTTGCCATAAATGCAGTGAAAGCAGTTTTAGACTCTTCATCCTATAATAGGATGTTTATTACATCGTTAACTTTGCTAGTTTTAGCAGAGTTAGTAGATGGAGTCTCTGCTTGAGAATTAAAACTTTTAGGCATAGGAGGAGATTGAGGTTGATTCTGAGTAGTATAGGCAGGTGCACTTGTGTAAGTAGAATCAGTGAAGAACCCTACGCCAACAAATAGATCACCCTCATCTTCTGGAGAAGTTTCAATCTTAGCCATGAATGCATTCTCCACAGTACTTGTTGGACAAGCAACATATTTATATTGTGACATCGAAGCTGCTCTGTCATTGTTTCTAGAACTTTCATCAATTTCGGCAGATTCTATTTTAGCAATCAAGAGATCAAGATCCATTGGGAATTTCTTAGTATGCTTTAACAGAGTGACTGTTTGCTTCCATGAAGATGGAGGAGCATTGAGAAGCCTGAAGTTAAGATCTTTTAAATCATTCTTGATGCCTGCAGTCGACATTTCAGTTGTCAGTTGAACAAATCTGTTCATCATCTGATTTATTGTTTCACCAGATAAATGTTCAAAAAGTTCTAATTGTCTCTTTAATTTTTGCTTTTTCAGATCCTGGATCTCCTTTCCACCTTCACATATTATTTTCAATGCCTTATACATGGTATATCTCGTCTGATAACCATCAAGCCTTGTAAGGACTTCAAGTGGCAGTCCTTTGCACATCAAAGAATACGCTTTTATATCATTTTTAACTTTCCTGAGATCATCACCCCGTAATCCATCTTCAGGAAATGGTTCCTGAGATTCTTTGGTGTAGACAAAACCTCTATCAGGACTATCTGAAGTTATAGGAATATGAGGTCCTTTTTCTATTGATTTCCATAGATCAGTGTCAATAGAGTTCAAGTGATGTTTTAATATCAGTGACCAATTCTTGAAATCTGCTCTATTCTTCAGCTTGGGAACTCTGTTCTCTGAGTCTTCTGATTTTACCTTTTTTAGTTTTTGATTTTAAAAAAAATTTGTTTTTGTTGTTTTTAATGTTTTGAATTAAAACAATGAATTGAAAATATTTTTGGATTTTTTAAGTTTCTGAAAAATTTTCTAAGTGTTGAAGCTGATGCGTCCAAATAGTGGTAAAACGTACAAACAGTTGTGATACTTCCTTTGACTTTGACTTTGAAACGTCTAAGGGATTGCCTTAGAAAATTCCAAAACGCCCAAGTTGAAATGCGTCTGAACAGTAGTAAAACGACTGAATAGTTGTCAGACGCCTGGGTATAGAAACGCCCAAAAAGTTCAAAAACGCCTAGAATTCCTTGGTGTCAAACTTCCAAAGTGTCCCAACAGTTGAAATGTGTCACAACAGTAGAAAAGCGCCTAACTGAAAAACACCCAAACAGTGGAAATGCGCCTAAACAGTTGTTATGCGCCCAACACTTGAGCAATTTTCAGCAGTGTTTTTGACCTAATGCGCCACATTCATCAGTTTCATACGAACTTAAATTTTCTAAAATCCTTCAAAACTTGATTAATTGATCTGAAATCCTCAAATTATGTAGGAAATTGATCAATAATCAATCCTTCAACTTTAATTTCTTCAATTAACAACCAAAATTGATCTTTTGATTCAAGAACATGTTCGACAAATAAAGAACAGGTTCGAAGAGCTTTTTGCTCAAATTCACTGATTTGAACGAATTGTACTGCTAATTGTGAATCAAATCATGTTCCTGATGATGAAACACAACTGAATTCAACAATTATATGACTGAATTGTTTATCAATCATAGATTCAAGTGATTATGAGAGTTCGACGGTTGAAGAACTTCAATCACTGAACTGAAAGCTCTAATACCATTTGATGAGCTCAAAATGGATTGATCTGTGATGATATTTGAACACAATTCAATCTGAAACACACAAGTATTCAATTCAACATAAGAAATCAACAAAAATTCATAGAGTTTTCATTGATTAAGCATAGAAGAATACAAAGTGTAGTAAACAGTTACATTATGTCTCAATCTAAAAACTTATCTACACCATACATATCTATGCTATTTATACTAATCAAGAAAACAAAGGAACATATTTACATAAAAAGTCCCTATACTATGACAAAAATGTAAAAGACACACAAAGACAAATGTTAATCTTTAAAGAAGCATCTACATAGACACAAAATGATTTGTCAAACTGTTGGTCATGGTCTCAGGTAGGGTGGTGTAATTATCATTAATTGGTGGAGCAACAGTATGATTTCCCAATCCAGACTTGTTCTTTGATTCAATATGAGAGTTTAACTGTTTCTCATACTGCTGTGATGATAGTTGGAATTTCTAAAGTTTTACTTCAGTTGATGCATGATCTAACATGGACTTGGTTAATGAGTTGGTCAAATGCTCAACTTGTGCTTTCAAATTATAATTTTCAGACATAAGTTTGTCTACATCCTTTTGTAGTGAATTTATTTGGACTTGATAAAGTTTATGTTCTCTTTCATGACATTCATTTAAAAGCATAGTTTCTTTGACTTTATCAGCCAATTGTTGAGCACGAGCCCTGTATCTCTCAACCTCATCAGCACATAAGGAAGAACATAACCTTTTTCTTATCTCTCTGGCCATTAGTGGAACTTTGTTTTCCATATTTGCCATCAAAGCCTGATTTTCTTCTAATACTTCCTTCTCGTACATGCTCCAGTCACAAGTACCATCATGCAAAATAATCAAACCAGTTTCTTTAGAATTATTGGTACCTGTTGAAGAGCCTGTGGTTGGTGGGGATGAGTTTGTTAGCTGTGGTTGCTTGAAGCTCCTTTGATTTGCTTGTCTTGTATCTATTGTTGATTACTGATTGTTGTTGCATTCCCTTGAGAAGTGACCATATAGATTACATTTGTAACACCTCACCTTGGGTTTGTCAACACCAATTTTTGTTGTTCTGCATCCCACTGATAATCCCTTGTTTCTCTTCATGTACATTTTAGCTCTATAAGCAATCATGGCCATTTGCCATTGCAGATCCATCTCTTCTACTTCATCTGGATGAAGTTCTTCTAGGTCTTGCTGACAGAAGTCAGCAGGAGTCAAGGTATGTCCCAAGTAGGCTTGAAAGCTTGAACTGAAAGCTGCAAAGGCTGCCTTTTGTTCTTCTGATTCCAGAACCACAGTAATTGGTTCTGTTTGATTGCTAGATTTGTTGGATTTGGAGTCATATGACTTTCCTTTTGATTTTCTGTTTTTATTGTTTTGAGAGTTCAACTGAGGGCTTGGCAACATAGAAGTCAGTTTCCTCTTTAGTATCATTTTCAACACAAGAGTTATCATCATCATCATTAGAGATGGAGGCACTTCCAACACCCTTAGTTTCTTTGAATTGGTACGGTGCTATAGGTGCTTTAACACTCTTGTTTCTGGTTTTCTCGTCTAGTTCCAAAGCTTCTACCTTTGCAATCAGAGTGTCCAATCCAATTGCCTTCAGATCAATAGTATTCTTAAACATGGACATAGTGTGTGTCCAGCTTTCTGGTAATGAATGAAGCATCTTCTTGTTTAACTCCTCATTGCTGTAATTCAGTTCAATGATATTCATCTCTGTAACAAGTTCCATAAACCTGTTGAGTTGTTGAGGAACAGACTCAGCCACAATATGATGAAAATTCTCATATTGTGAGCGAAGTGTATCCTTTTTATGCTTCTTATCTCGTCACTTCCTTCACACAAAGTGTGCAGGATTTTCCATAACGAGTTTGCTGTTTTATATAATTCACACCTGATCAAGAGATTTTCAAGCAAAGCCATAGTAAGCATACTATATGCTTTGATGTCAATCTTGACTCTCTTGGCATCATCAGGTGATAGATTTTTTAAACTTACGGTTGATTGTAGTCTTTATAGTCTAGTCCTAAAGCAGGTGGAATATAAGGACCTTCAGTAATCGACACCCATAACTCAGAATCTGTGTAATTAACATGATTTCTAAATCTGATTTTCCAAGTTTTAAAATCAGATTTATTTTCCAACTTCGAAGGTTGATAAGTTCCAACCACTGAATTGATCATGTTAATTAACTTGATTAAATAAATACCAATTAATCAAATCAAACTGATAGATCAATTAATCTAGATCAATGAGCATGTGTCTCTGATACCACCTGATAATCCAAGGATCGTTGCAGGAATTATCAATTTGATTTTAACAAGTATTGATCGCGGAATTATCAATACCTGCTATTTAATGGATTATTTATCAAAAGTTGAAATCGATGAACAAGAAGAACAACTAGAAAAACTAAACGTAATAATGCAATACACAGATTGTTTTCAATTGCTCTTCATTCATAATCAATCGATTACAAATGATTATAATGCTATATGTTCTTGATGCTTGATCTTGCTATATTGTTAATGTTCTGTGTGTGGATCTTTGTTATTGTTCTATTGATATATAGAGATCGTGTATCTATTCTGTTCCTAAATCATTGCTGATATTTCGCTATTTTGTTGCTATACTTAAGCTAACTTCCTCTAACTATACGAATCCTTGCCTTTTTTATCGGCATAGGAGTTCATAATTTACAATGGAAATTATATTTTACAAAATAGAATGTTGTTGATGTGATGTGGAATATTCGCTTGAATCAAATATCTTTTGCCGCCATTGACTTGATGTTATTGCTCTGACATGTTGACTTGTTGACTATGTTGCGTACTTGATGATGTGAAATCAATACAAGTTTGTTAATCTTCCGTAGAAATTGGTCTTCCATAGGAAGTTCTTCTTCTGCAACAATTAGTCTTCCACAGCAACACTTTGTCTTTAGCATTTGTTCTTCAGTGGTTGTGCTTCCGCAGGAGTTCTTGTACTTGTTCTTCAGCAGCTTCACTTGATCTTTGGTCTTGTTCAGCTGTTGTTGTTCTTCCGTAGGAGATCTACGGAAGCACAAACTTCATATATGCTCCAGAGAACATATACGGAAGAACACTTATTCATCCGTAGGTTGTTCTAACACTTAGTCAATTTTTCCAAATTGACCAAGTCTGATGTTTCCTGTAATAACATAAACTAACACACACAATTATATGGGTTACCATATAATTCATGCATTACATTATATTATCAAAAAGAGAATTACAATGATTAATTACAAGAGTTGGCAAGTCAACTAAACCTATCCATTTGATCTAGTTCTAATAGTAACCTTCCCTAACAATCACCAATTCAATGGAGTTTTGATACGCAAGCTTTCTAAACACACTTGTGAACAATCTTAAGAAATCAGATTATAATCATCATTAAAATCATACTAATTAATAACAATTGGAACATAGCATCTATTATTTAAATCAAAACCAAAACAGAACACGAAACCATACCAATGACCATTGAAATCAATCCACTCCTGCCTTTGACTCATCAATAACACTCCACAACCAACTTCGGACACTCTTGCCTCGAAAATCCACCAAATCAATCAAAACGAGAACTATGGATCCCTAAAACACTTAATTGACCATCTAGGCAAGTAAACGAGGTGTAAAGAACCAAGAAATAACTCGTATTTACTCGTTAGGAATGGAGAATCAAATTACACTAGCAACATGAAAATAATCAGACGTCAAACAAGAAACGCAAGCCTTGATTGATGATAAAGAAGTCAAATCAATCTAACACGACCAAGTAGATAAGATCTACTTGTATTTTAATAAAAAATGTGCAACTATAGTTTGGTGCATCAAAGTACTCACAAAAGCTTAACTAATTAACATGGGAAAGGAACAAGTTGTACCAAAACATTAAAAATAATAGTTCTAGCATGGATAGTTTGTAACTTTCCATAACAATCTCCAAATCAATGGAGTTTTGATACGCAAGCCTTCTGAACACACTTGTGAACCAATCTTAATAAATCGGATTATAATCATCATTAAAATCATACTAATCAATCACAATTGGAACATAGCATCTATTACTCATCACTAAAATCATACTAATCAATCACAACTGGAACATAGCATCTATTATTTAATTCAAAACCAAAAGCAAACACGAAACCACACGAATGACCCTTGAAATCAATCCACTCCTGTCCAAAACTCATCGATTACATTCCACAACCAACATTGAACACTCTTGCCACAAAAATCCACCGAATCATTCAAAACGAGAACTATGGATCCATAAAACACTTAATTGACAATCTAGGCAAGTAAACGATGTGTAAATAACCAAGAAACTACTCGTATTTACTTGTTAGGAATAGAGAATCAAATTACACTACCAAAATGAAAGTAATCAGACTTCAAACAAGAAATACAATGCTTGATCGATGAAAGAGATGTCAAATCAAGCTAACACGTCCAAGTAAATAAGATCTACTTGTATTTTAATAAAAAAAATGTGCAACTATAGATTGGTGCATCAAAGTGCGACGAAAGCTTAACTAAATACATTGGAAAGGAACTAGTTGTACCAAAACAACAAACAACTATAGTTCATGCATGGATAGTTTGTAACTTTCCCTAACAATCTACAATTCAATGGAGTTTGATACGCAAGCCTTCTGAACACTCTTGTGAACCAATCTTAATAAATCGGATTATAATCATCATTAAAATCATACATATCAATCACAATTGCAACATATAATCTATTATTTAAATCAAAACCAAAACCAAACATGAAACTACACGAATGACCCTTGAAATCAATCCATTCCTGCCCAAAACTTATCGATAACACTCCAGAACCAATTTCGAACACTCTTGCCTCGAAAATCCATCGAATTGAATCAAAATGAGAACTATGGATCTACAAAGTACTAATTGACCATCTAGGCAAGTAAACAAGGTGTAAAGAACCAAGAAACTACTCGTATTAACTCGTTAGGAATGGAGAATCAAACTACACCACCGAAATGAAAGTTATTAGGTGTCAAACAAGAAACGTAAAGCTTGATCGATGAAAAATAAGTCAAATCAAGCTAACATGACCAAGTAAATAAGACCTACTTGTATTTTAATAAAACACATGCAACTATATATTGGTGCGTCAAAGTAATCACGAAAGCTTAAGTAAATACATGGGAAAGAACTAGTTGTACCAAAACATTAAACAACAATAGTTCTCGCATGGATAGTTTGTAACTTTCCCTAACAATCTCCAATTCATTGGAGTTTTGATACGCAAGCTTTCTAAACGCACTTGTGAATCAATCTTAATAAATCAAATTATAATCATCATTAAAAACATACTAATCAATCACAATTGGAACATAGATCTATTATATAAATAAGAACCAAAACTGAACACGAAACAACATGAATGAACCTTGAAATCAATCCACTCCTGCCGTTGACTCATCAATAACACTCTTGCCTCGAAAATCCACCGAATCAATCAAAACGAGAACTATGGATCCATAAAACACTTAATTGACCATCTATGCAAGTAAACAAGGTGTAAAGAACCAAGAAATTACTCATATTTACTCGTTAGGAATGGAGAATCAAATTACACTAGCGAAATGAAAATAATTAGACTTCAAACAAGAAACGCAAACCTTGATCAATGAAAAAGAAGTCAAATCATGCTAACACGATCATGTAAATAAGATCTACTTGTATTTTAATAAAAAAATGTGCAACTATAGATTGGTGCATCAATGTACTCACAAAAGCTTAACTACTTACTTGGGAAAGGAACTAGTTGTACTAAAACATTAAACAACAATAGTTCCCGCATGGATAGTTTGTAACTTTCCCTATCATTCTCCAAATCAATGGAGTTTTGATACGCAAGCCTTTCGAACACACTTGTGAACCAATCTTAATGAATCGGATTATAATCATCATTAAAATCATACAAATCAATCACAATTGAAACATAGCATCTATTAATCATCATTAAAATCGTACTAATCAATCACAATTGGAACATAGCATCTATTATTTAAATCAAAACCAAAACCAAACACGAAACCGCACGAATGGCCCTTGACATCAATCCACTCCTGCCCAAAACTCATCGATGACACCACTGTAACACCCGAAATTTTGTCAAAAACAAAGGAAAAGCAAAGTATTAAGAAGAGAAAAGAAAAGAAGCACTAGTGGAAGTGGCCAAAGTGTAAAAAGTACAAAACTGGTGCTAGTGCATTGGAGGCACAGGAAGGGATCTGAGTCTACGTGGGAGACTGAAGAAGAAATGAGATAACATTACCCATAACTGTTTGAAAAATGACAGGTTTCGGGGACGAAACCTCTATAAGGGGGGTGGACTTGTAACACCTGAAATTTTGTCAAAAACAAAAGAAAAGCAAAGTATTAAGAAGAGAAAAGAAAAGGAGAACTAGTGGAGGGGGCCAAAGTGTAAAAAGTACAAAACTTTATTATTTTAATGTTTCAAAGGCATGGCCGCCAATTACCCTACTTCACCAACCTGTTTCAACTGCTAAAAAGAAGAAAGCAGAGCTTCATCGGTTTCTAGTGAGAGAAAGCTTCGAAGGTGAGTGTTTTCTTGCGTTTTTGTTCGGTTTCAGCTGAGTTTTTAGCTTCGGGACCAATTCTTATGTGTTCTCTGTGTTTGGTTCTGCTTTTTTGGTGTGTTTTGAACTCCAAGTGCTTACGCCTTTGGAGAAGTTTTGCTCGAAAGCTGCTACAGGTGAGTTCTAGATCCCTGGTTTTCTTGTTTTAAACGTATTTTGGGGCTGAAAATGCATATAAAACATTTTACAACTTATATGTATGTTAACTGTATGTATGTTTGTGTATGGTTGGTTGTGTTGTATGGTTTTATGCTTATTTTAGGTGCCTTGTAAGTTAGTTATGGGTTGAGAACCATTTAGGATGATGATTTGGGTCTAGACAATGTAAGTTTCAAACTAAGTATGCTCATGCGCCTGAAATTTGCTTAAAACGCCTAAATCCCTTTCTCATGCTCCCAAATTGGGCTCATGCGCCTGGATTTTGCCCATGTGCCTAAGTGGTAGGCTCATGCACCTGATACTTAGCTAAAAAGACTTAAGTTCCACCCCATGCACCCCAATAGTGCCCATGCGCCCACTACCCAAATGCCTAAGTGTACCTCATGCGCCCAAATAGCATTCATGCGCCCAGAAAAATGCTCAAATGCCTAAGTGTTAGTTCAGGCACCTAACTTTCCATGCACCCAGGTACTCATGCGCCTGCATAGTACTCAGGCACCTACATAGTGCTCATGCGCCAAAAAGACTTAGAATTTTTTTTGAGATTTTAAGAAATATAAATTTTAAGGTTTAAGATCTGGGATGTTTTGATGGTTATATGTGTTTGTGTTATGCATGATTATGGAATGTTCTTATGTTCCATATTACGTATTATTATGTGACTTTACGTGGTGTGATTATGCTCGTATACGTAAAGTATTATCATAAATGAAGTGAAAGATTAATGATAATGAAAAGTGGAACATAACGAATGAATGAAAAGTCTTGCAAGCAAAATTTTTAGAGAGGTTCACAACTCATTGAGAGTTGTTACCTCAACTGTGTGTTATATAACATGCGATTTAACCCATGAGGGTTCACACACAGGAGGGTTAGTCTTTGTGACTAATCGAGACGTGCAAAAACGGGATCCTTGTCGCTTGACCCCAAAAGGTGGTTGCTTCATGCACAATGATGGGGCATAGCTTATGACAGGATCTGGATAGAAGTGAAATATAATGAAAAAGTATGAAACGAACGAATACGTGTGATAATGGAAGATAATAAGCTTATACCTTGATGTATGTACAATGAATGCTCATGAACGAAAGTAAAGGACGTATTTTAAGGAAAAGGATATTTTATTATAAACAAGGTACTTTAATGCTTTTAAAACTAAAACTCACTCAGCAACACTAACTTTTATGCATTTTCAGTTGGCAGGTAACAGTTACTGGGGATGGCACATGGGAAAAGTTACTTGGCGGGCAAGATTGGCATCCATTCGTGCATGTTAATTATCTTGTTTTATAATGCAACTAAACACTACCAAGTTCAATGAGATGGCAAGACCGGTGCCGGATCAGGTGATGCCGGTGTCGAGAAAGATCAAGAGGTATATTCAGGGATTGTCGGCGGATATCCGCAGGCACATGATTGCTGCCCGACCGAGTACCTTTAGGTCGGTGGTGGATTTGGCAAGGAGGTTGTATGATGAGAGAGAGGTGGTCGTGGTTGAGGTGAGTAAGAAGGGTGGTGGTGATAGGAACTGGAGTGGGAAGCGATTTGGACGTGGTGGTTTCACTCCAAATAACAAGAAGGCAAGAACGAATGACCGGCGGGTAGTGTCGGCGAGTGCTGGGGCAAGGAGATGTGGTAAGTGTGGGAGAGACCATGCTGGAGAATGTAAGTGGGGATTGAATGTCTGCTTCAAATGTGGGAAGCCCAGTCATGTGGCAAAATATTGTGGGGGATGAGGTGCTATAATTATGGTGAAGATGGCCATCTGAGCAGAGACTGCAAGAAGCCGAGGGCTGAAAGTTATGGGGTGAAGAAGAGGATGGAGAATGAAGGACAGAGGGCAAGTGCTAGAGCATTAACAATGACCCGGGAGGAGGCCAGGGTGGACCCCGATGTCGTGTCAATTATGTTCCTAGTAAGCCAAACTTGTGCCTCTGTGTTATTTGATTCTGGTGCTAGTAGGAGTTTCATTTCTGCTGCTTTCTGTGCTAAGTTGCCTGCTAGTAGTAGAAATATTGATAAGCCCTTCAAATTAGAAACTGCTATTGGGAAGTCTATCAGAATTTCTAAGATGATAAAGGATTATGACATAGAATTGGAAGGCCATAGGTTCTCTGCTAAATTATTTGTGATGCCCCTAGGCGGATTCGACGTAGTTCTAGGGATGGATTGGTTAGCAGCCTATGATGCGAATATTGTGTGTCACAAGAAAATGATCAGATTAACTATGCCCAATGGAAGTTCAGTGACGGTCTACGATGATCGAGTGACTATGGTTCCTAAAGTGATTTCGATAGTGGTGGCAGAGAAGTGCATGAAGTGTGGATGTAGTGCCTACTTGGCTTACGTGAAGGATGTGGATGCGTCAGTACCACAATTGTCTGATGTACCAGTGGTGTGTGACTTTTCAGACGTGTTCATAGAAGAATTACCAGGTGTGCCACCAGACCACGAGATCGAGTTTCAGATCGATTTGATACCTGGTGCTCAGCCTGTTGCCAAGGCACCGTATCGACTGGCTCCGTCTGAAATGAAGGGATTGATGGTTCAGTTGCAAGAGTTGTTGGACAAAGGGTTCATCCGACCGAGTATCTCTCCCTGGGGTGCTCCGGTCTTGTTTGTAAAGAAGAAGGACGGTAGTATGAGGATGTCCATTGACTACCGAGAGTTAAACAAGTTGATGGTGAAGAACCGATATCCATTACCTAGAATTGATGACTTGTTTTACTAGCTCTAAGGTGCCAGTTGGTTCTCAAGAATAGATCTTCGATCTGGCTACCATCAATTGAAGGTGAAGGAGCAAGACATCCCTAAAACAGCTTTTCGTACGCGTTATAGACACTACGAGTTTCTCGTTATGTCTTTTGGTCTAACTAACGCGCCAGCTGCTTTTATGGATTTGATGAATAGGGTGAGTTGGCTGATGTTGGATAAATCAGTGATTGTGTTTATCGATGATATCCTGATTTATTCGAAAAGTGAAGAAGAACATGCCGGTCACATTCGTGAGGTGTTGGAGAAACTTAGAAGAGAGAGGTTGTATGCTAAATTCTCTAAGCGCGCTTTCTGGTTGCGTGAAGTTTAATTTTTGTGTCAAGTGGTAAATTCTGAAGGAATCACGGTGGACTGGGCAAAGGTTGAGGCAGTGATGCAGTGGAAGTCTCCAAAGACGCCATCCGAGATTCGCAGTTTCTTGGGTTTGGCGGGGTACTACAGAAGATTTATCCAAGACTTTTCCAAGAAATCCTCACCATTGACCAAGTTGACCCATAAGGACGTAAAGTTTGTACGGGTTCTGGAACAGGAGAATTCTTTTAAGGAGTTAAAGATGAGATTGACTCAAGCTCCTGTCTTGACGTTGCCCAAAGGGAATGAAGACTTAGTGGTCTATTCAAATGTTTCTTATTCGGGATTGGGTTGCGTGCTAATGCAGAGGGGAAGAGTAATAGCCTATGCGTCCCGACAGTTGAAAATCCACGAGGCTAATTACCCCACTCAAGACTTGGAGCTACCGGCTGTGGTCTTTGCACTGAAGATTTGGAGGCACTATTTGTACGGGACGAAGTGCACTATCTTCACGGACCATAAGAGTTTGAAATACTTCTTTGAGCAGAAGGACCTTAACATGAGGCAAAGGAGGTGGCTAGAATTGACAAGGATTATGATTGTGAAATCCATTATCATCCAGGCAAAGCCACCATAGTGGCAGATGCCCTTAGCCGGAGGGAGAGACCCGAGCCAATCCGGGTGAAAGCTTACCAGTTGTTTATGACCTCCGATGTGATGACACAGGTCAAAGAGTTCCAAGATGAGGTGTTGAAAGAAGATCACCTTAACTCTGAAAGGATGAGAGGTCTAGTCACGGAGTTGGGTGAAAATACACACGGAGTTAGAAACCGCTTCGGGCGGATATGGATCCCTCGTCATGGAGAACTACGGGGGCGGATCATGGATGAAGCTTATAAGACTCGATACTCCATTCATCCCGGTGCTACCAAGATGTATCACGATATGAAGAAAGATTACAGGTGGCTGGCTATGAAGCGTGATGTGGCGGAGTATGTGAGCAAGTGCCTTACTTGCTTGCAAGTGAAGGCAGAGCATCAGAAGCCATACGAGAAGATCCAACCTTTGGATATACCCAAGTGGAAATGGGAGCACATCACCATGGACTTCATTACGAAGTTACCACGTACGGCAAGGGGGTACGATGCCATATGGGTGATAGTCGATCGTCTAACGAAGAGTGCCCACTTTCTACCGATCCGCGAGACGTATTCTTCCGAGAGGTTAGCGGATTTATTCATTAAGGAGATTGTAACGTGTCATGGTGTACCGGTGCCTATCGTGTCGGACCGTGACACTCGGTTTTCATCTATGTTTTGGAAGAGATTCCATGATGCAATGGGTATGAGGTTTCATATCAGTACGACTTACCACCCCTAGACAGATGGTCAGTTTGAGAGGACGATCCAGATGCTTGAGGATATGCTCTGAGCATGCGTGATCGACATTGGAGGAAGTTGGGATGAACACTTACCGTTAGCTGAATTCTCATACAACAACAGTTATCATGCCAGCATTGGTATGCCACCATATGAGATGCTATACGATAGGAGGTGTAGAACGCCTGTGTGTTGGGGTGACATCGGGTAGAAAGAGTTGGGAAGTATTGAGGTGATCAAGGCTATGACGGAGAGGTTAGAGAAGATCAAAGCCTTTATGAAGGTGGCAAAAGATAGACAAAAGTCATATGCTGATAAAAGGCATAGACCCATTGAGTTCAACGTGGGCGATATAGTCATGTTGAAGGTCTCACCTTGTAAGGGGATCATCCGGTTTAGAAAGAGGGGTAAGCTGAGCCCGAGTTACACAGGACCTTTCCGAATTATTGCACGAGTAGGATAGGTGGCCTATCGATTGCAGCTACCCTATGAGTTAAGTGGAATTCATCCAACATTCCATGTGTCTCATCTGAGAAAATGTCAAGCTGATGAAGATATCATTGTACCACCAGAGGACATCGAAGTAGATGAGCGGCTCAACTATGTAGAGCAACCAGTGGCAATCATAGACCAGAAAGAGAAGAGGTTGTGGAATTGAGTGGTTCCACTGGTGCGAGTGCACTGGAGGCAGAGGAAGGGATCTGAGTCTACGTGGGAGACTGAAGAAGAAATGAGACAGCATTACCACAACTGTTTGAAGAATGACAGGTTTCGGGGACGAAACCTCTATAAGGGGGGTGGACTTGTAACACCCGAAATTTTGTCAAAAACAAAGGAAAAGCAAAGTCTTAAGAAGAGAAAAGAAAAGGAGCACTAGTGGCGGGGGCCAAAGTGTAAAAAGTACAAAACTTTATTATTTTAATGTTTAAAAGGCATGGCCGCCCACTACCCTGCTTCACCAACCTGTTTCGACTGCTAGAAAGAAGAAAGCAGAGCTTCATCGGTTTCTAGTGAGAGAAAGCTTCAAAGGTGAGTGTTTTCTTGCGTTTTTGTTCGGTTTCAGCTGAGTTTTCAGCTTCGGGACCAATTCTTATGTGTTCTCTGTGTTCGGTTCTGTGTTTTTGGTGTGTTTAGGTGTTTGAACTCCGAGTGCTTCCGAGTTTGGCGGAGGTTTGCTCGAAAGCTGCTGTAGGTGAGTTCTAGAGCCCTGGTTTTCTTGTTTTAAATGTATTTTGGGGCTAAAATGCATATAAAACGTTTTACAACTTATATGTATGTTAACCGTATGTATGTTTGTGTATGTTTGGTTGTGTTGTATGGTTTTATGCTTATTTTAGGTACCTCGTAAGTTAGTTATGGGTTGAGAACCATTTAGGATGATGATTTGGGTCTAGACAGTGTAAGTTTCGAACTAAGTATGCTCATGCACCTGAAATTTGCTTAAAACATGCACCCAAATAGGGCTCATGCGCCTGGATTTTGCCCATGCGCCTAAGTGGTAGGCTCATGCACCTGATACTTAGATAAAAAGACTTAAGTTCCACCCATGTGCCTCAATAGTGCCCATGCGTCCACTACCCAAATGCCTAAGTGTACCTCATGGGCCCAAATAGTATCCATGAGCCAAGAAAAATGCTCATACGCCTAAGTGTTAGTTCAGGCACCTAACTTTCCCATGCGCCCAAGTACTCATGCACCTACATAGTACTCAGGCGCCTACATAGTGCTAATGCGCCAAAAAGACTTAGAAAATTTTCTGAGATTTTGAGAAATAGAAATTTTAAGGTTTAATTATATGACTTTACGTGGTGTGATTATGCTCGTATACGTAAAGTATTATCATAAATGAAGTGAAAGATTAATGATAATGAAAAGTGGAACATAACGAATGAATGAAAAGTCTTGCAAGCAAACTTTTTAGAGAGGTTCACAACTCATTGAGAGTTGTTAGCTCAACTGTGTGTTATATAACATGCGATTTAACCCATGAGGGTTCACACACAGGAGGGTCAGTCTTTGTGACTGATCGAGACGTGCAAAAACGGGATCCTTGTCGCTTGACCCCAAAAGGTGGTTGCTTCTTGCACAATGATGGGGCATAGCTTATGACAGGATCTGGATAGAAGTGAAAGATAATGAAAAAGTACGAAACGAACGAATATGTTCGATAATGGAAGATAATAAGGTTATACCTTGATGTACGTATGATGAATGCTCATGAACGAAAGTAAAGGACGTATTTTAAGGAAAATGATATTATATTATAAACAAGGTACTTAATGCTTTTAAAACTAGAACTCACTTAGCAACACTAACTTTTATGCATTTTCAGTTGGCAGGTAACAGTTGCTGGGGATGGCACAGGGGAAAAGTTACTTGGCGGGCAAGACTGACATCCATTCGTGCATGTTAATTATGTTGTTTTATAATGCAACTAAACGTTTCTTTTGTAACTCCTATTAAACATTGTTTTATTATTTGGCAACATTAAATATTAATGCAATGAATGACTTTTGAGAATAATAAATCCGCTGCGATGTTTTACGATATGTATATGTTTTTATGTAATTAATGCTATGATTGACCAACTGTGTGGCTTCCGGGAAGGGGGCCTTACAACCACACAACCAACTTTGAACACTCTTGCATCGAATATCCACCGAATCATTCAAAATGAGAACTATGGATCCATAAAACACTTAATTCACAATCTAGGCAAGTAAACGAGGTGTAAAGAACCAAAAAATTACTCGTATTTACTTGATAGGAATAGAGAATCAAATTACACTACCAAAGTGAAAGTAATAGGACCTCAAACAAGAAACGCAAAGCTTGACCGATGGAAAAGAAGTCAAATCAAGCTAACACGACCAAGTAAACAAGATCTACTTGTATTTTCATAAAAAAATGTGCAACTATAGATTGGTGCGTCAAAGTAGTCACGAAAGCTTAACTAAATACATGGGAAAGGAACTAGTTGTACCAAAACATCAAACAACAATAGTTCTCGCATGGATAGTGAAGAAATCATAAGAACATAGGATCTATTATTTAAATCATAACGAAAACAGAACACGAAACCACACGAATAACCATTGAAATATTTAACACCCGGAAACTTCTACAGAAAAAAGAGAGAAAGAAAAGAAAAGGGAGAAAAATGGAATTAATTCAAGCTAAGGGGTTAAAAGTGTTCAAGGGGCAAACTTGCCTATAATAGGATTCAAAAGGAGTATGGCAGCCCACATCTCCTTTTCTCACCCACACACTCTCAGCTGCAAAAGTAGAAAGAAGTTCTTAACCGGTTCTAGAGAGAGAAAATTGAAGTTCTTCAAGAAGGTAAGATTTTCTAGTGTTTTCTTCTCGGTTTTTAGTGGGTTTAAACTTCTGGACCAATCTTTATGTGTTTTCGTTGTGTTTGGCAGCTTGTTTTTGTGTGTTTTAGTGCTAGAACTCCAGGTAGCTCTCGGGTTTGAGGAGTTTTCACTCGAAAGCTATTAGAGGTGAGTTCTAGATCCCCTCTTTTACATGTTTCTACCTGTTTGGGGCTGGTATGCTTATTAAACTATTGTTTTCTGCACAAACTATGTTTTATTCATGAATGGTACGACTGACAACGATGTGTGTGTGTTGTCGTGACTTCTGTGATGTTGGGTAGATGTTTAGAATGTTTTGAGTGTGTAACATGTTAGATCTATGCTAAGTATAAGTTAGAATGATGTTTGGGGACTGGAAAATACGTATCATGCATTGTAGGTGATAGTTATAGTGTCCGCTGTGGACACTTAGAAATATTTTGCATGTGTCCGTTGTGGACTTGGTACGTCCGCTGTGGACACTTAGAAATATTTTGCATGTGTCCTCTGTGGACTGGTACGTCCACTGTGGACACTTAGAAAAATTATGCATGTGTCCGCTATGGACTTGGTACGTCTGCTGTAGACACTTAGATATATGATGCATGTTGTACGCTGTGGACTTTGAACGTCCACTGTGGACACTTAGACAAATTTTGCATGTTGTCCGCTGTGGACATAAAGTGTCCGTTGTGGACACTTGGACAAATCTTGCATGCTATCCGTTGGGACTTTACATGTCCGTTGTGGACACTTAGTAAATTTTATGAATTGTCCACTGTGAACTTTGTTCATCCGCTATGGACTTTGTTCATCCGCTGTGGATACTTAGAATATTTTAGTTATACGCTGTGGACTTTGGCTGTCCGCTGTGGACATTTAGAAAATTTTAAGTTGTACGCTGTAAACTGTTCATGCACTGTAGACACTTAGAATTATTCTGAAATTTTAGGAAATAGAATTTAGTGTTAAGCGTTGATGTTTTATGATGGTTTATGTCTGTTGATGTTATGTATGCTTCAGGACTGTTGTTGATGTTCCATATTACGTATTATGATGTGACTTTACGTGGTGTGATATGCGATTACATACATAAAGTATTATTGTAATGAAAGTGAAAGATAAAGATAATGAAAAGTGGAACGTAATGAATGAATGAAAGTAATGCAAGCATCTAAAAAGAGGTTCACAACTCATTGTGGGTTGCCATCTCAACAGTGTGCTATGTGCACACACAAAAAGGTCAGTCTCTATGATTGATAGAAACGTACGAAATGGGATCCTTGCCGCTTGACCCCAAGTTTGTAGTTTCTTCGTGCACAAATGATGGGGCATGGTAGGATCTAAATTAAAAGTGAAAGATAATAATGAAAGAAAGTACGAAACGAACGATGACAAAAGATAATAAATGATTATTATCAAGATGTACGTATGATGTGTGATCATGAACGAAAGTAAAGCAAAGGTTTTATCAAAAGAAAAGTATTTTATTATATAAACTAGAACTCACTCAGCGTCGCTAACTTTTTATATGCATATCAGTTGGCAAGTAATCGATGATGCTGAGGAGGTGCAGGAATGGATGCATAAGCTACTGGGATGATTCGAGTCTGGCATCAATATTTTGAAAGTGTTAATGTATTAATACAATTTTTGGGTTGTAAACAAAATTATATGATAATTTGACATGTTTTTATTTATTAATGAAAAGTTAAATTTCCACTGCAAATTAGGTATTTTATATTATTTATGCGATAATTGGCCAACTGTAAGCTTCTTGGATACGGGGCCTTACAAGTTGGTATCAAAGCCAAAGTTTAAGAGAATTGGGTAAAATATTTTCAAAAACCAAAAATTAAACTGAGAATGGGACAAGAAAGAGAAAGGATGCCAGTCTTAGTAGCCACATGCCTGCAGGTAAATGTTTTATGTAAACATTTTATGTACGTTAATGGAAAAAGGAATTATGTGCGTGTGCTATGTGAATTATGTGCTCTTAGTATATTTGGATACCGATCTAGTCAGGATAGGAAATGCTTGGGGAATGAAGAGTAAAGTAGGTGGCTAATCACAACTAGCCACAGTAATTAGGGACTTACTATACTTGACATAATCTTAACTATTACCTTGAATGACCGTGTTGGTGTTTGAATCTTATAGTGCTTAGAGATGACTGGTGGTAGGTCTTTGGAGGCTTCTTGAGGTGAAGGTCGTGGTGGACGCAGTGCTGGACCATGTGTCATGAGGGACAGGGCTAGGACTGCTGAAACAGCTCCTGAAGAGCTCGAGCTTCGTCACCAGGAAAGTGGGGATGAGAACGTTAACCTAATGGCCATAGTGAAGGAGACTGTGGCTGAGGGAGTTCATCAAGTCCTGAACACGATTTTGCCTTATGTGGTGACTGGATCATTAGGGCGGTAAGGTAAGATGAAAAGAGAGGGGAGAACTGGAATGGAAAACATGTTGGTAGTGGCAGTTTGCCTCCCAGGGTAAAAAAAAGGCGAAGGTAGAGGGTCGCAAGGTGGCTACAACCGAGCTAGGAGTGAAGGCGTGCGAGAAGTGCAAGAAGGGGCATGTAGGGGAATGTAAGTGGGGATCAAACGTTAGTTTTCAGTGTGGGAAGGTAGGCCACATGGCAAGGGATTGTCATGTAGTGAAATGCTACAACTGTGGCGAGAAGGGCCATATGAGCAGGGACTTCAAGAAGCCGACGGCTGAGAACTCCAGAGCAAGGAAGGGGATCGAGAAGAAGGAGGGGCAGAAAGCTAAGTCAGGGCACTCTCTATGACCGAGAGGAGACTAGGGTGGACCCCGATGTTGTGTCTGGTACCTTCCTAGTAAACCAAATTTGTGCCTCTGTGCTTTTTGATTCTGGTGCTAGTAGGAGTTTTATTTCTGCTGCCTTCTATGATAAGTTGCCCGTTAGGAGTAGAAAGATTGATGAGCCATTGATGTAGAAACTGCCATTGGTAAGTCTACCAGGATTTATGATCTGATAGAGGATTGTGATATAGAGTTGGAAAGCCATAGGTTCTCTGCTAGGTTGTTCGTGATGCCCTTAGGCGGATTTGATGTGTTCCTAGGAATGGATTGGCTAGCAGCCTATGAGGCAAACATCGTGTGTCGCAAGAAGATGATTTGGTTGACCGCGCCCGGTGGGAGTTTGGTGACGATCTACGATGATAGAGTTAGTACGATCCTGAAAGTAATCTCAATGGTTGTGTCAGAGAAGTGTATGAGGCGTGGATGTGGGGTCTATTTGGCTTATGTGAAGGATGTGGATGCTGCAGTACCACAAATGTCGGATGTACCGATTGTGTGTGACTTCCAAGACGTATTCCCGAAAGATTTATCAGGTGTGCCACCAGACTGCGAGATTGAGTTTTAGATTGATCTGATACCTGGTGCCCAACCTGTTGCAAAGGCGCTGTATCATCTAGCTCCCTCCTAGATGATGGAATTGATGACTCAGCTGCAAGAGTTATTAGATAAGGGGTTCATCCAACCGAGTATCTCTCAGTGGGGTGCTCCGGTCTTGTTTGTGAAGAAGAAGGATGGTAGCATGAGGATGTGCATCGACTACCGTGAGCTGAATAAATTGATAGTGAAGAATTAGTATTTGTTATCGAGGATTGATGACTTGTTTGTTCAGCTCCAAGGTGCTTGTTGGTTCTTAAGGATAGACCTCCGATCTGGGTACCACCAACTGAAGGTTAAAGATAAGGATATTCCTAAGATAGCTTTTCATACGCATTATGGACACTATGAGTTTCTTGTGATGTCTTTTGGTTTAACCAATGCACCAACTGCTTTTATGGATCTGATGAATCGAGTGTTTCGGCCTATGCTAGATAAATTAGTGATTATGTTTATCTATGATATCCTGATTTATTCAAAGAGCGAAGAAGAACATGCCTGTCACCTTCGAGAAGTTCTGGATACGCTTAGAAGGGAGAAGCTGTATGCTAAGTTCTCCAAGTGTACATTCTGGTTACGCGAAGTTCAGTTTCTGGGTCATGTGGTTAATCTTGAAGGGATCATCGTGGACCTGGCGAAAGTTAAGGTGGTGATGCAATAGAAGTCGCCAAAGACGCCATTTGAGATTCGTAGTTTCTTAGGTTTGGCAGGCTACTACAGAGGATTCATCACTTCTCCAAGATAACTTCACCATTGACCAACTTGACCCGTAAAGATGTGAAGTTCATATGGGGTCGAGAGAAGGAGAATGCTTTCGAAGAGTTAAAGACAAGATTGACTCAAACTCCTATCTTGATGTTACCCGAAGGGAACAAAGACTTGGTGGTCTATTCGGATGCTTCTTATGAGGCTAACTACCCTACTCATGATTTGAAATTAGCGGCGGTGGTCTTTGCATTGAAGATTTGGAGGCACTACTTGTATGGGAGGAAGTGCGCTATCTTCGCTGACCACAAGAGCTTGAAGTACTTCTTTGAGCAAAAGGGATCTTAATATGAGACAGAGATGGTGGTTGGAGCTCGTAAAAGACTACAATTGTGTGATTCATTATCACCAGGGTAAAGCTAACGTGGTAGCTGATGCCCTTAGCCGAAAGGAGAGACCTGAGCCGATTCGAGTGAAGGCTTATCAGTTGGTTATGACTTCTGATGTGATGAAGCAGGTCAAAGAATTTCAGGATGAAGTGCTGAAAGAAGATCAGATTAATTTCGAAAGGATGGAAGGTCTAGTCGCCGAGTTGGGGGAGAACACTCTTGGTGTCTGGACCCGATCGGGGCGGATGTGGATTCCTCATTATGGGGATCTAAGTGGGAAGATCATGGATGAGGCTCACAAGAATCAATACTCGATTCATCCCAGTGCTACAAAGATGCATAATGATATGAAGAAAGATTACTGGTGGCCAGGAATGAAGCGTGATGTAGCGGAGTATGTGAGTAAGTGTCTTACTTGCTTGCAAGTGAAGGCGGAGCATCAGAAGCCATACGGGAAGATCCAACCCTTGGATATACCAGAGTGGAAAAAGGAGCTCATCACCAAGGACATCATTACGAAGTTGCCATGTACGATAAGGGGATACGATGCCATATGGGTGATAGTTGATCGCCTGACGAAGAGTGCTCACTTTCTACCGATCCGCGAGACGTATTCATCTAAGATGTTGGCGGATCTATTCATCAAAGAGATTGTGACTCGTCATGGTGTACTAGTGTCTATCATTTCTGACCGTGACACTCGGTTTGCATCCAAGTTTTGGAAGAGATTCCATGATGCGATGGGGATAAGATTGCACATCAGTACGGCTTACCATCCTCATAGAGATGGTCAGTCAGAGAGGACGATTCAGACGCTAGAGGATTTGATACAAGCATGCATCATTGATTTCGAAGGAAGTTGGGACGAACACTTACCGTTAGCCGAATTCTCATATAACAATAGTTATCATGCCAGCATTGGTATTCCTCCATATGAGATGCTATATGGTAGGAAGTGTAGAACACCTGTATGTTGGGGTGACATCGAGCAGGAGTTAGGGAGCATTAAGGTGATTGAGGCTACGACCAAAAAGTTGGAAAAGATCAAGGCCTTTATGAAGGCGGCAAAGGATAGACAGAAGTCGTATGCCGATAAGAGACATAGACCGATTGAATTCAAGGTGGGTGATAGAGTTAAGTTGAAGGTCTCGCCTTGGAAATGGATCATCCGGTTCAGGAAGCGGGGAAAGTTAAGTTTGAGGTACATAGGGCCTTTCCGAATCATTGCTCGAGTAGGAGAGGTGGCCTATCGATTGGAGCTACCCGATGACTTAAGTGGAATTCATCCAACATTCCATGTATCTCATTTGAGGAAGTGCTTAGCCGAGGAGAATATGATCGTGCCACTCGAGGACATCAAGGTGGATGAACGGCTCAATTATGTAGAGCAGCCAGTGGCCATCATTGACAAAAAAGAGAAGAGGCTAAAGAATAAAGTGTTTCCACTTGTGCGAGTACAATGGAGACACAGTAAGGGGTCCGAGTCTACGTGGGAGACTGAGGAGGAGATGAGACAACATTTCCATAGCTGTTCAAGGAGTGACAGGTTTTGGGGACAAAACCTAAATAAGGGGGGTGGACTTGTAACACCCAGAAACTTCTGCAAAAAAAAAGAGAGAAAGAAAAGAAAAGGGAGAAAAATGAAATTAATTCAAGCAAAGGGGTTAAAAGTGTGCAAGGGGCAAACTTGCCCATAATGGGATTCAAAAAGGAGTATGGCAGCCCACATCTCCTTTTCTCACCCACACACTCTCGGCTGCAAAAGGAGAAAGAAGTTCTTAACCGGTTCTAGAGAGAGAAAGTTGAAGTTCTTCAAGAAGGTAAGATTTTCTAGTATTTTCTTCTATATTTTCAGTGGGTTTGAACTTCTGGACCGATCTTTATGTGTTTTCGTTGTGTTTGGCAGCTTGTTTTTGTGTGTTTTAGTGCTAGAACTCTAGGTAGCTCTCGGGTTTGAGGAGTTTTCACTCAAAAGCTGTTAGAGGTGAGATCTAGATCCCCTCTTTTACATGTTTCTACCTGTTTAGGGTAGTATTCATATTAAACTATTGTTTTCTGCAAAAACTATGTTTTATTCATGAATGGTTTAGATGCTTCTTAAAGATTAACATTTAGTCTTTATGTGTCTTGTATAGTTTTTGTCATAGTATAGGGACTATTTTGTAAATATTTGTTCCTTTTGTATTGATAGTATAAATAGCGTAGATAAGGTATGTGTAAGGGGGTTAGATACATCTTAGAAGACCTAAGAACGAATTGTAACTGTTTTCTTTCTACACTTGTACTCTCTATGCATTCTATCAATGAAACTATGATTTTTTGTGATATGTTTGATTACTTGTGTTTGTTTTGATTGAATTGTATCATGATATCATCACAGATCGATCCTTTTTGATCCTATCAAATGGTATCAGAGCTGTTGATTCAGTGACTGAAGTTCTTCAAACTGTCAAACTCTTAAAATCACTTGAATCTGTGATTGATAAGCAATTCAATGAAATAATTGTTGATTTCAGTTGTGTTTCATCATCAAAAACATGAATTGAATCACAATTTGCAGCTCAATTTGTTCAAATTCAGTGAATTATTCAAATCAGTGTTAGAACTTGTTCTTCATCAGTCGAACTGATTTTCAAGCCAAAGATCGATTTGTTGTTGTTATTTGATGAAATTGAAGTTAGAGGACTGTTAATTGATCGAATTCCTACCTAATTGGAGGACTTTAGGTCAATTCATCAAGTTTTAAAGGATTTCAGAAGATCTGAGTTCGTTTGAATCTGTTGAAGTTGGCGCATTAGGTCAAAACACTACTAAAAATTGCCCAAGTGTTAGGCGCTTGACAACTGTTTAGGCGTTTTTGCACTATTAAGGCGTTTTTGGTTTAGGCGTTTTCCCACTGTGAAGGAGTATTACAACTGTGTGGACACTTTAGATCTTTTCAGAAACCAAGGAATTCTAGGCGCATTACAACTCTTTAGGCGCTTTTGAACTGTTTGGACGTTTTGACACCCAGACGTCTAACAACTATTTGGGAGTTTCACAACTGTTCAGGCGCTTTACAAGTTTGGGCGTTTTAGAATTTTTCTAAGGCAATCCTTTAGGCGTTTCAAAGTCAAAGTCAAAGGAAGTTTCACAACTGTTTGGGCGCTTCATCACTGTTTAGGCGCATCAACATCAACACTTAGAAATTTTTCAGAAATTTTTCAAAAACTTAAAAATCAAAAAATATTTTCAATTTATTGTTTTAATTCAAAAACTTAAAAACAACAAAAACAAAGAATTGGTCACTTAGACTGAAACATCACCTTAATTCTATTGATACTGATCTATGGAAATCAATAGAAAGAGGACCTCACATTCCTATCACTTCAGATGGTCCTGATGGAGGATTCGTCTACACTAAAGACTCTCCAGAACCATACCCTAAAGATGGATTGCAGGGTGATGATTTAAAGAAAGTTAAGAATGATATAAAAGCATATTCTCTGATGTGTAAAGGACTACCTCTTGAAGTCCTAACAAGACTAGATGGATATCAAACGGGATATACCATGTATAAAGCCTTGAAGATAATTTGTGAAGGAGGTAAAGAAATTCAAGATCTTAAAAAGCAGAAATTGAAGAGATAATTAGAACTATTTGAGCACTTATCTGGTGAAACCATAAACCAAATGATGAAGGTTTGTGCAACTCACAACTGAGATGTCAACAGCTGGCATAAAAAATTATCTAAAAGAACTAAACTTTAGGCTTCTCAATGCTCTTCCATCTTCATGGAAGCAAACAGTTACACTGTTAAAGCATACTGAGAAATTTCCTATGGATCTTGATCTGTTGATAGCCAAAATTGAGTCTATTGAAATTGATGAAAGCTCAAGGAATAATGACTAAGCAGCTTCAATGTCTCAGTACAAATATGTTGCATCTCCAGCAAGTACTGTGGAAAATGCATTTATGGCTAAAAATGAGAGTTTACCTTAAGAAGAGGGTGATCTGTTTGTAGGAGCAGGGTTCTTTACTGATTCTTCTTTTACAAGTGCACCTGCTTATACATCTCAGTCTTAACCTCAGTCTCCTCCTATGCCTCAAAGTTCTAAACCTCAAAATAAGACTCCATCTATTAACTCTGCTAAATCTAGCAAAGTTAAAGATGTCATTAACATCTTATTACAGGATGAAGAGTCCAAATCAGCTTTTACTGCTTTTATGGCTAGTTTTCAAGCTTATCAAGGTAGTCATTTAACTCAATTAGATTTTGTTTTGCAGGACTTATTCGAAATGGACCCAGATGACGTGGAGGAAATGGATCTGAATTGGCAAATGGTGATGATTGCATACAGGACTCAGAAACACTCTTATATCAACAGGAACTACAAGCCAAATGCTAACAAGACTGTTGGATTTGACAAGTCTAAGTTAAGGTGTTTCAACTGTAATAGTTATGGCCACTTTTCAAGAGAATGCAAAGCTCCTAGAAACAAAGGAGGGAATGGCCAATCGAGTTCAAGCAATCAGAAATTTCAACAATCATCTCAGAAGACATTCCAGAAACAATACCAAAGCTTACCAATGCCTAAACTAAAAGATGAATCTAAGTCATCTGAAGAGCCTAAGAAAACTCTAGTTGTCAATATTAAAGATGGATATGATTAGAGTGCTTATGCTGAGCAATTTACTGTTGATCTAACATCTAATTTATCCCTTATTGCAGAAGTTCAAGGAGAAGATTGGTCAGACAACAATGATCCAAAGGCTATACATGATTCTGATAATGAAGAAGAAGAATATGACTAGAGTGACAAGTCAGATCCTAAATAGGATTCAGAAGAAGTTGCATTGATGGCACAGTCTGATCAACCAAAGGTTGAAAATTTTAACTCTGAGACCTCTCCTCCTAAATATCCTGAAATACCATCAGAAGTAAGAGAAAAACTATGCACAAAATCTTGCTTTGAACATGTTGAATACTACATAAATTACTCATATAAAAGATGTGAAAAACTAAAGCAAGAGGAATTGATGCATAATAAACTCAAAAATGATCACAAAGTGTCAGATGAAAAGATCATTTCTTTACAAACTTCATGGAACAAAACTTTGAAAGAACTAGAAATAGTTTCAAAACAACTTGAAGAAATGACCAAGAACTTAGAACAAGAGAAAATAGCACATGCTGCTACTCAAGTTGATCTTGCTAAAGTCAAAAGTTCCAAAACAATCGTGGAACAACTGTAAGTGAAAGAAAAGATAAACAAAAAGCAGGATTAGGTTTCACTCACAAACCAATGCCTGAATCTATAACTAACACTTTGCCAGAAAACTTTAATACACACGATCACTCTCCTGAGAATAAGGCAAAACTCAAAGCTTTCCAAAACAAGAACAAGATTTCTGATAATGAATAGAAATTTTTGAAGAAAAGGATACAGAAAAGATCAAAAACGGTCATCCGGTTAAAGTCAAATCTTATGAACCAAGACCAAAAAGCGAGAAAATTTTTGTTCCAAAAGAATCTGTCTTGGAGGAAGTAATTACTAAAAATGATAACCAAAACTCCAAAACCAAAGATAAAGCTAAACAAGAAGAAGTAACATCAGAAGATTATAACTCATATGGTCTAAATAATCCTGAATTTATTAAATGGCAAAAGGACCAGAAAAAGAAAGAAAATGAAAAAGAATCTTCCACTGAAGATGTTCAATCTCAAGTAAAATCAAGTTCCACAAAATCAAGGAACCAGAGAAGGAGAAGAAAAATGAATAAAGCTAAAAATGATCAAATTAAAGAAAAACAGACACAGACAACAAATCAAACAAATAAATTTAAACCAATTAAATTTGTGTCTGCTGGTATGTTAAACATGAATTCAATTCAAGATGTTAAGCAAACTCCTAAGAACAAATCAACCTTTGATCTGAAAACAGGTTTAGATTCTAAGTCTTCCGCTGTTGTTAAACAATTTGTATCTAAGGAAACAAAGAATGAAGTTCACGTTCATAAGGCAAAACAAAATGTGTAAAAGAAAAATATGTAAAATCAAAAACAAAATTTGTCAAATCAAAAACAAAAGATTAACTTTTTGACGCCTAAACCTAAACAAGGAACAAATGTTGCGTCAACATCAAAAGTTAATAAACAATTGTTTAAAACTCCACAAAGGTACTGCGAAATATATGACATGTACAATCACAACACTGCTGAATGCTTTTTCAACAAATATTGTCATATATGCGACATGAGAAATCACTCAACATCAGAGTGTTATTTTAATAAGTACTGTACATACTGTGATGAACGGACTCATAATACTGAAAGTTGTTACTTTTGAAAGAGTTCATCAAGAAAAGGATTTGCTACTTCACCAGTGAGCAAAGGTTATTTTAATCCTTAATATAAAGGAAATAAAAATGTTGGGTTTCAAAGATTAACAAACCAACCTTCCTTAGGATTGAGATTTTTCAAAAAGAATGATCCGGTGAGACCAAAACAATATGTTAAAGATCAATTCATTCCAAGGTCTGTAAGAATGAATAATAAAAATTTTGAAAATAAAAGTTTTTCAAAAATTGATCATTCAAAAAGTATGAATTTTCAAAATAATCAAAAATTTGTGAATAATAACAGAATTGGTAAATTCATTAAAAAATAAGCCTGACGTAAACAAACTTCATTTCAAACAATTTACAATTGTTGATAAGTTTGGAAAACCAAAGACCATCTCGGCTTGGGTAGATAACTCAACTTAATTTTTTTGTTTTGCAGGTACTCCCGAGAAGACCAATCAACACATGGTATGTGGATAGAGGGTGTAGCCGGCATATAACAGGCAATCATGCCTTGTTACAAGATTTTAAGTTAAAGGTTGGTACGCACGTCGCCTTCGGTGGTGATGTAGGAGAAAAAATAACAGGAGAAGGAACAATATCCAACGGGATAATAAGCTTCGATAAAGTCAACTTCTGTTCTCAGTTGAACTTTAACTTGTTAAGCGTATCCTAAATTTGTGATAAATCCTATTCTGTCCTTTTTGATGATTCTTTTTGCTATATTTGAAGCCAGGTTTCCAGATTAGCAAAGACTGCGTGGCTGTTAAAGCTGTTAGGGATCGAGATGTACACAAGCTGGATATGTCTAAAGTTGATCCATCTACAGAAACAACTTGCCTCATTACTCAAGCTTCGAATGATGAAAGACAACTTTGGCATAGACGTATCGGACATTCCAACTTCAAGAATATGAACAAGCTCATAACAGGATATCATGTTATCGGCCTTCCATCAAAGAAGTTTGCCGCTACAGATCTCTGCTCAGCATGTTTAAAGGGGAAACATCATAGAGCGTTTTATAAGCCCAAGCAGATAAACTCATATTCAAACCCCTTCAGATGTTGCATATGGACCTTTTTGGACCAACCATTGTGAAGAGTATTGGAAGAAAATCTTACTGTTTAGTTATCATTGATGACTATACAAGATTTTCATGGGTTTTCTTTCTAAATGCTAAATCTGAAACAGCTGAATTAATAAAAGAATTCATCATTAAAGTAGAAAATTATCTTGATCCGAGTCTTTTGCGACAACATGGTCGCTCACCTCATTGCTTGCAAGTCTTTCATTCATTTGTTACATTCCACTTTTCATTATCGTTATCTTCCACTTCGTTACATAATACTTTACGTATGCACATTCATACATCATACCACGTAAAGTCACATCATAATACCTAAAGTATTACATAACATAATACATACGTTTTGAAAACCGTTTATCGAAGAAAGATAACACATCACACACACACACACACATCACAACATCATACATACATCAAGCATAAGCCAACACATCACCAAGGAACCTATCTCAAACAACCACCTCTTAAAGCCCTTAGAAAACCCTAAGTCTAAAACGAGGCACATTAAAAAATTCTAGGCGCATCAGCAATAAAATTCTAAGTATAAAACAGTCTGGGCGCATTACAATTATGCAGGCGCATGAGCACTGCCTAGGCGCATTACCACTATGAGGGCGCTTCAACATTTGGGCGCATGGGCAACTCTGGGCGCATAGGCACTATTTGGGCGCATGACCAACACTTAGTCGCATTTTCACATATTCTGGACGCATGGCCACTATTTGGGCGCATGGGGTCACTTGGGCTCTTGAGCAACACTTGGGCTCATGACCAATATTCTAGACGCATGAGGGTACTGTTTGGGCGCCTGACTACTGGTTGGGTGCATGAAGGTTAGTTAGGTGCATGAACACATTCTGAAAATATTTCTAACTACCCAAAACACCCGATAATCATTCTAACACTACCTAAACACAGATCTAACATTCTAAGGACTTTAAAACATGCTAACAATAATTCTAACCCCCAAACAACCTCTAAAACATCATCAAAGCTAAAACCACAGAACATCATTCGAACAACAACAAGCATACACATGCGGTTCCTTTTAAAATGTTTTCTAAGTATGCATAACAACCCCAAAACTTCGAAAACCAGAAAAAGAGGGGTCTAGAAACTCACCTTGAAACAGATCTTCAAACAAAACACCTTCAACCCGAAACCCACTTGCAACAGCAGCTTCAAAAATCCCGAACACAAGCTCTAAACACCGAGAACTTCGGTTACAAGCTGCAAACTAAGTTAAAACCGGACATAACTCAAGAACTAACCTTTTTGCAGCTTCTTCTTCCTTCTTCTTCTCAAAAACCGAGTTTCCTTCTTTTTCTTTCTGCTTTGACCGAGAGCCAAAAGCAGATTTTCTTTTAAAGAGGTGGCCATACCTCTTTTATTATTAAAATAATGGACTTTTGTTCTTTTTCCACTTTAGCCCCTCCACTTGTGTCCATTATCTTTTCTTTCTTCATACTTTCCCTTTCTCTTCTTTCAAATAAAATTCGGGGTGTTACAAGTCCATCCCCCTTAAATAGGTTTCGTCCTCGAAACCTGTCGCTTCTCGAACAGTCACGGGTAACGCTGGCTCACCTCTTCCTTGATCTCACATGTAGGCTTAGTCCCCTTCTAGGCTCCACTGTGCTTGCATAAGTGGAAGCACCATTCTCCTTAGATTTTCATTTCCTTCTATCATAAATGACCCTCAGTTGCTCCACGTAGTTCAATCCTTTGTCAATCTTAGTATCCTCTAGTGGCATGATCACATCCTCATCGATTGAGCACTTTCTTAGATGAGATACATGGAATGTCACATAACTCCACTTAACACGTCGGGTAGCTCCAGTTGAGATGCCACTTCTCTTACCTGAGCAACAATTCAGATTGGTCCTTTATACCTCAGTATTAACTTTACTCACTCTCTAAATTTGGTGATCTCCTTTTCCAGAACGAGGCCTTCATCATTATTTCATCGCCGTAGATCGGCACCGAAATCTTTTCGGGCGCGGTTGCTCAAACCACCTTCTTGCAACACTCGGTGTTTGCCTCATAGGCTGCTAGCCAATTCACCCGAAGGTGTACGTCTATCCACCTATGTCTGTCCTGAATGGCTTAGCAAGAAACACGCGCTCTCTTAATTCTATCGCGCAATCTTCTAGGGCATTAGGTAACCTAGTGGACTTACCAATACCAATTTCTACATCGAAGGCTCATCGATCTTCCTACTCCTAACATGTAACTTAACACAAAGGCAGCAAGAACGAAACTACTACTAGTACCACAATCAAAGCACAAGGCACGAATTAAATTACCAGAAATGTACCTAACATCACGTCAAAGTCAGCTCTATCCTCCTCCCGGTAAGGGTAAATGCTCTAACCTTCGTCCTCTGTTCTCCTTATTTTGAACCCCTTGCCTTGTCCCGGAGCTCTCAGCCCTTGACTTCTTGTAGGCTCTGCTCCTGTGCCCACTCTCACCACACCTGTAACATCTTATCGCATGATAATCCAACGGTAGGTGACCCTCCTTCCCACATTGAAAGCAGATATTCGATCCCCACTTGCATTCTCCTGTATGCTCCTTCCCATATTTCTTGCATGCCCTCGCTTCCCTTGTTAACATCCTTGGATCATCCATCCTTACCTTCTTACCACCAGCCTCAAATCCACCATCGTTATCATCCCGCCTTTCATTCCCACTCCTAACATAACCCCGCTCATCCTCTTCATCCATTATTGCCATCGCCTCTCGTGCGTCATACAACCTCCCCACCAGATCGACCACCGACCTAAACGTACCTGGTTGGGCAGCGATCAGATGTCTGCGGATATCTATTGGTAGACCTTGAATATACCTTTTGATCTTTCGTGACACAGGCGTCACCTGATCTGGAACCAGCCTTGCCATCTCATTGAACTTCGTGGTGTACTGTTGGTGAGTCATCGTTCCCACCTCTAGCTATAGGAACTCCCTCTTAACTTTTTCGAGCTCCCTGTGAGGGCAAAACTCCTCGACCACCAACCTTTTCAGATCCTTCCACCTCATCCCCCCGATTGCTCTGGTGCCTTCAGTCTGGACAATGTTCTCCCACCAGCACAAGGCTGAATCCACAAATGAGTGGGTAGCAAACTTCACCTTCTGGTCCTCGCTTGATAATCTCAAGTACTGCTTCCATCTCTCTCACCCAATGTTATGCAGCAGCAGCACCCCCATTTCCATCAAACACAGGAGGCCTACACCTTTGGAATGCTCCATAGCTGCATCCTTTCGTAGTATCCTGCACACCGGAGCTTCCTGCCTCGACTTCTTGCAGTCTCTGCTCTTGTGTCCAGTCTCGCCACAGTCGTAACATTTAGCCATGTGACAATCCCTCGCCCTGTGGTCCTCTTTTCCACACTGAAAGCAGACGTTCAATCCCTATTTGCACTCCCCTTCGTGGCCTCTGCCACACTTCCTACACACCTCTTCCTTCCCTTTTATCCTCCTCGGATCATCGAACCTCATCGTCTTACCGCTAGCCATAAATTCGTCGTCACCATGCCGTCTTCCACTTTCATCCCTATCATAGCTCCGCTTCTCCTCTTCATCCGTTATCGCCACCACCTCACGCTCGTCATACAACCTCCCTGCCAAATCGACCGCTGACCTAAACGTTCTTGGCCGGGCAACGACCGGATGTCTGCGGATATCTACCGGCAGACCTTGAATATACCTTTTAATCTTTCATGAAACAGGCATCACCTGATCTGGCACCAGCCTTGCCATCTAGTTGAACTTTGTGGTGTACTGTTGGTGAGTCATCATTCCCACCTCCAGCTGCAGGAACTCCCTCTCGACTTTGTCAAGCTCTATATGAGGGCAAAACTCCTTGATCACCAACCTCTTCAGCTCCTTCCACCTCATCCTTTTGATTGTCGTGGTGGCCTCAGCCTGGACAATGTTGTCCCACCAGCACAAGGCTGAATCCACAAATGAGTGGGTAGCAAACTTCACCTTCTGATCCTCATGATACTCGCTAATTTCAAGTACCGCCTCCATCTCTCTCACCCAACGTTGTGCAGAAACAGCACTCCTATTTCCATCAAACACAGGAGGCCTACACCTTTGGAATGCTCCATAGCTGCATCCCTTCGTAGCCTCCTCCACAGCTTCCTCCTCCTCCTCATTGCCACTGGAGACAACCATGTCAGCATCTGGTTGCTCCATATCTCTAGAACCTCTGGCTTCACCTCCTCGTCGTGCGGTTCTCCTCTTCTCACTCTCCTTCTTCTCATCCTTCTTCATAGCTCTAATGACATTGGTCACTACAATCAGCAGAATCATTTGCATGACCTGTTGAACCTCCTCAACCACCGCCTCCTTCACTGAGGCTCTCAGATTAGCACTTTCATCCTCACCGTCTTAGTGACGAAACTCTGGCTCTTCAGGAGCCGTCTCAGCAGTCTTAGCTCTGCTCCTCATGACATGCAGTCTAACACCACGTCCACCACGACCTCCACCACACGAAGCCTCTGAAGACCTACCGCCAGCCATCTAAAACACTACAAGATTCAAACACCAACACGGTCAATCAAGGTAATAGCTCAAGATATGTCAAGTATAGTAAGTCCCTAATCACAGTGGCCAGTTGTGTTTTGCCACTTACTTTACTCTTCATTCCCAAGCATTTCCTATCCTGACTACATCAGTATCTAAATCTACACAAAAGCACACAAGCCATATAACATGCGCACATAATACCGGTTAACATTAACTTACATAAAATCCTTTACATAAAACTTTTACCTGCAGGCACGTAGCTACTAGGACTGGCATCCCTTTCCTTTCGTCCCATTCTGAGTTTAAGATTAGGTTTTTGAAAATATTTACCTAATTCCCTTAAACTTTAGCTATGATACCAACTTGTAAGGCCCCGTTCCCAGGACGCTTACAGCTGGACCGTCATCGCATAAATTATTTAAAACACTCATTACTTTGTAGTGGAAATTAATAACTTTCATTAATAATTAAAACATATCATTACATTACATAAATCATTTACATTTCAAAACACAGCATTATATCAAAATGTAGATGCCAGCCTCAAAACGTTCCCAGTAGCGTATGCATCCATGCCTGCAACTCCTCAGCATCAACAAAATATCTGCCAACTATTATGCATACAAAAAGTCAGCGACGCTGAGTGAGTTCTATTTTTATAAATAAAATACTTTACTTTCTATAAAACATAACTTTCACAATCGTACGCAATCACACATCATACGTACACATTGATAATATTTATTATCTTCATCATCGTTCATTTTGTATGTTTCGTACTTTCATTATTATCTTCCACTTCAATCTGGATCCTGTCTCATCCAATACCCCCGACTCATGTCCGATGACCGATACTATGCCGAGGCCCGTAAACAAACCCCCGACTCATGTCCGAAGACCGACATAGTACCGGGGTACGCGACAAGGACCCCGTGTCTGATTGCAACACCCCCGACTCATGGCCGAAGACTGGTACTGTGCCGGTGTCTGTAAACAAACCCCTGACTCATGTTCGAAGACCGACACAACACCGGGGTGAGCATCATGACATCACTCGGGTCAATCTCATGGATTAAACCCCCATACGAGTCTGTTGTGACACACAGTCACTCACCTCAGCCTGGCATACAAGTCTATTGTGACAACAAAGTCACTCACCCCAACCTTGGCTAACGAGTCTTTTGTGACAACACAGTCACTCACCTCAGTCTTGCTTGCAAGACTATTATTACGTTCAACTTTTCATTATTAATGTCTTTCACTTTGTTACATAATACTTTACATTCATTCAAAGCCATACATTAAACCACGTAAAGTCATACAACATAATACACATCGTATTACAAAACAAAATACATATGTTTTGAAAACCGTTTAACGAAGAAAGACAACACATCACACACACAACAAAACCACATCACATCATCAAGCATGCAACAAGCATAAGCCACCACATCATAACGGGACCTATCTCAAACATCACCTCTTAAAGCCCCTAGAAAACCCTAAGTCTAAAACCAGGCGCAACAGAACATTCTAGGCGCATCAGCAGAAAATTCTAAGTGTAAAAGCTCCTGGGCGCATCAGCACTATTTGGGCGCTTGGGCCCTATTCAGGCGTCCCAACACTTAGCCGCAAGAACAATTCTGGGCGCATGGGCACTATGAGGGTGCATGACCATTTTTACATTTTTTGGGCGCATGAACCACTATTCAAGCACACCACCTACACTTAGTCGAATGGGCACTCTGGGCGCATGGGCACTATGTAGGCGCATAGCCAACACTTAGTCGCATTTTCACTTATTCTGGGCGCATGGCCACTATTTGGCCGCATGGCCTTGGGCGCATGAGGTCACTTGGGCGCATGAGGTCACTTGGGAGCATGACCAACACTATGTTATATGGGCAAAATTCTAGGTGCATAAGGGTACTGTTTAGGCTCACGCCCCCTGTTGGGGCACATGACCCTGGGCGTATGACAGTTGGGCGCATGAACACATTCTGAAACATCTAAACTGCCAATAAACACTCGAAACATTTCTGGCCTAACCCAAACATAGATCTATCATTCTAAGGCACCTAAACTAGCTAAACATCCATCATAACTTCAAAACAACCTCTAAAACATACCACAGCCGAACACCAACGAACCACATCAAGCATAAACATACGGGTACATCAAAAATCTTTGCTTAGTATGCATAACAGCCCCAAAACATTTGAAAATCCGTAAAAGAGAGGTCTAGAAACTCACCTGAAGCAGATCTTCAAACCAGGTACTTCCACCTGTGATTTCAGCTTGAAATTCCCGGGAACAACTTCTAAAACATCAAACTTCGGTTTAGGACTTAAAACCCAACTGAAACCGAACTCGTGTTCAAGAGAACTCACCTTAGCAGCTTCTTCTTTCTCTTTCTCCAAACCCTTTTTTCTACTTTGGCCGAGGGCCAAAAGCAGATCTCTGCTTTTAAAGAGGTGGCCATACCTCTTATATTATTAAAATAATGAAGTTTATGCACTTTTGCACTTTGCCCCCCTTCAACTTGTGCCCATTTACTTTTCTTTTTGGATACTTTTCTTTTCGTTTTCTTTTTAATAAAATTCGGGGTGTTACATCAAACTTGAATATGTGTTGATTCTTCACATGTCGATTGTTGAAGATGAACAGTCAAAATTTTGAATTTTTTTAAAAAAAATGAAAATTAGTAATAAAATCATGTTTCAATCTGTTTTTGAAAAGATTCATTGAATTAATGTGTTTTAAATCATTTTCTTACTAACTTTAATGAAATTTGTCTTAAACAAGATCACTTAAACACTTAGAAAATTTTAAGTGCAATTAAGTCAAAATGTTTAAAACATACTAAATCTTAAATTTCAATAAACTCTCAATTGATTTTAATTGATAATATTCAAGTTTCTAAATTTCTTGTTTTAATTTTGCAGATGGATGTATTAAAATTTAAGCCAAAGCATAATGTGGCAGCTTTACTAAATGAAGAACTACAAGAGGCTGTTAGCTATGAAGAGATGATTAGATTCCTGTTGGGAACTAAATATGTTTATGCCATGTGTTATCAGCCAATCATCTATGCAAGACTAATCAAGAAGTTCTGGAACACTGCAATTGTTGAGGTTAATGATGAAGGTACGAAAGTGGTGAGGGGATTCATTACAAACCTCAGAATGATTGAAGTATCTGAAGATTCTATAAGAGAAGCTCTAAGATTAGGACCAAATGATCCTGATGATTTATCTTAATTGTCTTTTAATGAATGTAGAGGGACATTCATGGAAATGGGTCACCCTGATCAATTTCCAAAGAAACAATTCTTTAGAGCAAGAGTTTATAACCACTGGAAGCTGTTATGCTATATCTTTCAACACTGTATGTCCAAAAGAAGTGCTGGATGAAACTCTTTCCCAGTAGACATAGCATCTCCTAGCGTATCACTTGCAACTAATTGGAGATTTAACATGTCTAAGTGGATTCTAAACGGTTTTATCTTTAATTTGGAAAAAGGAACTAGGAACAAGTACCTGTTGTATCCTAGATTTCTACAGATGATTATAATGAAGAGTATCCAGATATAGGTGTAGATGGAGTGAGTGGTGAAACTTTGATGCTAGAGCATATGTCTGAGATTTCTTATAAGAGACTTGTTATGGTCACTGGTGCTCAGAACATTCCTTTGTTTGATTATATAAGGAATGTGGCTAATGATGAAGTTGACATGAATATTGATCTACCACTTAATTGGAGAAGATCCTATAGATCCAAATGATCTCATTGAAGAATTGCCTTAAGAGCATTCTGATGATGATGATGATGATGAAAATGATGATGATGATGAAAATGATGATAATGATGATGATGAAGAGAGTTCAAGTTCATCTGAAGATGATAATGATGATGATGGTGGTTATGATGGTGATGTGATGGAAATAGTTCATGATGATATTCAAGAAGCTGATCAAGTTAATGAAGAAGCTCATGAAGAAAGACATGATGTTGTAGATGAAACTGATTCAGCTACTGAGGAAATCCATGAAGACTCTGATGAAAATGTTCAAGAGATTGACCAAGTTACCGAAGAAATTCATGATGATGACACTGAAGTTAATCAAAGTGAAGAAATTATTAGTGGAAGTCAAACTGTTGATGAGATAGTGAGTATGATTGAAGAGATGGTAGATACTAATGAACAATTTGAGTTTAATGAGAATATTCAATACTTTGAAGTTGTTGAAACTGCAATTCATAATGAATTTGTGAATGAACCTCAACAAGAAGTTAATGTAACAGAAGAAGTTAATTTTCAGCAGATTATTGATGAGCTGAAAGAAGAAAATTTGAAGCAATTGAAAGTGATTGAAGATTTGAAAGAAGTTAATGAGAAATTACAAGAAGAATTGAAAAAGAAAGATGAAGTGATTGAAGAGTTGATAAAAAGCAAAGAAGACAATGTGAAAACATTTGAAGTAATGATGAAAGATTATGATATCATGGAAGAACAATTCAAGAAGTTGGAAAGAGAGCTATGATTTATTGAAAGAAGAATTAGAAAAAATGAAAGAAACACAAAAGTCTCCATCTCCAGATTTGATGATTATTTCAGAAATTAATTCGATAGAAGTTGAGAAAGTTTCTGAAGTGGATAAAGGAAAAAGGAAAATATATGATATTGATGTTTCAGTTCTACCTGAATCATCATCCAAAGTGCAAAAGATTGTTGATGAACCTACTAGAGAAGAAGAAGAAGAGTATCATATTCATGAAACCATTGGAGCTCTTGAAGATATTGAAGCTGAATATGGTGATGAATGGTATAATGAAGTATTAGATGATGAAGATTTAGCAGAAGCTAATGTTGATGAACATTATTCACCAATTGATGTAAGTCATGATGATATACCTATGGATATTGAAGAAAGGTATAATTATCTGGTCAAGATGAAGTATAACAGAGTATTTTTAGATGGGTTGACTATATCTTAATCAATGAAGAGTTTGAGAAGTGCATAGCTGTTGAATCTAGTGCACCAATTGATCCGAATGAGATAGTTGTTGAACATGGTGAATGGAATCCAATTAGTGAAAGTATAAATATTGATGATATCCCAACATCAGAATTACACCATCCAGATCCCAATGATATGAATGTAATTGCTATAAGAACATGGTTACAATCAAGAAACTATCCTTGGAAGAAGCTTAAGAGATTACAAGCAAAATCATTAAGGAATTTGGTAAGGAGCTTTCAAGAAACAGAAAGACAAACAAACAAGATGATTGTGCTAGACATGGACAATCCTCAATACTTAGAAATAACAAAAAGAACGAGGATTTTGAAGCCTCAAGAAATTAAGTCTATGGCTAAGAAAAGCACAGCTTATGAAGGAAGAAGAGAGCTTATGAAGATGTTTCCAAAGACTAAAATACAAAGTTATCAAGTCTCTATGGAACAAAGGCAATTGTGGAACAAAGCTCGAACTGGTGGTGATCTAGTACGTAATGTTTTTGTAGAAAGGGCAATCTATTTTTGAGTTACTAAATGCCATGATTATTCTTTATACTACAAAAGAAGTGAAAATCGTTGCATGGAAATATAATGAGATTTTTGATGCATTCTTGATTAAACGAGTTAATGCAATATGTGATGTTTATCATTTTTACTCGAGTATTATTAAATTGCCTGTTCAAGATTTAAAGGAATTGAATAAATTGCCATTGATCAATCCACCAAGAGCAAACCGAGGTGAGAACTTTGTGCATTTATTGAACAGAGGGATAAACAGAATGAGTTCATTCTTACAAATAAGATGTGATCAAGAAGATAAGGAGTATTTTCAATCATTAAAGAAGAAGAGAAAAGGAGTTGATAAGGATGTAGGTGAAGAAAAGTTTTTGGATGCTTTCAGTGACCAATATTTTGAAAAAGTTACAAATCCCAGATTGAAAGTCATTGATGGATCTCAACAATCAAAACCAATTTTGAGATGGTTTTATAATGATGACACATTTGAGCTGAGGTTAGTACGAGATTTGAATGATTGGGATCGCGATATGATTTCTTTGTTTGGTGTTTTCGAGCTAAAACTTTTGCATCCCAGTTACATCTCATCTTATCTATCCAGAAGTTTGAAAAAGTTGTTCAATACACAGCTGAAAATGACAAGAAATATTTTCTGTCAATAATTAAAGTGATGAATGCAGCAATGGAAAGGATATCATTGAGGAAAGCATTGGCATATGCTAATATTGTGAAGAAAGATATCAAAGGTATTGAGTTCATGAGGATATCAAGAAAAGGGGTTTTAGAGATTTACTGCAAAGATAACCCAAAACCAATTGAACTTTATGCTAACATTGATATTGCAGGTTTATCGAAGGAAACTTCGGAAGTGATGAACAAGATGGAGATCAAAACAAATGAAGCTAAACTGGAGCAAGGCATCTTAGCTAGCAAGTTCAAATCCGCTATTGCTAAAGCCTTAAGAGAACAAGAACTTTATAAAGAGAAGCCAGTATTGAAGATTAAAGAAGAGCCTGAAGACTTCTCTGATTTATGAAGACTGAAGACTGGAGATAAAGCATGGAGACTGAAGATAAAAGAGAACACAAAGACAGAAGATAAGAAGATTGAAGGCAAAGATCTGAAGACAGAAGATTGATTTTGAAGACCGAAGACAGTGTCAATCTTAGGGGGAGTATTGTAGATGCTTCTTAAAGATTAACATTTAGTCTTTATGTGTCTTGTATAGTTTTTGTCATAGTATAGGGACTATTTTGTAAATATTTGTTCCTTTTGTATTGATAGTATAAATAGCATAGATAAGGTATGTGTAGGGGGTTAGATACACCTTAGAAGACCTAAGAACGAATTGTGACTCTTTTCTTTCTACACTTGTACTCTCTATGCATTCTATCAATGAAACTATGAATTTTTGTGATATGTTTGCTTAGATTTGATTACTTGTGTTTGTTGTGATTGAATTGTATCATGATATCATCACAGATCGATCCATTTTGATCCTATCAAATGGTACGACTGAAAACGATGTATGTGTGTTTTTTTGACTTCTGTGATGTTGGGTACATGTTTAGAATGTATTAAGTGTGTAACATGTTAGATATATGCTAAGTATAAGTTAGAATGATGTTTGGGGACTGGAAATTACGTATCATGCATTGCAGGTGATAGTTATAGTGTCCGCTGTGGACACTTAGAAATATTTTGCATATGTCCGCTGTTGACTTGGTACGTCCATTGTGGACACTTGGAAATATTTTGCATGTGTCCGCTGTGGACTTGGTACGTCCGCTGTGCACACTTAGAAAAATTATCCATGGGTCCGCTGTTGACTTGGTACGTCCGCTGTGGACACTTAGAGATATGGTGCATGTTGTCCGCTGTGGACTTAGAACGTCCGCTGTGGACACTTAGACAAATTTTTCATGTTGTCCGTTGTGGACATAAAGTGTTCGCTATGGACACTTACACAAATCTTGCATGCTATCCGTTGTGGACTTTACATGTCCACTGTGGACACTTAGTAAATTTTATGAATTGTCCGTTATGAACTTTGTTCATCTGCTGTGAACTTTGTTCATCTACTATGGACTTTGTTCATCTGCTGTGGATACTTAGAATACTTTAGTTATGCGCTGTGGACTTTGGCTGTCCGCTGTGCACACTTAGAAAATTTTAAGTTGTACGTTGTACACTGTTCATGCGCTATAGACACTTAGAATTATTTTGAATATTTGGGAAATAGAATATAGTGTTAAGCGTTGATGTTTTATGATGGTTTATGCCTGTTGATGTTATGTATGCTTGAGGACTGTTGTTGATGTTCCATATTACTTATTATGATGTGACTTTATGTGGAGTGATATGCGATTACGTACGTAAAGTATTATTGTAATGAAAGTGAAAGATAAAGATAATGAAAAATGGAACGTAATAATGAATGAAAGTCTTGCAAGCATATAAAAAAGGGTTCACAACTCATTGTGGGTTGCCACCTCGATAGTGTGCTATGTGCACACACAAAAAGGTCAGTCTCCGTGATTGATAGAAACGTACAAAATGGGATCGTTGCCGCTTGACCCCAAGTCTGTAGTTGCTTCGTGCACAAATGATGGGGCATGGCAGGATCTAGATTAAAAGTGAAAGATAGTAATGAAAGAAAGTACGAAATGAACGATTATGAGTGATGACGAAAGATAATAAATGATTATTATCAAGATGTAATGTATGATGTGTGATCACGAATGAAAGTAAAGGAAAGGTTTTATCAAAAGAAAAGTATTTTATTATATAAACTAGAATTCACTCAGCGTCGCTGACTTTTTATATGCATATCAGTTGGCAGGTAATCGATGATGCTAAGGAGGTGCAGGCATGGATGCATAAGCTACTGGGATGATTCGAGTCTGGCATCAATATTTTGAAAGTGTTAATGTATTAATACAATTTTTGGGTTGTAAACAAAATGATATGATAATTTGACATGTTTTTATTTATTAATGAAAAGTTAAATTTCTGTTGCAAAATGAGGTGTTTAATATTATTTATGCGATGATTGGTCAACTGTAAACGTCTCGGGTACAGGGCCTTACAAAATCAATCCACTCCTGCCTTTGACTCATCGATTTTTTTATTTTGGGTAAAGGGTTACCCCGGTAATTCTATTATAAACAAACAAAAGAAAGAACAAGTAGTGAGATGAGTTCTACACTAGTTCATAATTAGAAGAAACCCCTGATTATGTAAACAAGACCATAACCAAATATACCAAGGAATCTAGCCTACTCGTTACATTACATAAAAAGTAGACAACGAAAATAAGAAAATTATAAATCAGCCTCCATCATCAGAAATGGTCAAACTCTCAATCTTCCAACTATCAAGAGAAGCCACAACTCGCGGATTCCTTTTGAACTTTATTCCCATCAACTTGAAACGAATTGTAGATAATATCCCTTCACTCAAAACATCCGGGGGACGGAATGATTATTGAAAATCCTATCATTCTTTTCCTGCTAGATCTAATAGACCGCAGTAGCTATAACCTGTTTTCTAATAATATTAGAAATCGTTTTAGACTTTGCTTGAAACTGAAGCGTCTGCTTAACGTCCACCCACTTAGGAGAGCATCCCTTCATGAAGGCTTTATCTCTAATTAACATCAAAACCCTCTTCGAATATGAGCATTCAAAAAATAAATGCTTATGTGAATCATAATTAGAAATACATAGCGGGCAACACATCATATTCATATTTCCACGACGGGTAAGGCTCCACTCCAAGATCTTGTCTTGAGTCAAAAGTTTTTCTCTTATCACTAACCACAAGAAAAACGCATACCTCAAAATGAATTAAGGAAACCATATACTTTTGTACCATCCCAACGGTTCTTCACGATGTCGGATTGTATTCCAGACAACAAAAGTAGAGAAATTATATGGTTTCTCCTCATGCCACTAAACCATTTTATCTTCTATACCATACGTAATAGTGATGGGCGAAATATTTATTAATACTGGAAAAAGGTCAAACCACTCCTGAGGCCAACGCCATACCCCATCATGAATAATATCAGCCACAGAAAAGTCAACAGAAAAACCTGCCCCATATATAGCACGATGAGAGACAATCAAAACAAGAGGGCCTATATTACTCCAAGAATCATACCATGCTGAAGTAGAGCATCCATCACCAATCTGCTTGCGCAAGAAAGGTTTAATTTTTGGCTTCATGTTTAATAATTTTCTCTAACTCCAAGATCAGATGGAGTATTAACAACCCAGAAATTCCTTTGCCTAAGCTGATAATGGTAAATCCAATCCACCTATAAGGAAGTACGTTTGTTAAGGATACTCCAAATATGATAAGACATAAGAGCAAAATTCATATCCTTAATTCTATGAATACCAAGACCTCCTTCTTGCATAGGAAGACAGACCTGTTTCCAAGAGACTTTAGCTTTACCTTGCTTCATTGGACCCTGGCACCAAAGAAAACCACTCATCTTAGCTTCCAGTTTGTCAATAATGGAAGCGGGAAGCATGAACATAGAAGCCCAATAGACATGCATAGATGACAAAATTTTCATAATTAACGGACGCCGTCCAGAAAATGAAAGGTACTTATTCTTCCAGTCCATTATTTTGGAATCCATCCTTGCAAATAACACATTACAATCCTGGTGGCGTAATCTAGAAAAAATAAGAGGCACCCCTAAATACCTCATAGGCAACTTACCTTCCTCAAAAGGCATATCTCCAATATGGCCAATTTGGTCTAATAAGGCACATTACAAAAGAAAATAGTACTCTTTTGAGTACTTGGAACCAAACCTAACATGGCCTCAAAAGACTTGATCCCCTCCATAACACATGAAACTAAGTGAATATCACCCCTCGAGAATACAAAAAGATCATCCACAGAGCACAAATTAACCAACTTTTATTTTTCACAATGGTTATGGAATCTAAACCGAGTATCAATACTAGTGGTTTGGTGAAGAATCAAGGTAAGAACCTCCATAACTAATGTAAACAAATAAGGGGATAATGGATCACCTTGTCTGAGACCACGCCTACCTTGAAAAAAACCATGAAGTTCACCATTAATAGCCAAGGAAAATGAAGGAGAGGTAACACAAACCATAATCCAATCAACCATCTTGCTATGGAACCCAAATCCAATAAGCACATCCTTCAAAAACTTCCAATTAATAGTATCATAGGCCTTCTAGATGTCAATTTTGAAAGCACATCTTAGAGGACCACTCTGCCTATGATAATTATGCATGATCTCTTGAGTGAGTAGAATGTTATCCGAAATTCTCCTCTCCGGAGTGAATGCTGATTGATTAATACTCACAAGAATCTTAAGACCATCCTTAATGCGATTTGCAATGATTTTAGTAATGCACTTATATAGAACATTACAACAAGCAATAGGCCTATACTCAACAATCCGAGAAGGTGTAGAGAGCTTGGGAACAAGAGCAATAATAGTGTGATTAAGTTCTTTCCAAAGTTTTCCTAAAACAAAAATAAAATCCTTAATAGCACCCGAAACATCATTACCAGTAGTATCCTAAGACTTTTTAAAGAAAGCCGAGGAGAACCCATCAGGACCCGGAGCTTTATTATCATCAGCAGAAAACATAACATTCCGAATTTCCCCAACCGAAACATCCTTGACCATATCCTTAGCCACATCCTCATCAAGATGCGACAAAAACATATCCAAAGAAGGCCGAGAAAAAATAGGATCATTAGACCCCAAAAAATCCTTATAATGCTCCACAAAAGCTCTAGGGACATTCGAACCCTCATGAATCTGACCACTTCCATCCATAATCATTTCAATACGATTCCTGTGATTTCTGCTTTTAATTGATTTATAAAAATATTGGGTGTTGCGGTTTCCCTACGCAAGCCATTGAATTTTTTATTTTTGCTCAAGGAATCTTTCTTCATCAAGGCTTGCCTTAATAAAATTCTACAAACACTCAATCTCCTTGGATCTTAACAACATATTACCTGGATCCAAGTCTATAGCTTTCTGAATATCATCAAGAGAATTCTGGAGCATACTCACCTTTTTATGAAGATTACACTGCTTAAATAAAAGAAACATAATGGCTTTTTCAGCAGCTTAAGTTTTCTCGCCACTTGAAACTGAAGAACTCCAACAATACTAGTATTCCAAGTATCATTAACAATAGTTTTAAACTCATCTTTGTACACCAAGAAGTTTGCAAATTTAAAAGGAAGAGGCTTAGATCTGCTGATCGAAGGGATCTTTAGAATACAAGGGTAATGATCCGATATCCTATAAAGATGAAAAATTGCACTTGCAGCAGCAAAACATTCCATGAATTCACAATTCCCCATGACCCGATCTAACTTCTGAAATATACCTCCAACAGACTTTGGTTTTTGATTCCAAGAATAATGTAGGCCAGCCGAATTAATATCCTCCATCTCTATCTGCGCAACACAATTCTTGAAATCCCTCATACTAGAATTCAAAACAGAGGGCCAAGCATAACTATCTTCTAAGTTTAAACATTGAAATCCCCCATCATCACACACGGTTTGGCAAGAACAAAAATTCTTATGATAGCAAAGATCAGCCCAAAGTCCTCTCCTATGGATATATGAATTATGAGCATAAACAACCGAGCAAAAAAGAACCTAACGGGTAGCTTTAAAGATAATCTGGATGTGAAGAACTTGCTCCTTAGAAGAAAGAACCATAACATCCATAACAATAGGGTCCCAACCCAAAATAATTCTAGTACCCTTAGAGCATTGAGAATTATTAGATATCCAATCCCACCCCTTGAAAGCACCTTTACAAACCGAATTCAAATTAGCCATATCCACATGTGTTTCAAGAATAGCACACAAACTAAGATTATTGTCCTTAACTAACACCCCAACCTCCTTTTGTTTTAGCAGGTGGTTCAACCCCCTAATATTCCAAGAAGCGAGGCTAATCATCGGAAACTCCATCACCAGGAGTGCTTGCACCTGTAATATTTGTAGTTCCTGAAGTTATAAATTCTGTCGTCTCATTATAAACCTCCTCCATATCGTCAACATCAGAATCCTCCGAGTCATTAGGATCATTATGAGAATAACCAGATGAACTCATACCCATACTCGATCCACACTCCTTGGAATCAGATTTCGGAAGAGTTTGAAGCACCTGGAACCGATTAGAGTCAACTACAGGAGTCTTGGATCCTTCCTTTGAACTCATAGGTTGCGGGTTTTGAGGTTTTGGCCAAATTCCCACTTAGGCTTCGTCACCTGAAAACCCCCTTTCTTACCATTCTTCCTATTCTTGACCTCAATGAAACCCACATCATCCTTAGGCTTTGGTTTTGAAGTAGCCCGCACTTGCTTAGGACAAGCATCATTAGAATGACCAAACACATAGCAATGGCCACAATGATGCGGTTTCCATTCATATTCCACATACATAGTTTGTTTTACAAATTCATCCCCCTCAATCTCTGGAATAGCCATACTTATCACCTCCTTAAAATCGTTTTCTGCCGAAATTTCTATTAAAGCCCTAGTGTAAGGCCCCGTTCCCGGGACGCTTACAGCTGAACCGTCATCGTATAAATTATTTAAATACTCATTTCTTTGCAGCGGAAATTAATAACTTTCATTTATAATTAAAACATGTTATCTCATTACATAAATCATTTACATATCAAAATACAATAACATGTCCAAAATGTGGATGCCAGTCTTCAAAACACTCCCAGTAGCTTATGCATCCATGCCTGCAACTCCTCAGCATCAACAAAATACCTGCCAACTATCATGCATACATAAAGTCAGTGACACTGAGTGAGTTCTAGTTTTATAAATAAAATACTTTTCTTCCTTTAAAAACATAACCTTCACAATCGTACGCGATCACACATCATACGTACACATTGATAATAATATTTATTATCTTCATCATCGTTCATCAAACAATACATTACATCCCTTACCATCATCCAGATCCTGCCTCATGCAATACCCCCGACTCGTGCTCGAAAGCAGATACTATGCCGGGGCCTGTAAACAAACCCCTGACTCGTGTCTGAAAACTGACACAGTACCGGGGTACGCGACAAGGATCCCATCTCGTATGCAACACCCCCGACTCGTGCTCAAAAGTTGATACTGTGTCGGGGCCTGTAAACAAACCCCCGACTCGTGTCCGAAGACTGACACAGTACCGGGCCGAGCAACAAGACCTCATCTCATGCCATCCTGTCTCATGTAATACCCCCGACTCGTGCCCGTAAGCTGATACTATGCCAGGGCCTGTAAACAAACCCTCGACTCGTGTCTGAAGACTGACACAGTATCGGGGTACACGACAAGGATCTCATCATCCGTTACTTCCCTTCTCATCATTCGTTATCTTCCACTTTCGTTACATAATTCTTTACGTTCATTCATACATCAAACCACGTAAAGTCATACATCATACATAATGTATAATATAACATAATACGTACGTTTTGATAACGGTTTATGTTTGCTAACCTATTACAAGAGTCTCCTGAGATCTTTAGCAATTACATTACGGTTTATGCCCACTCTTGCCACACTGTAACATTTAGCCATGTGACAATCCCTCGCCCTGTGGCCCTGTTTCACACATTGGAAGCAGATGTTCAATCCCTATTTGCACTCCCCCTCGTGGCCTCTGCCACACTTCCTACACACCTCTTCCTTCCCTGTTATCCTCCTCCGACCATCGAACCTCATCGTCTTAACTCTAGCCATAAATTCGCCGTCATCATCCCATCTTCCACTTTCATCCCTATCATAGCTCCGCTTCTCCTCTTCATCCGTTATCGTCACCGCCTTATGCTCGTCAAACAACCTCCCCACCAATCGACCGCCTACCTAAACGTGCTTGGCCTGGCAATGACCAGATGTCTGCGGATATCTACCGGCAGACCTTGACTATACCTTTTAATCTTTCGTGACACAGGCGTCACCTGATCTGGCACCAGCCTTGCCATCTCGTTAAACTTCGTGGTGTACTATTGGTGAGTCATCGTTCCCGCCTCCAGCTACAGGAACTCCCTCTCAACTTTGTCAAGTTCTCTATGAGGGCAAAACTCCTCTATCACCAACCTCTTCAGCTCCTTCCACCTCATCCCTTTGATTGTTCTGGTGCCCTCAGCCTGGATAATGCTGTCCCACCAGCACAAGGCTGACCTTCTGATCCTCGCGACACTCGCTAATTTCAAGTACCGCCTCCATCTCTCACCCAATGTTGTGCAGCAGCAGCACTCCCATTTCCATCAAACACAGGAGGCCTACACCTTTGGAATGCTCCATAGCTGCACCCCTTCGCAGTCTTCGACACAGCTTCCTCCTCCTCCTCATCGTCACTAGAGACAACCATATCTGTCTCCGGTTGCTCTCTTCCCCTTAAACCTCCTTCCTCGCCTCCTCGACTAGCGGTCTTTCTTTTCTCACTCTCCTTCTTCTCATCCTCCTTCACAGCTCTAATGACCTCGGTCACTACAGTCGACAAAATCGTCTACATGACCTGATGAACCTCCTCAACCATTGCCTCTTTCACTGAGGCTCTCAGATTGGCACTCCCGTCTTCACCATCCTGGTGATGAAGCTCTGGCTCTTCAGGAGCCGTCTCAGCAGTCTTAGCTCTGCTCCTCATGACACGCGGTCTAATTCCACGTCCACCACGACCTCCACCTCACGAAGCCTCAGAAGACCTACCCCCAGCCATCTAAAACACAACAAGATTCAAACACCAACACGGTCAATCAAGGTAATAGCTCAAGTTATGTCAAGTATAGTAAGTCCCTAATCACAGTGGCCAGTTGTATTTAGCCACTTACTTTACTCTTCATTCCCTAAGCATTTCCTATTCTGACTACATCAGTATCTAAATCGGCACAGAAGCACATAAGCCACATATCATGCGCACATAATACAGTTTAACATTAACTTACATAAAACCTTTACTTAAAACTTTTACCTGCAGGCACGTAGCTACTAGGACCGGCATCCCTTTCCTTTCATCCCATTCACAGTTTAAGATAAGGTTTTTTTGAAAATATTTACCCAATTCCATTAAACTCTAGCTCTGATACCAACTTGTAAGGCTCCGTTCCAGGGACGCTTACAGCTGGACCGTCATCGCATAAATTATTTAAAATACTCATTTCTTTGCAGCGGAAATTAATAACTTTCATTTATAATTAAAACATGTTATCTCATTACATAAATCATTTACATATCAAAATACAATAACATGTCTAAAATGTGGATGCCAGTCTTCAAAACACTCCCAGTAGCTTATGCATCCATGACTGCAACTCCTCAGCATCAACAAAATACCTACCAACTATCATGCATACAAAAAGTCAGCGACGCTGAGTGAGTTCTAGTTTTATAAATAAAATACTTTTCTTCCTTTAAAAACATAACATCCACAATCATACGCGATCACACATCATACGTACACATTGATAATAATATTTATTATCTTCATCAACGTTCATCAAACAATACATTACATCCCTTACCATCATCCAGATCCTGTCTCATGCAATACCCTCGACTCGTGCTTGAAAGCTGATACTGTGTCGGGGCCTGTAAACAAACCCCCGACTCATGTCCGAAGACTGACATAGGACTGGGGTACGTGACAAGGATCCCATCTCGTATGCAACACCCCCGACTCATGCTCGAAAGCTGATACTATGCCGGGGCCTGTAAACAAACCCCCGACTCGTGTCCGAAGACTGACACAGTACCTGGGCGAGCAACAAGACCTCATCTCATGCCATCCTGTCTCATGCAATACCCCCGACTCGTGCTCGAAAGCTGATACTATGCCTGGGCCTGTAAACAAAACCCCCGACTCGTGTTCGAAGACTGACATAGTACTAGGGTACGCGACAAGGATCTCATCATCTGTTACTTCCCTTCTCATCATTCGTTATCTTCCACTTTCGTTACATAATACTTTACGTTCATTCATACATCAAACCACGTAAAGTCATACATCATACATAATGTATAAAGCATTCACACATATAGATGCCGTAAACAAATCAAAAACCTTATGGGAACCCAGAGAAGAAGCAATTAAGCTAAGCCCATCATCCGAATAGTCAGCTAATGGAACATCATGATTTTTTACCCATACCTGCACCTTCTTTACATTTTCTTTAACAAGCTTTGCAGTAAGAGACCAAATATTTAGAAGAATAGACTGAGACCGAATCATCCACGGTCCTCCCTCTAGAGGATTCATCATTCCTTGACGATCACCAAACTTGAAATAGAAGAAACAATTAGCATTCATCATAATTTTCTAAAGACCAAACTTCTTCCAATTATGCTTAACAAAATATTCAACCACAGGATATGCCAACCGATCACCTAAGAAATACCCATAGAGAGTATTGGCAAATTTATCCTGAGCCATTCGGACCAATTCCTTAGGCAATACGATATCAACCCCATCTTTCTTCATTGAATTTTCCATAAGTCTAAAATTTACCACACGTTTAGGAGCATCTGACTTTGCAGCAAAGAACTAGGTTTTAACGAGGCTTGATCAATCGTTGTAGCAAAGTCACCTAAATTAGATGCCAATGTTGAAATAGGGTTTTGCATGGCATCACCATGCAATAAAGACTTCATGGCAGCATCCCCCTCATCACCTAGAGTCGATAAAGGAATTGAGCTTGGCTCCGATTGATTACCATTTATGACATTCTTCAAGATACCCTTTGATGGAATGAAGGATCCATCAATGTTCTTGATCTTTGAAGCAAACTGCGAAGCCATGATGATGCAAAATTCAATCAAGAAACCAAACCCTAAATCAAAAGAAAAACTCTCAAATCCTTAAGAGGTTAATAGGATTCGTACCGATCAAGCTAAACTATAACAATAGCCGAGATCAATCACAGACCTACTAAGCAATCAGGATAAGAAAGATGAATTTAGATACTACTAAACAAGAAACTGAAACAAAAACCCTAATCAAACCAAGAAACTTAGTCCGCTAACAATGCTTGTACTATACGAACTGGTAGGCCAATCCGTAGAATCACAGGATTGTTACACAGATTAGTCAAGGATGATTAGGATGAAACAAGAAAAGAAAAAGAAAACTGATCAAATGAAACAAAAGTAGAACACGAACCAATGCATGCAATAACTCACATGCACAACAAACCCTAGTCCGATCAAGAATCATGATCAAGAACTAAGGAAAACATAAAAAGACGATCAAGCTTTGAAGGACAAAGAATAAAGAATCATCAAGATCGATCAAGAATCATCAAGAAACTCCATTAGGGTTTGGTCGAGATACTTGAAAGAGCATTGATAGTATTTTGCTTTAGACTCATCGATAACACTCCACAACTAAGTTCGAACACTCTTGCCTCGAAAATCCACCGAATCAATCAAAACGAGAACTATGGATCCATAAAACACTTAATTGACCATCTAGGGAAGTAAACGAGGTGTAAAGAACCAAGAAATTACTCGTATTTACTCGTTAGGAATGGAGAATCAAATTACACAAGCAAAATGAAAATAATCAGACGTCAAACAAGAAACGCAAACCTTGATCGATGAAAAATAAGTCAAAACAAGCTAACACGACCAAGTAAATAAGATCTACTTCTATTTTAATAAAAATGTGCAACTATAGATTAATGAATAAAAGTACTCACACAAGCTTAACTAAATACATGGGAAAGGAACTAGTTGTACCAAAACATTAAACAACAATTCTTCTCGCATGGATAGTTTGTAACTTTCCCTAACAATCTCCAATTCAATGGAGTTTTGATACTCAAGCTTTCTAACCACACTTATGAACCAATCTTAATAAATTGGATTATAATCATCATTAAAATCATACTAATCAATCATAATTTGAACATAGCATCTATTATTTAAATCAAAACCAAAACCAAACACGAAACCACACGAATGACTCTTGAAATCAATCTACACCTTCCTAAAACTCATTGATTACACTCTACAACCAACTTTGAACACTCTTGCCTCGAAAATCCACTGAATCATTCAAAATGAGAACTATGGATCCATAAAACACTTAATTGACCATCTAGGCAAGTAAACGAGGTGTAAAGAACCAAGAAATTATTCTTATTTACTTGTTAGGAATAGAAAATCAAATTACACTAGCAAAATGAAAGTAATCAGACTTCAAAGAAGAAACGCAAAGCTTGATCGATGAAAAAGAAGTCAATTCAAGCTAACACGACCAAGTAAATAAGATCTACTTGTATTTTAATAAAATAAATGAGCAACTATAGAGTGGTGCGTCAAAATACTCATGAAAGCTTAACTAAATACATGCGAAAGGAACAAGTTGTACCAAAACAACAAACAACAACAGTTCTCGCATGGATAGTTTGTAACTTTCCTTAACAATCTCCAATTCAGTGGAGTTTTGATACGCAAGCCTTCTGAACACACTTGTGAACCGATCTTAATAAATCAGAATATAATCATTAGTAAAATCATACTAATCAATCACAATTGGAAAATAGCATTTATTATTTAAATCAAAACCAAAACCGAACACGAAACCACACGAATGACCCTTGAAATCAATCCACTCCTGCCTGTGACTCCTCGATAACACTCCACAACCAAATTCGAACACTCTTGCCTTGAAAATTCACCGAATCAATCAAAATGAGAACTATGGATCCATAAAACACTTAATTGACCATCTAGCCAAGTAAACGAAGTCTAAAGAACCAAGAAATTACCCATATTTACTCGCTAGGAATGAAGAATCAAATTACACTATCGAAATGAAAGTAATCAGAGGTCAAACAAGAAATGCAAAGCTTGATTGATGAAAAAGAAGTCAAATCAAGCTAACAAGACCAAGTAAATAAGATCTACTTGTAATTTTAAAAAAAAATGTGCAACTATAGATTGGTGCATCAAAGTACTCAAGAAAGCTTAGCTAAATACAAGGAAAAGGAACTAGTTGTACCAAAACAACAAATAACAATAGTTCTCGCATGGATAGTTTGTAACATTTCTTAACAATCTCCAATTCAATGGAGATTTGATACGCAAGCCTTTGAACACACTTGTGAACCAATCTTAATAAATCGGATTATAATCATCATTAAAATCATAATAATTAATTACAATTGGAACATAGCATCTATTATTTAAATCAAAACCAAAACCGAACACAAAACTACATGAATGACCCTTGAAATCAATCCACTCCTACCCAAAACACATCAATTACACTCCACAACCAACTTTGAACACTCTTGACTTGAAAATCCACCAAATCATTCAAAATGAGAACTATGGATCCAAAAAAACACTTAATTGACCATCTAGGCAAGTAAACGAGGTGTAAATAACCAAGAAATTACTCGTATTTACTTGTTAGGAATAGAGAATCAAATTACACTACCAAAGTGATAGTAATCAAACTTGAAACAAGAAACGCAAAGTTTGATCAATGAAAAAGAAGTCAAATCAAGCTAACACGACCAAGTAAATAAGATCTACTTCTATTTTAATAAAAAATGTGCAACTATAGATTGGTGCGTCAAAGTACTCATGACAGCTTAACTAAATACATGGGAAAGGAACTAGTTGTACCAAAACAACAAACAACAATAGTTCTCGCATGGATAGTATGTAACTTTCCCTAACAATCTCCAATTCAATGGAGTTTTGATACGCAAGCCTTCTAAACACACTTGTGAACCAATCTTAATAAATCAGGTTATAATCATCATTAAAATCATACTAATCAATCACAATTGGAACATAGCATCTATTATTTAAATCAAAACCAAAACCAACACGAAACCACACGAATGACCCTTGAAATCAATCCACTCCTGCCTTTGACAGATAGATAACACTGCACTGTCAAATTCGAACACTCTTGCCTCGAAAATCCATCAAATCGATCAAAATGAGAACTATGGATCCATAAAACACTTAATTGACCATCTAGGCAAGTATACTAGGTGTAAAGAAACAAGAAATTACTCATATTTACTTGTTAGGAATAGAGAATCAAATTACACTACCCAAATGAAAGTAATCAGACTTCAAACAAGAAACGTAAAGCTTGATCGATGAAAAAGAAGTCAAATCAAGCTAACACGACCAAGTAAATAAGATCTACTTGTATTTTAATAAAAAAATGAGCAACTATAGAGTGGTACGTCAAAGTACTCATGAAAGCTTAACTAAATACATGGGAAAGGAACAAGTTGTACCAAAACAACAAACAACAATAGTTCTCTCATGGATAGTTTGTAACTTTCCCTAACAATCTCTAATTCAATGGAGTTTTGATATGCAAGCCGTTTAAACACACTTGTGAACCAATCTTAATAAATCGGATTATAATCATCATTAAAATCATACTAATCAATCACAGTTGGAACATAGCATCTATTATTTAAATCAAAACCAAAACCGAACATGAAACCACACAAAATAACCCATGAAATCAATCCACTCCTGCCTTTGACTCATCGATAACACTCCACAACCAAATTCGAACACTCTTGCCTCGAAAATCCACCGAATCCATCAAAATAAGATCTATGGACCATAAAACACTTAATTGACCATCTAGGCAAGTAAACGAGGTGTAAATAACCAAGAAATTACTCGTATTTACTCGTTAAGAATAGAGAAACAAATTGCACTACCAAAATGAAAGTAATCAGACTTCAAACAAGAAACTCAAAGCTTGATCGATGTAAAAGAAGTCAAATCAATCTAACACGACCAAGTAAATAAGATCTACTTGTATTTTAATATAAAATGTGAAACTATAGATTGGTGCATCAAAGTACTCACGAAAGCTTAACTAAATACATGGTAAAGGAACTAGTTGTACCAAAACAACAAAGAACAATAGTTCTCGCCTTGATAGTTTGTAACTTTCCCTAATGTAAGGCCCCATTCCTGGAGACCTCATAGTTGGTCAATCATAGCATAAAACATTCATAGTTAATAAATCAGGGCAGCAGAATTAATAATAAAAGTCATTCACTCCATTACTAAATACTGTTGCTAAACAATACATTGTTAATTGTTACAAAAAGATCATATTAATTGCATTACAAAACAACAATATTATTAAGATGAATGGATGCCAGTCTTGCCCTGCCGAGTAGCTTCCCCCGCGTGCCATCCTCAGCAAGAATTACCTGCCAACTGAAAATGCATAAAAGTCAGCGTCGCTAAGTGAGTTCTAGTTTTAAAACGTTTAAAATACATTGTAGGATTTATATATGAAAATACCCTTTTTAATAAAATACTTCCTTTACTTTCGCACGTGAGCATTCATCATACATACATCAATGTATAAACTTAATTATCTTTCATTAACTCACGTATTCGTTCGTTTCGCACTTTTATTATTATCTTTCACTTCTATCTGGATCCTATCTCATGCAATACCCCCGACTCATATCCGAAGACTGATACTGTGTCGGGGTATGCGACAAGGACCCCGTCTCTGTTTGCAACACCCCCGAATCATGTTCGAAAACCGACACAGGGCGAGCATCACGACATCCTTCAGGTAGATCTCAAGGATCATACCCCCTTCGAGTCAATCTCAATGATTGCTCTCTATCTGAGTCTGTAACGACAACATGGTCACGCACTCCATTCATTGCTTGCAGGACTTAATCTTTCACTTTCTTTACGATAATACTTTACGCATACGAATATAAACACACCACGTAAAGTCACATTATACATAGTAAAAAGCATCAACAACAGCCCACAACATGCATCACCACAACAGACGAACCAACAAAACATTCCAGAACTTACCCGTTACGTTCTACTTCCCAAGCTTTAGAAAAATCCTAAGTCCTTAGACAAATGCGGATGAACAGAGACTAATGCGGATGAACAATAACTAATGCGGATGAACTATAACCAATGCGGATGAACAATAACTAATGCGGATGAAAGTCTTCAGAGATTATTCCAAGTGTCCAACTAAATGCTGGTAGAACAAATGCGAATGACTGAAACAAATGCACATGAACACTGCAGCAAATGGGCATGAATAAAAGAAATGCGGAAGAACACTTGGGCGCATGAGCTACTACAAATGCGGATGAACATACAAAAAATGCGCATGAGAAAACTACTTAAGTGTATGTTCAGCTCTTAAATGCGGATGAACTAACCGACCTGCAAATGCACTTATGCAATTATTCAGTCCCCAATCCTCTATCTAACACATCCTTATCATAGATCTAACATGCTTAACATCTAGAGCAGGCATACAACCATGAAAACACCAACAATTCCTAACCAACCATGCTTATCCATATGTTTGAAGCTTATACCCAACATCCTAAGCATCAACAGCATATAAGCCACCATAAAGCACAAACATAATCACCCATATACATACGGTAAAGCATAAAACAGCTGCAAAACCTTTTAAACATGCATTTTCAGCCCCAAGAAGTTTAAAACACATAAAAAGTGGGGTCTAGAACTCACCTAGTGTAGTAAACAAGCAAAACTCCTCCAAACTCGTGTGCACAAGAGTTCAAACGCCAAGATCAAAAACAACCTCTTTCTCTCTCTAGAACCGAGAGAACTTCGATTTCTTCTTCTTCTGTTTTAGTTGAACACAGCAGCAGCAGGGGTGATATGGGAGGCCATGCCCATATAAAGTACACTTTTTGACTTTTGTGTACTTTTACACAAAACACCCCTCATCTTTGGCTTCTTTTTGCTTACTTTTCTTTTCCTTTTATTTTGACAAGGTTTCGGGTGTTACACGTAACAATCGCCAATTCAATGGAGTTTTGATACGCAAGCCTTCTAAACACACTTGTGAACCAATCTTAATAAAAAGGGTTATAATCATCATTAAAATCATACTAATCAATCACAATTGGAACATAGCATCTACCATTTAAATCAAAACCAAAACCAACACGAAACAACAAGAATGACCCTTGAAATCAATCCACTCCTGCCTTTGACTCAACGATAACACTCCACTACCAAATTCAAACACTCTTTCTTAAAAAATCCACCGAATCAATCAAAAAGAGAACTATGGATCCATAAAACACTTAATTGACCATCTAGGCAAGTAAACGAGGTGTAAAGAACCAAGAAATTACTCGTATTTACTTGTTAGGAATAGAGAATCAAATTACACTAGCAAAATGAAAGTAATCAGACTTCAAACAAGAAACACAAAGCTTGATCGATAAAAAAGAAGTCAAATAAAGCTAACAGGACCAAGTAAATAAGATCTACTTGTATTTTAATAAAAAAATGTGCAACTATAGATTGGTGAGTCAAAGTACTCATGAACGCTTAACTAAATACATGGGAAAGGAAATAGTTGTACCAAAACAACAAACAAAAATAGTTTTCCCATGGATAGTTTGTAACTTTCCCTAATAATCTCCAATTTAATGGAGATTTGATACCAAGCCTTCTGAACATACTTGTGAACCGATCTTAATAAATCAAGTTATAATCATCATTAAAGTCATACTAATCAATCACATTTGGAACATAGCATCTATTAATTAAATCAAAGCAAAAACCGAACACGAAACCACACGAATTACCCTTGAAATCAATCAACTCCTGCCTTTGACTCATCGATAACACTCCACAACCAAATTCGAACACTCTTGCCATAAAAAATCTACCGAATCAATCAAAATGAGAACTATGGATACATAAAACACTTGATTGACCATCTAGGCAAGTAAACGAGGTGTAAAGAACCAAGAAATTATTCGTATTTTCTTGTTAGGAATAGAGAATCAATATACACTACCAAAATGAAAGTAATCAGACTTCAAACAAGAAACATAAAGCTTGGTCGATGAAAAAGAAGTCAAGTAAAGCTAACAGGACAAAGTAAATAAGATCTATTTGTATTTTAATAAAAAAATGTGCAACTTTAGATTGGTGTGTCAAAGTACTCACGAACGCTTAACTAAATACATGGGAAAGGAACTAGTTGTACCAAACCAACAAACAACAATAGTTATCGCATAGATAGTTTGTAACTTTCCCTAACAATCTTAATAAATCAGGTTATAATCATCATTAAAATCTTACTAATCAATGGAACATAGCATCTATTATTTAAATCAAAACCAAAACCAACACGAAACCACATGAATGACCCTTGAAATCAATCCACTCCTGCCTTTGACTCATCGATAACACTACAATGTCAAATTCGAACACTCTTGCCTTGAAAATCCATAGAATCAATCAAAATGAGAACTATGGATCCATAAAACACTTAATTAACCATCTAGGCAAGTAAACGAGGTGTAAAGAACCAAGAAGTTACTCGTATTTACTTGTTAGGAATAGAGAATCAAATTACACTACCAAAATGAAAGTAATCAGAACCAATCTTAATAAATCAGGTTATAATCATCATTAAATTCATACTAATCAATCACAATTGGAACTTAGAATCTATTAATTACATCAAAACCAAAACCGAACACGAAACCACACGAATTACCCTTGAAATCAATCCACTCCTGCCTTTGACTCATCGATAACACTCCACAACCAAATTCGAACACTCTTGCCACAAAAATCCACCGAATCAATCAAAATGAGAACTATGGATCCATAAAACACTTAATTGACCATCTAGGCAAGTAAACAATGTGTAAAAAACCAAGACATTACTCGTATTTACTCGTTAGGAATGGCGAATCAAATTACACTACAAAAATGAAAGTAATCAGACTTTAAACAAGAAACACAAAGCTTGATCGATGAAAAAGAAGTGAAATAAAGCTAACATGACCAAGTAAATAAGATCTACTTGTATTTTAATTAAAAAATGTGCAACTATCGATTGGTGCGTCAAAGTACTCATGAACGTTTAACTAAATACATGGCAAAGGAACTAGTTGTACCAAAATAACAAACTACATTAGTACTCGCATGGATAGTTTGTAACTTTCCCTAACAATCTCCAATTCAATGAAGTTTTGATACGCAAGCCTTCTGAACACACTTGTGAACCGATCTTAATAAATCAGGTTATAATCATCAGTAAATCATACTAATCAATCACAAGTGGAACATAGCATTTATTATTTAAATAAAAACCAAAACCGAACACGAAACCACACTATGACCCTTGAAATCAATCCACTCCTGCCTTTGACTCATCGATAACACTCCACAACCAAATTCAAACACTCTTGCCTCGAAAATCCACCAAATCAATCAAAACGAGAACTATAGATCCATAAAACACTTAATTGACCATCTAGGCTAGTAAACGTGGTGTAAAGAACCAAGAAATTACTCGTATTTACATGTTAGGAATAGAGAATCAAATTACACTACCAAAATGAAGGTAATCAGACTTGAAACAAGAAACGCAAAGCTTGATCGATGAAAAAGAAGTCAAATCAAGCTAACACAACCAAGTAAATAAGATCTACATGTATTTTGATAAGAAAATGTGCAACTATAGATTAGTGTGTCAAAGTACTCATGAAAGCTTAACTAAATAGATGGTAAAGGAACTAGTTGTACCAAAACATTAAACAACAATACTTCTCGTATGGATAGTTTGTAACTTTCCCTAACAATCTCCAACTCAATGGAGTTTTGATAAGCAAGCCATTTAAACACACTTGTGAACCAATCTTAATAAATCGGATTATAATCATCACTAAAATCATACTAATCAATCACAATTGGAACATAGCATCAATTATGTAATCAAAACCAAAACCAAACATGAAACCACACAAATGACCCATGAAATCAATCCAGTTCTGCCTCTGACTTATCGATAACACTCCACAACCAAATTCGAACACTCTTGCCTCGAAAATCCACCGAATCCATCAAAATGAGAACTATGGACCATAAAACACTTAATTGACCATCTAGGCAAGTAAATGAAGTGTAAATAACCAAGAAATTACTCGTATTTACTCGTTAGGAATAGAGAATCAAATTGCACTACCAAAATGAAAGTAATCAGACATCAAACAAGAAATGCAAAGCTTGATCGATGAAAAAGAAGTCAAATCAATCTAACACGACCAAGTAAATAAGATCTACTTGTATTTTAATAAAAAAATGTGCAACTATGGATTGGGGCGTCAAAGTACTCACAAAAGCTTAACTAAATACATGGTAAAGGAACTAGTTGTATTAAAACAACAAAGAATAATAGTTTTCACATGGATAGTTTGTAACTTTCCCTAACAATCTCCAATTCAATGGAGTTTTGATACGCAAGCCTTCTAAACACACTTGTGAACCAATCTTAATAAATCGGATTATAATCATCATTAAAATCATACTAATCAATCATAATTGGAACATTGCATCTACTATTTAAATCAAAACCAAAACCAACACGAAACCACACGAACGACTCTTGAAATCAATCCACTCCTGCCTTTGACTCATCGATAACACTCCACTACCAAATTCAAACACTCTTGCCTCGAAAATCCACCGAATCAATCCAAATGAGAACTATGGATCCATAAAACACTTAATTGACCATCTAGGCAAGTAAACGAGGTGTAAAGAACAAAGAAGTTACTCGTATTTACTTGTTAGGAATAGCGAATCAAATAACACTACCAAAATGAAAGTAATCAGACTTTAAACAAGAAACGCAAAGCTTGATCGATGAAAAAGAAGTCAAATAAAACTAATACGACCAAGTAAATAAGATCAACTTGTATTTTAATAAAAAAAAATGAGCAACTATAGAGTGGTGCATCAAAATACTCATGAATGCTTAACTAAATACATTCGAATGGAACAAGTTGTACCAAAACAACAAACAACAACAGTTCTCGCATGGATAGTTTGTAACTTTCCTTAACAATCTCCAATTCAGTGGAGTAAAACCAAACATGAAACCACACAAATGACCCATGAAATCAATCCAGTTCTGCCTCTGACTTATCGATAACACTCCACAACCAAATTCGAACACTCTTGCCTCGAAAATCCACCGAATCCATCAAAATGAGAACTATGACCATAAAACACTTATTGACCATCTAGGCAAGTAATGAAGTGTAAATAACCAAGAATTACTCGTATTTACTCGTTAGGAATAGAGAATCAAATTGCACTACCAAAATGAAAGTAATCAGACATCAACAAGAAATGCAAAGCTTGATCGATGAAAAAGAAGTCAAATCAATCTAACACGACCAAGTAAATAAGATCTACTTGTATTTTAATAAAAAAGTGCAACTATGGATTGGGGCGTCAAAGTACTCACAAAAGCTTAACTAAATACATGGTAAAGGAACTAGTTGTATTAAAACAACAAAGAATAATAGTTTTTCACATGGATAGTTTGTAACTTTCCCTAACAATCTCCAATTCAATGGAGTTTTGATACGCAAGCCTTTAAAACACACTTGTGAACCAATCTTAATAAATAGGATTAATCATCATTAAATCATACTAATCAATCATAATTGGAACATTGCATCTACTATTTAACTCATCGATAACACTCCACTACCAAATTCAAACACTCTTGCCTCGAAAATCCACCGAATCAATCCAATTGAGAACTATGGATCCATAAAACACTTAATTGACCCATCTAGGCAAGTAAACGAGGTGTGTAAAGAACAAAGAAGTTACTCGTATTTACTTGTTAGGAATAGCGAATCAAATAACACTACCAAAATGAAAGTAATCAGACTTTAAACAAGAACGCAAAGCTTGATCGATGAAAAAGAAGTCAAATAAACCTAATACGACCAAGTAAATAAGATCAAACTTGTATTTTAATAAAAAAAAATGAGCAACTATAGAGTGGTGCATCAAAATACTCATGAATGCTTAACTAAATACATTCGAATGGAACAAGTTGTACCAAAACAACAAACAACAACAGTCTCGCATGGATAGTTTGTAACTTTCCTTAATCAATCTCCAATTCCGTGGAGGAGTTTTGATACGCAAGCCTTTTGAACACACTTGTGAAACCGATCTAATAAATCAGGTTATAATCATCAGTAAATCATACTAATCAACCAATGAAAGTAATCAGACTTCAAACAAGAAATGCAAAGCTTGATCGATGAAAAAGAAGTCAAATCAAGCTAAACAGACAAGTAAATAAAATTACTTGTACTTTAATAAGAAAATATGCAACTATAGGTTGGTACGTCAAAGTACTCACGAAAGCTTAACTAAATACTGGGAAAGGAACTAGTTGTACCAAACATTAAACAACAATACTTCTCGTATGGATAGTTTGTAACTTTCCCTAACAATCTCCAACTCAATGGAGTTTTGATAAGCAAGCCATTTAAACACACTTGTGAACCAATCTTAATAAATCGGATTATAATCATCACACTAAAATCATACTAATCAATCACAATTGGAACATAGCATCAATTATGTAATCAAAACCAAAACCAAACATGAAACCACACAAATGACCCATGAAATCAATCCAGTTTGCCTCTGACTTATCGATAACACTCCACAACCAAATTCGAAACACTCTTGCCTCGAAAATCCACCGAATCCATCAAAATGAGAACTATGGACCATAAAACACTTAATTGGGACCATCTAGGCAAGTAAATGAAGTGTAAATAACCAAGAAATTACTCGTATTTACTCGTTAGGAATAGAGAATCAAATTGCACTACCAAAATGAAAGAAGTAATCAGACATCAAACAAGAAATGCAAAGCTTGATCGATGAAAAAGAAGTCAAATCAATCTAACACGACCAAGTAAATAAGATCTACTTGTATTTTAATAAAAAAATGTGCAACTATGGATTGGGGCGTCAAGTACTCACAAAAGCTTAACTAAATACATGGTAAAGGAAAAGTTGTTAAAAACAACAAAGAATAATAGTTTTCACATGGATAGTTTGTAACTTCCCTAACAATCTCCAATTCAATGGAGTTTTGATACGCAAGCCTTCTAAACACACTTGTGAACCAATCTAATAAATAGGATTATAATCATCATTAAAATCATAATAATCAATCATATTGGAACATGCATCTACTATTTAAATCAAAACAAAAACCAACACGAAACCACACGAACGACTCTTGAAATCAATCCACTCCTGCCTTTGACTCATCGATAACACTCCACTACCAAATTCAAACACTCTTGCCTCGAAAATCCACCGAATCAATCCAAATGAGAACTATGGATCCATAAAACACTTAATTGACCATCTAGGCAAGTAAACGAGGTGTAAAGAACAAAGAAGTTACTCGTATTTACTTGTTAGGAATAGCGAATCAAATAACACTACCAAAATGAAAGTAATCAGACTTTAAACAAGAAACGCAAAGCTTGATCGATGAAAAAGAAGTCAAATAAAACTAATACGACCAAGTAAATAAGATCAACTTGTATTTTAATAAAAAAAAATGAGCAACTATAGAGTGGTGCATCAAAATACTCATGAATGCTTAACTAAATACATTCGAATGGAACAAGTTGTACCAAAACAACAAACAACAACAGTTCTCGCATGGATAGTTTGTAACTTTCCTTAACAATCTCCAATTCAGTGGAGTTTTGATACGCAAGCCTTTTGAACACACTTGTGAACCGATCTTAATAAATCAGGTTATAATCATCAGTAAAATCATACTAATCAACCAATGAAAGTAATCAGACTTCAAACAAGAAATGCAAAGCTTGATCGATGAAAAAGAAGTCAAATCAAGCTAACACGACCAAGTAAATAAAATCTACTTGTACTTTAATAAGAAAATATGCAACTATAGGTTGGTACGTCAAAGTACTCACGAAAGCTTAACTAAATACATGGGAAAGGAACTAGTTGTACCAAAACATTAAACAACAATACTTCTCACATGGATAGTTTGTAACTTTCCCTAACAATCTCCAATTCAATGGAGTTTTGCTACGCAAGCCGTTTAAACACACTTGTGAACCAATCTTAATAAATCGGATTATAATAATCATTAAAATCATACTAATCAATCATAATTGGAACATAGCATCTACTATTTAAATCAAAACCAAAACCAACACGAAACCACACGAACGACTCTTGAAATCAATCCACTCCTGCCTTTGACTCATCGATAACACTCCACTACCAAATTCAAACACTCTTGCCTCGAAAATCCACCGAATCAATCCAAATGAGAACTATGGATCCATAAAACACTTAATTGACCATCTAGGCAAGTAAACGAGGTGTAAAGAACAAAGAAGTTACTCGTATTTACTTGTTAGGAATAGAGAATCAAATAACACTACCAAAATGAAAGTAATCAGACTTCAATCAAGAAACACAAAGCTTGATCAATGAAAAAGAAGTCAAATAAAGCTAACAGGACCAAGTAAATAAGTTCTACTTGTATTTAATAAAAAAATGTGCAACTATAGATTGGTGAGTCAAAGTACTCACGAACGCTTAACTAAATACATGGGAAAGGAAGTAGTTGTACCAAAACAACAAACAACAATAGTTCTCCCATGGATAGTTTGTAACTTTCCCTAACAATCTCCAATTTAATGGAGATTTGATACCAAGCCTTCTGAACACACTTATGAACCGATCTTAATAAATCAAGTTATAATCATCATTAAAGTCATACTAATCAATACATTTGGAACATAGCATCTATTAATTAAATCAAAGCGAAACCGAACACGAAACCACACGAGTTACCCTTGAAATCAATCAACTCCTGCCTTTGACTCATAGATAACACTCCATAACCAAATTCGAACACTTTTGCCATAAAAATCTACCGAATCAATCAAAATGAGAACCATGGATCCATAAAACACTTAATTGACAATCTACGCAAGTAAACGAGGTGTAAAGAACCAAGAAATTACTCGTATTTACTTGATAGGAATAGAGAATCAATATACAATTCCAAAATGAAAGTAATCAGACTTCAAACAAGAAACATAAAGCTTGGTCGATGAAAAAGAAGTCAAATAAAGCTAATAGGACCAAGTAAATAAGATCTATTTGTATTTTACTAACAAAATGTGCAACTATTGATTGGTGTTTCAAAGTACTCACGAACGCTTAACTAAATACATGGGAAAGGAACTAGTTGTACCAAAACAACAAACAACAATAGTTCTCGCATGGATAGTTTGTAACTTTCCCTATCAATCTTATTAAATTAGGATATAATCATCATTAAAATCTTACTAATCAATCACAATTGGAACATAGCATCTATTATTTAAATCAAAACCAAAACCAACACGAAACCACATGAATGACCCTTGAAATCAATCCACTCCTGCCTTTGACTCATCGATAACACTGCAATGTCAAATTCGATCACTCTTGCCTTGAAAATCCATCGAATCAATCAAAATGAGAACTATGGATGCATAAAACATTTAATTGACTATCTAGGCATGTAAACGAGGTGTAAAGAACCAAAAATTTACTCGTATTTACTTGTTAGGAATAGAGAATCAAATTACACTTTCAAAATGAAAGTAATCAGACTTTAAACAAGAAACGCAAAGCTTGATCGATGAAAAAGAAGTCAAATAAAACTAATACAACCAAGTAAATAAGATCAACTTGTATTTTAATAAAAAAAAATGAGCAACTATAGAGTGGTGCATCAAAATACTCATGAAAGCTTAACTAAATACATTCGAAAGGAACAAGTTGTACCAAAACAACAAACAACAATAGTTCTCGCATGGATAGTTTGTAACTTTCCTTAACAATCTCCAATTCAGTGGAGTTTTGATACGCAAGCCTTTTGAACACACTTGTGAACCGATCTTAATAAATCAGGTTATAATCATCAGTAAAATCATACTAATCAACCAATGAAAGTAATCAGACTTCAAACAAGAAATGCAAAGCTTGATCGATGAAAAAGAAGTCAAATCAAGCTAACACGACCAAGTAAATAAGATCTACTTGTACTTTAATAAGAAAATATGCAACTATAGGTTGGTACGTCAAAGTACTCACGAAAGCTTAACTAAATACATGGGAAAGGAACTAGTTGTACCAAAACATTAAACAACAATACTTCTCACATGGATAGTTTGTAACTTTCCCTAACAATCTCCAATTCAATAGAGTTTTGATACGCAAGCCGTTTAAACACACTTCTGAACCAATCTTAATAAATCGGATTATAATCATCATTAAAATCATACTAATCAATCATAATTGGAACATAGCATCTACTATTTAAATCAAAACCAAAACCAACACGAAACCACACGAACGACTCTTGAAATCAATCCACTCCTGCCTTTGACTCATCGATAACACTCCACTACCAAATTCAAACACTCTTGCCTCGAAATCCACCGAATCAATCCAAATGAGAACTATGGATCCATAAAACACTTAATTGACCATCTAGGCAAGTAAACGAGGTGTAAAGAACAAAGAAGTTACTCGTATTTACTTGTTAGGAATAGCGAATCAAATAACACTACCAAAATGAAAGTAATCAGACTTCAAACAAGAAACGCAAAGCTTGATCAATGAAAAAGAAGTCAAATAAAGCTAACAGGACCAAGTAAATAAGTTCTACATGTATTTTAATAAAAAAATGTGCAACTATAGATTGGTGAGTCAAAGTACTCACGAACGCTTAACTAAATACATGGGAAAGGAAGTAGTTGTACCAAAACAACAAACAACAATAGTTCTCCCATGGATAGTTTGTAACTTTCCCTAACAATCTCCAATTTAATGGAGATTTGATACCAAGCCTTCTGAACACACTTATGAACCGATCTTAATAAATCAAGTTATAATCATCATTAAAGTCATACTAATCAATTACATTTGGAACATAGCATCTATTAATTAAATCAAAGCGAAAACCGAACACGAAACCACACGAGTTACCCTTGAAATCAATCAACTCCTGCCTTTGACTCATAGATAACACTCCATAACCAAATTCGAACACTCTTGCCATAAAAATCTACCGAATCAATCAAAATGAGAACCATGGATCCATAAAACACTTAATTGACAATCTACGCAAGTAAACGAGGTGTAAAGAACCAAGAAATTACTCGTATTTACTTGTTAGGAATAGAGAATCAATATACAATTCCAAAATGAAAGTAATCAGACTTCAAACAAGAAACATAAAGCTTGGTCGATGAAAAAGAAGTCAAATAAAGCTAATAGGACCAAGTAAATAAGATCTATTTGTATTTTACTAACAAAATGTGCAACTATTGATTGGTGTTTCAAAGTACTCACGAACGCTTAACTAAATACATGGGAAAGGAACTAGTTGTACCAAAACAACAAACAACAATAGTTCTCGCATGGATAGTTTGTAACTTTCCCTATCAATCTTATTAAATTAGGATATAATCATCATTAAAATCTTACTAATCAATCACAATTGGAACATAGCATCTATTATTTAAATCAAAACCAAAACCAACACGAAACCACATGAATGACCCTTGAAATCAATCCACTCCTGCCTTTGACTCATCGATAACACTGCAATGTCAAATTCGATCACTCTTGCCTTGAAAATCCATCGAATCAATCAAAATGAGAACTATGGATGCATAAAACATTTAATTGACTATCTAGGCATGTAAACGAGGTGTAAAGAACCAAAAATTTACTCGTATTTACTTGTTAGGAATAGAGAATCAAATTACACTTTCAAAATGAAAGTAATCAGACTTTAAACAAGAAACGCAAAGCTTGATCGATGAAAAAGAAGTCAAATAAAACTAATACAACCAAGTAAATAAGATCAACTTGTATTTTAATAAAAAAAAATGAGCAACTATAGAGTGGTGCATCAAAATACTCATGAAAGCTTAACTAAATACATTCGAAAGGAACAAGTTGTACCAAAACAACAAACAACAATAGTTCTCGCATGGATAGTTTGTAACTTTCCTTAACAATCTCCAATTCAGTGGAGTTTTGATACGCAAGCCTTTTGAACACACTTGTGAACCGATCTTAATAAATCAGGTTATAATCATCAGTAAAATCATACTAATCAACCAATGAAAGTAATCAGACTTCAAACAAGAAATGCAAAGCTTGATCGATGAAAAAGAAGTCAAATCAAGCTAACACGACCAAGTAAATAAGATCTACTTGTACTTTAATAAGAAAATATGCAACTATAGGTTGGTACGTCAAAGTACTCACGAAAGCTTAACTAAATACATGGGAAAGGAACTAGTTGTACCAAAACATTAAACAACAATACTTCTCACATGGATAGTTTGTAACTTTCCCTAACAATCTCCAATTCAATAGAGTTTTGATACGCAAGCCGTTTAAACACACTTCTGAACCAATCTTAATAAATCGGATTATAATCATCATTAAAATCATACTAATCAATCATAATTGGAACATAGCATCTACTATTTAAATCAAAACCAAAACCAACACGAAACCACACGAACGACTCTTGAAATCAATCCACTCCTGCCTTTGACTCATCGATAACACTCCACTACCAAATTCAAACACTCTTGCCTCGAAATCCACCGAATCAATCCAAATGAGAACTATGGATCCATAAAACACTTAATTGACCATCTAGGCAAGTAAACGAGGTGTAAAGAACAAAGAAGTTACTCGTATTTACTTGTTAGGAATAGCGAATCAAATAACACTACCAAAATGAAAGTAATCAGACTTCAAACAAGAAACGCAAAGCTTGATCAATGAAAAAGAAGTCAAATAAAGCTAACAGGACCAAGTAAATAAGTTCTACATGTATTTTAATAAAAAAAATGTGCAACTATAGATTGGTGAGTCAAAGTACTCACGAACGCTTAACTAAATACATGGGAAAGGAAGTAGTTGTACCAAAACAACAAACAACAATAGTTCTCCCATGGATAGTTTGTAACTTTCCCTAACAATCTCCAATTTAATGGAGATTTGATACCAAGCCTTCTGAACACACTTATGAACCGATCTTAATAAATCAAGTTATATTCATCATTAAAGTCATACTAATCAATTACATTTGGAACATAGCATCTATTAATTAAATCAAAGCGAAAACCGAACACGAAACCACACGAGTTACCCTTGAAATCAATCAACTCCTGCCTTTGACTCATAGATAACACTCCATAACCAAATTCGAACACTCTTGCCATAAAAATCTACCGAATCAATCAAAATGAGAACCATGGATCCATAAAACACTTAATTGACAATCTACGCAAGTAAACGAGGTGTAAAGAACCAAGAAATTACTCGTATTTACTTGTTAGGAATAGAGAATCAATATACACTACCAAAATGAAAGTAATAAGACTTCAAACAAGAAACATAAAGCTTGGTCGATGAAAAAGAAGTCAAATAAAGCTAATACGACCAAGTAAATAAGATGTATTTGTATTTTACTAACAAAATGTGCAACTATTGATTGGTGTTTCAAAGTACTCACGAACGCTTAACTAAATACATGGGAAAGGAACTAGTTGTACCAAAACAACAAACAACAATAGTTCTCGCATGGATAGTTTGTAACTTTCCCTATCAATCTTATTAAATTAGGATATAATCATCATTAAAATCTTACTAATCAATCACAATTGGAACATAACATCTATTATTTAAATCAAAACCAAAACCAACACGAAACCACATGAATGGCCCTTGAAATCAATCCACTCCTGCCTTTGACTCATCGATAACACCACAATGTCAAATTCGATCACTCTTGCCTTGAAAATCCATCGAATCAATCAAAATGAGAACTATGGATGCATAAAACATTTAATTGACTAACTAGGCATGTTAACGAGGTGTAAAGAACCAAGAATTTACTTGTATTTACTTGTTAGGAATAGAGAATCAAATTACACTTCCAAAATAAAAGTAATCAGACTTTAAACAAGAAACGCAAAGCTTGATCGATGAAAAAGAAGTCAAATAAAACTAATACGACCAAGTAAATAAGATCAACTTGTATTTTAATAAAAAAAAATGAGCAACTATAGAGTGGTGCATCAAAATACTCATGAAAGCTTAACTAAATACATTCGAAAGGAACAAGTTGTACCAAAACAACAAACAACAACAGTTCTCGCATGGATAGTTTGTAACTTTCCCTATCAATCTTATTAAATTAGGATATAATCATCATTAAAATCTTACTAATCAATCACAATTGGAACATAGCATCTATTATTTAAATCAAAACCAAAACCAACACGAAACCACACGAACGACCCTTGAAATCAATCCACTCCTTCCTTTGACTCATCGATAACACTCCACTACCAAATTCAAACACTCTTGCCTCGAAAATCCACCGAATCAATCCAAATGAGAACTATGGATCCATAAAACACTTAATTGACCATCTAGGCAAGTAAACGAGGTGTAAAGAACAAAGAAGTTACTCGTATTTACTTGTTAGGAATAGAGAATCAAATAACTCTACCAAAATGAAAGTAATCAGACTTCAAACAAGAAACGCAAAGCTTGATCAATGAAAAAGAAGTCAAATAAAGCTAACAGGACCAAGTAAATAAGTTCTACTTGTATTTTAATAAAAAAATGTGCAACTATAGATTGGTGAGTCAAAGTACTCACGAACGCTTAACTAAATACATGGGAAAGGAAGTAGTTGTACCAAAACAACAAACAATAATAGTTCTCCCATGGATAGTTTGTAACTTTCCCTAACAAACTCCAATTTAATGGAGATTTGATACCAAGCCTTCTGAACACACTTATGAACCGATCTTAATAAATCAAGTCAAATCATCATTAAAGTCATACTAATCAATCACATTTGGAACATAGCATCTATTATTTAAATCAAAGCGAAAACCGAACACGAAACCACACGAGTTACCCTTGAAATCAATCAACTCCTGCCTTTGACTCATTGATAACACTCCACAACCAAATTCGAACACTCTTGCCATAAAAATCTACCGGATCAATCAAAATGAGAACCATGGATCCATAAAACACATAATTGATACGCAAGTAAACGAGGTGTAAAGAACCAAGAAATTACTCGTATTTACTTGTTAGGAATAGAGAATCAATATACAATACCAAAATGAAAGTAATCAGACTTCAAACAAGAAACATAAAGCTTGGTCGATGAAAAAGAAGTCAAATAAAGCTAATAGGACCAAGTAAATAAGATGTATTTGTATTTTACTAACAAAATGTGCAACTATTGATTGGTGTTTCAAAGTACTCACGAACGCTTAACTAAATACATGGGAAAGGAACTAGTTGTACCAAAACAACAAACAACAATAGTTTTCGCATGGATAGTTTGTAACTTTCCCTATCAATCTTATTAAAATAGGATATAATCATCATTAAAATCTTACTAATCAATCACAATTGGAACATAGCATCTATTATTTAAATCAAAACCAAAACCAACACGAAACCACATGAATGACCCTTGAAATCAATCCACTCCTGCCTTTGACTCATCGATAACACTGCAATGTCAAATTCGATCACTCTTGCCTTGAAAATCCATCGAATCAATCAAAATAAGAACTATGGATGCATAAAACATTTAATTGACTATCTAGGCATGTAAACGAGGTGTAAAGAACCAAAAATTTACTCGTATTTACTTGTTAGGAATAGAGAATCAAATTACACTTCCAAAATGAAAGTAATCAGACTTTAAACAAGAAACGCAAAGCTTGATCGATCAAAAAGAAGTCAAATAAAACTAATACGACAAAGTAAATAAGATCAACTTGTATTTTAATAAAAAAAAATGAGCAACTATAGAGTGGTGCATCAAAATACTCATGAAAGCTTAACTAAATACATTCAAAAGGAACAAGTTGTACCAAAACAACAAACAACAACAGTTCTCGCATGGATAGTTTGTAACTTTCCTTAACAATCTCCAATTCAGTGGAGTTTTGATACGCAAGCCTTTTGAACACACTTGTGAACCGATCTTAATAAATCAGGTTATAATCATCAGTAAAATCATACTAATCAACCAATGAAAGTAATCAGACTTCAAACAAGAAACGCAAAGCTTGATCGATGAAAAAGAAGTCAAATCAAGCTAACACGACCAAGTAAATAAGATCTACTTGTACTTTAATAAGAAAATATGCAACTATAGGTTGGTACGTCAAAGTACTCACGAAAGCTTAACTAAATACATGGGAAAGGAACTAGTTGTACCAAAACATTAAAAAACAATACTTCTCACATGGATAGTTTGTAACTTTCCCTAACAATCTCCAATTCAATGGAGTTTTGATACGCAAGCCGTTTAAACACACTTGTGAACCAATCTTAATAAATCGGATTATAATCATCATTAAAATCATACAAATCAATCATAATTGGAACATAGCATCTACTATTTAAATCAAAACCAAAACCAACTCGAAACCACACGAACGACCCTTGAAATCAATCCACTCCTCCCTTTGACTCATCGATAACACTCCACTACCAAATTCAAACACTCTTGCCTCGAAAATCCACCGAATCAATCCAAATGAGAACTATGGATCCATAAAACACTTAATTGACCATCTAGGCAAGTAAACGAGGTGTAAAGAACAAAGAAGTTACTCGTATTTACTTGTTAGGAATAGAGAATCAAATAACACTACCAAAATGAAAGTAATCAGACTTCAATCAAGAAACGCAAAGCTTGATCAATGAAAAAGAAGTCAAATAAAGCTAACAGGACCAAGTAAATAAGTTCTACTTGTATTTTAATAAAAAAATGTGCAACTATAGATTGGTGAGTCAAAGTACTCACGAACGCTTAACTAAATACATGGGAAAGGAAGTAGTTGTACCAAAACAACAAACAACAATAGTTCTCCCATGGATAGTTTGTAACTTTCCCTAACAATCTCCAATTTAATGGAGATTTGATACCAAGCCTTCTGAACACACCTATGAACCGATCTTAATAAATCAAGTTATAATCATCATTAAAGTCATACTAATCAATCACATTTGGAACATAGCATCTATTAATTAAATCAAAGCGAAAACCGAACACGAAACCACACGAGTTACCCTTGAAATCAATCAACTCCTGCCTTTGACTCATAGATAACACTCCACAACCAAATTCGAACACTCTTGCCATAAAAAACTACCGAATCAATCAAAATGAGAACCATGGATCCATAAAACACTTAATTGACAATCTACGCAAGTAAACGAGGTGTAAAGAACCAAGAAATTACTCGTATTTACTTGTTAGGAATAGAGAATCAATATACACTACCAAAATGAAAGTAATCAGACTTCAAACAAGAAACATAAAGCTTGGTCGATGAAAAAGAAGTCAAATAAAGCTAATAGGACCAAGTAAATAAGATCTATTTGTATTTTACTAACAAAATGTGCAACTATTGATTGGTGTTTCAAAGTACTCACGAACGCTTAACTAAATACATGGGAAAGGAACTAGTTGTACCAAAACAACAAACAACAATAGTTATCGCATGGATATTTGTAACTTTCCCTATCAATCTTATTAAAATAGGATATAATCATCATTAAAATCTTACTAATCAATCACAATTGGAACATAGCATCTATTATTTAAATCAAAACCAAAACCAACACGAAACCACATGAATGACCCTTGAAATCAATCCACTCCTGCCTTTGACTCATCGATAACACTGCAATGTCAAATTCGATCACTCTTGCCTTGAAAATCCATCGAATCAATCAAAATAAGAACTATGGATGCATAAAACATTTAATTGACTATCTAGGCATGTAAACGAGGTGTAAAGAACCAAAAATTTACTCGTATTTACTTGTTAGGAATAGAGAATCAAATTACACTTCCAAAATGAAAGTAATCAGACTTTAAACAAGAAACGCAAAGCTTGATCGATGAAAAAGAAGTCAAATAAAACTAATACGACCAAGTAAATAAGATCAACTTGTATTTTAATAAAAAAAAATGAGCAACTATAGAGTGGTGCATCAAAATACTCATGAAAGCTTAACTAAATACATTCAAAAGGAACAAGTTGTACCAAAACAACAAACAACAACAGTTCTCGCATGGATAGTTTGTAACTTTCCTTAACAATCTCCAATTCAGTGGAGTTTTGATACGCAAGCCTTTTGAACACACTTGTGAACCGATCTTAATAAATCAGGTTATAATCATCAGTAAAATCATACTAATCAACCAATGAAAGTAATCAGACTTCAAACAAGAAACGCAAAGCTTGATCGATGAAAAAGAAGTCAAATCAAGCTAACACGACCAAGTAAATAAGATCTACTTGTACTTTAATAAGAAAATATGCAACTATAGGTTGGTACGTCAAAGTACTCACGAAAGCTTAACTAAATACATGGGAAAGGAACTAGTTGTACCAAAACATTAAAAAACAATACTTCTCACATGGATAGTTTGTAACTTTCCCTAACAATCTCCAATTCAATGGAGTTTTGATACGCAAGCCGTTTAAACACACTTGTGAACCAATCTTAATAAATCGGATTATAATCATCATTAAAATCATACAAATCAATCATAATTGGAACATAGCATCTACTATTTAAATCAAAACCAAAACCAACTCGAAACCACACGAACGACCCTTGAAATCAATCCACTCCTCCCTTTGACTCATCGATAACACTCCACTACCAAATTCAAACACTCTTGCCTCGAAAATCCACCGAATCAATCCAAATGAGAACTATGGATCCATAAAACACTTAATTGACCATCTAGGCAAGTAAACGAGGTGTAAAGAACAAAGAAGTTACTCGTATTTACTTGTTAGGAATAGAGAATCAAATAACACTACCAAAATGAAAGTAATCAGACTTCAATCAAGAAACGCAAAGCTTGATCAATGAAAAAGAAGTCAAATAAAGCTAACAGGACCAAGTAAATAAGTTCTACTTGTATTTTAATAAAAAAATGTGCAACTATAGATTGGTGAGTCAAAGTACTCACGAACGCTTAACTAAATACATGGGAAAGGAAGTAGTTGTACCAAAACAACAAACAACAATAGTTCTCCCATGGATAGTTTGTAACTTTCCCTAACAATCTCCAATTTAATGGAGATTTGATACCAAGCCTTCTGAACACACCTATGAACCGATCTTAATAAATCAAGTTATAATCATCATTAAAGTCATACTAATCAATCACATTTGGAACATAGCATCTATTAATTAAATCAAAGCGAAAACCGAACACGAAACCACACGAGTTACCCTTGAAATCAATCAACTCCTGCCTTTGACTCATAGATAACACTCCACAACCAAATTCGAACACTCTTGCCATAAAAAACTACCGAATCAATCAAAATGAGAACCATGGATCCATAAAACACTTAATTGACAATCTACGCAAGTAAACGAGGTGTAAAGAACCAAGAAATTACTCGTATTTACTTGTTAGGAATAGAGAATCAATATACACTACCAAAATGAAAGTAATCAGACTTCAAACAAGAAACATAAAGCTTGGTCGATGAAAAAGAAGTCAAATAAAGCTAATAGGACCAAGTAAATAAGATCTATTTGTATTTTACTAACAAAATGTGCAACTATTGATTGGTGTTTCAAAGTACTCACGAACGCTTAACTAAATACATGGGAAAGGAACTAGTTGTACCAAAACAACAAACAACAATAGTTATCGCATGGATATTTGTAACTTTCCCTATCAATCTTATTAAATTAGGATATAATCATCATTAAAATCTTACTAATCAATCACAATTGGAACATAGCATCTATTATTTAAATCAAAACCAAAACCAACACGAAACCACATGAATGACCCTTGAAATCAATCCACTCCTGCCTTTGACTCATCGATAACACTGCAATGTCAAATTCGATCACTCTTGCCTTGAAAATCCATCGAATCAATCAAAATGAGAACTATGGATGCATAAAACATTTAATTGACTATCTAGGCATGTAAACGAGGTGTAAAGAACCAAGAATTTACTCGTATTTACTTGTTAGGAATAGAGAATCAAATTACACTTCCAAAATGAAAGTAATCAGACTTTAAACAAGAAACGCAAAGCTTGATCGATGAAAATGAAGTCAAATAAAACTAATACGACCAAGTAAATAACATCAACTTGTATTTTAATAAAAAAAAATGAGCAACTATAGAGTGGTGCATCAAAATACTCATGAAAGCTTAACTAAATACATTCGAAAGGAACAAGTTGTACCAAAACAACAAACAACAACAGTTCTCGCATGGATAGTTTGTAACTTTCCTTAAAAATCTCCAATTCAGTGGAGTTTTGATACGCAAGCCTTTTGAACACACTTGTGAACCGATCTTAAAAAATCAGGTTATAATCATCAGTAAAATCATACTAATCAACCAATGAAAGTAATCAGACTTCAAACAAGAAACGCAAAGCTTGATCGATGAAAAAGAAGTCAAATCAAGCTAACACGACCAAGTAAATAAGATCTACTTGTACTTTAATAAGAAAATATGCAACTATAGGTTGGTACGTCAAAGTACTCATGAAAGCTTAACTAAATACATGGGAAAGGAACTAGTTGTACCAAAACATTAAACAACAATACTTCTCACATGGATAGTTTGTAACTTTCCCTAACAATCTCCAATTCAATGGAGTTTTGATACGCAAGCCGTTTAAACACACTTGTGAACCAATCTTAATAAATCGGATTATAATCATCATTAAAATCATACAAATCAATCATAATTGGAACATAGCATCTACTATTTAAATCAAAACCAAAACCAACTCGAAACCACACGAACGACCCTTGAAATCAATCCACTCCTCCCTTTGACTCATCGATAACACTCCACTACCAAATTCAAACACTCTTGCCTCGAAAATCCACCGAATCAATCCAAATGAGAACTATGGATCCATAAAACACTTAATTGACCATCTAGGCAAGTAAACGAGGTGTAAAGAACAAAGAAGTTACTCGTATTTACTTGTTAGGAATAGAGAATCAAATAACACTACCAAAATGAAAGTAATCAGACTTCAATCAAGAAACGCAAAGCTTGATCAATGAAAAAGAAGTCAAATAAAGCTAACAGGACCAAGTAAATAAGTTCTACTTGTATTTTAATAAAAAAATGTGCAACTATAGATTGGTGAGTCAAAGTACTCACGAACGCTTAACTAAATACATGGGAAAGGAAGTAGTTGTACCAAAACAACAAACAACAATAGTTCTCCCATGGATAGTTTGTAACTTTCCCTAACAATCTCCAATTTAATGGAGATTTGATACCAAGCCTTCTGAACACACTTTTGAACCGATCTTAATAAATCAAGTTATAATCATCATTAAAGTCATACTAATCAATCACATTTGGAACATTGCATCTATTAATTAAATCAAAGCGAAAACCGATCACGAAACCACACGAGTTACCCTTGATATCAATCAACTCCTGCCTTTGACTCATAGATAACACTCCACAACCAAATTCAAACACTCTTGCCATAAAAATCTACCGAATCAATCAAAATGAGAACCATGGATCCATAAAACACTTAATTGACAATCTACGCAAGTAAACGAGGTGTAAAGAACCAAGAAATTACTCGTATTTACTTGTTAGGAATAGAGAATCAATATACACTACCAAAATGAAAGTAATCAGACTTCAAACAAGAAACATAAAGCTTGGTCGATGAAAAAGAAGTCAAATAAAGCTAATAGGACCAAGTAAATAAGATGTATTTGTATTATACTAACAAAATGTGCAACTATTGATTGGTGTTTCAAAGTACTCACGAACGCTTAACTAAATACATGGGAAAGGAACTAGTTGTACCAAAACAACAAACAACAATAGTTCTCGCATGGATAGTTTGTAACTTTCCCTATCAATCTTATTAAATTAGGATATAATCATCATTAAAATCTTACTAATCAATCACAATTGGAACATAGCATCTATTATTTAAATCAAAACCAAAACCAACACGAAACCACATGAATGACCCTTGAAATCAATCCACTCCTGCCTTTGACTCATCGATAACACTGCAATGTCAAATTCGATCACTCTTGCCTTGAAAATCCATCGAATCAATCAAAATGAGAACTAAGGATGCATAAAACATTTAATTGACTATCTAGGCATGTAAACGAGGTGTAAAGAACCAAGAATTTACTCGTATTTACTTGTTAGGAATAGAGAATCAAATTACACTTCCAAAATGAAAGTAATCAGACTTTAAACAAGAAACGCAAAGCTTGATCGATGAAAAAGAAGTCAAATAAAACTAATACGACCAAGTAAATAAGATCAACTTGTATTTTAATAAAAAAAATGAGCAACTATAGAGTGGTGCATCAAAATACCCATGAAAGCTTAACTAAATACATTCGAAAGGAACAAGTTGTACCAAAACAACAAACAACAACAGTTCTCGCATGGATAGTTTGTAACTTTCCTAAACAATCTCCAATTCAGTGGAGTTTTGATACGCAAGCCTTTTGAACACACTTGTGAACCGATCTTAATAAATCAGGTTATAATCATCAGTAAAATCATACTAATCAACCAATGAAAGTAATCAGACTTCAAACAAGAAACGCAAAGCTTGATCGATGAAAAAGAAGTCAAATCAAGCTAACACGACCAAGTAAATAAGATCTACTTGTACTTTAATAAGAAAATATGCAACTATAGGTTGGTATGTCAAAGTACTCACGAAAGCTTAACTAAATACATGGGAAAGGAACTAGTTGTACCAAAACATTAAACAACAATACTTCTCACATGGATAGTTTGTAACTTTCCCTAACAATCTCCAATTTAATGGAGTTTTGATACGCAAGCCATTTAAAAACACTTGTGAACCAATCTAAATAAATCGGATTATAATCATCATTAAAATCATCCTAATCAATCACAGTTGGAACATAGCATCTATTATTTAAATCAAAACCAAAACCAAACACGAAACCACACAAAATGACCCATGAAATTAATCCACCCCTGCCATTGACTCATCGATAACACTCCACAACCAAATTCGAACACTCTTGCCTTGAAAATCCACCGAATCCATCAAATGAGAACTATGGACCATAAAACACTTAATTGACCATCTAGGCAGGTAAACGAGGTATAAATAACCAAGAAATTACTCGTATTTACTCGTTAGGAATACAGAATTAAATTGCACTACCAAAATGAAAGTAATCAGACTTCAAACAAGAAACACAAAGCTTGATCGATGAAAAAGAAGTCAAATCAATCTAACATAACCAAGTAAATAAGATCTACTTGTATTCTAATCAGAAAATGTGCAACTATAGATTAGTGCATCAAAGTACTCAAGAAATATTAACTAAATATATAGGAAAGGAACTAGTTGTACCAAAACATTAAACAACAATACTTCTCACATTGATAGTTTGTAACTTTCCCTAACAATCTCCAATTCAATGGAGTTTTGATACGCAAGCCGTTTAAACAAACTTGTGAACCAATCTTAATAAATCGGATTATAATCATCATTAAAATCATACTAATCAACCACAGTTGGAACATAGCTTCTATTATTTAAATCAAAACCAAAACCAAACACGAAACCATGCAAAATGACCCTTGAAATCAATCCACTCCTGCCATTGACACATCGATAACACTCCACAACCAAATTCGAACACTCTTGGCTTGAAAATCCACCGAATCCATCAAATGAGAACTATGGACCATAAAACACTTAATTGACCATCTAGGCAAGTAAACGAGGTATAAATAACCAAGAAATTACTCGTATTTACTCGTTAGGAATACAGAATTAAATTGCACTACCAAAATGAAAGTAATCAGACTTCAAACAAGAAACACAAAGCTTGATCGATGAAAAAGAAGTCAAATCAATCTAACATGACCAAGTAAATAAGATCTACTTGTATTCTAATCAGAAAATGTGCAACTATAGATTAGTGCATCAAAGTACTCAAGAAATATTAACTAAATATATAGGAAAGGAACTAGTTGTACCAAAACATTAAACAACAATACTTCTCACATTGATAGTTTGTAACTTTCCCTAACAATCTCCAATTCAATGGAGTTTTGATACGCAAGCCGTTTAAACAAACTTGTGAACCAATCTTAATAAATCGGATTATAATCATCATTAAAATCATACTAATCAACCACAGTTGGAACATAGCTTCTATTATTTAAATCAAAACCAAAACCAAACACGAAACCATGCAAAATGACCCTTGAAATCAATCCACTCCTGCCATTGACACATCGATAACACTCCACAACCAAATTCGAACACTCTTGGCTTGAAAATCCACCGAATCCATCAAATGAGAACTATGGACCATAAAACACTTAATTGACCATCTAGGCAAGTAAACGAGGTGTAAATAACCAAGAAATTACTCGTATTTACTCGTTAGGAATAAAGAATTAAATTGCACTACCAAAATGAAAGTAATCAGACTTCAAACAAGAAACACAAAGGTTGATCGATGAAAAAGAAGTCAAATCAATCTAACACGACCAAGTAAATAAGATCTACTTGTATTCTAATAAGAAAATGTGCAACTATAGATTAGTGCGTCAAAGTACTCAAGAAATATTAGCTAAATATATGGGAAAGGAACTAGTTGTACCAAAACATTAAACAACAATACTTCTCACATGGATAGTTTGTAACTTTCCCTAACAATCTCCAATTCAATGGAGTTTTGATACGCAAGCCGTTTAAACACACTTGTGAACCAATCTTAATAAATCGGATTATAATCATCATTAAAATCATACTAATCAATCACAGTTGGAACATAACATCTATTATTTAAATCAAAACCAAAACCAAACACGAAACCACACAAAATGACCCATGAAATCAATCCACTCCTGCCATTGCCTCATCGATAACACTCCACAACCAAATTCGAACACTCTTGCCTTGAAAATCCACCGAATCCATCAAATGAGAACTATGGACCATAAAACACTTAATTGACCATCTAGGCAAGTAAACGAGGTGTAAATAACCAAGAAATTACTCGTATTTACTCGTTAGGAATACAGAATTAAATTGCATTACATAATGAAAGTAATCAGACTTCAAACAAGAAACGCAAAGCTTGATCGATGAAAAAGAAGTCAAATCAATCTAACATGACCAAGTAAATAAGATCTACTTGTATTCTAATAAGAAAATGTGCAACTATAGATTAGTGCGTCAAAGTACTCAAGAAATATTAACTAAATATATGGGAAAGGAACTAGTTGTACCAAAACATTAAACAACAATACTTCTCACATGGATAGTTTGTAACTTTCCCTAACAATCTCCAATTCAATGGAGTTTTGATACGCAAGCCGTTTAAACACACTTGTGAACCAATCTTAATAAATCGGATTATAATCATCAGTAAAATCATACTAATAAATCACAGTTGGAACATAGCATCTATTATTTAAATCAAAACCAAAACCAAACACGAAACCACGCAAAATGACCATTGAAATCAATCCACTCCTGCCATTGACTCATCGATAACACTCCACAACCAAATTCGAACACTCTTGGCTTGAAAATCCACCGAATCCATCAAATGAGAACTATGGACCATAAAACACTTAATTGACCATCTAGGCAAGTAAACGAGGTGTTAATAACCAAGAAATTACTCGTATTTACTCGTTAGGAATAAAGAATTAAATTGCACTACCAAAATGAAAGTAATCGGACTTCAAACAAGAAACACAAAGGTTGATCGATGAAAAAGAAGTCAAATCAATCTAACACGACCAAGTAAATAAGATCTACTTGTATTCTAATAAGAAAATGTGTAACTATAGATTAGTGCGTCAAAGTACTCAAGAAATATTAACTAAATTTATGGGAAAGGAACTAGTTGTACCAAAACATTAAACAGCAATACTTCTCACATGGATAGTTTGTAACTTTCCCTAACAATCTCTAATTCAATGGAGTTTTGATACGCAAGCCGTTTAAACACACTTGTGAACCAATCTTAATAAATCGGATTATAATCATCATTAAAATCATACTAATCAATCACGGTTGGAACATAGCATCAATTATTTAAATCAAAACCAAAACCAAACACGAAACTACACAAGTGACCCATGAAATCAATCCACTCCTGCCTTTGACTCATCGATAACACTCCACAACCAAATTCGAACACTCTTGCATCGAAAATCCACCGAATCCATCAAAATGAGAACTTGGACCATAAAACACTTAATTGACCATCTAGGCAAGTCAACGAGGTGTAAATAACCAAGAAATTACTCGTATTTACTCGTTAGGAATAAAGAATCAAATTGCACTACCAAAATGAAAGTAATCAGACTTCAAACAAGAAACGCAAAGCTTGATCGATGAAAAAGAAGTCAAATAAAACTAACAGGACCAAGTAAATAAGATCTACTTGTATTTTAATAAAAAAATGTGCAACTATAGATGGCTGCGTCAAAGTACTCAAGAACGCTTAACTAAATACATCGGAAAGGAACTAGTTGTACCAAAACAACAAACAACAATAGTTCTCGCATGGATAGTTTGTAACTTTCCATAACAATCTCCAATTCAATGGAGTTTTGATACGCAAGCCTTCTAAACACACTTGTGAACCAATCATAATAAAAAGGGTATCGTTAAAATCATACTAATCAATCATAATTGTAACATAGCATCTACTATTTAAATCAATCCACACCTGCCTTTGACTCATCGATAACACTCCACTACCAAATTCAAACACACTTTCCTCAAAAATCCACCAAATCAATCCAAATGAGAACTATGGTTCCATAAACACTTAATTGACCATCTAGGCAAGTAAACGAGGTGTAAAGAACCAAGAAGTTACTCGTATTTACTTGATAGGAATAGAGAATCAAATTAAACTACCAAAATGAAAGTAATCAGACTTCAAACAAGAAACACAAAGCTTGATCGATGAAAAAGAAGTCAAATCAATCTAACATGACCAAGTAAATAAGATCTACTTGTATTTTAATAAAAAAATGTGCAACTACAGATTGGTGCGTCAAAGTACTCACGAAAGCTTAACTAAATATATGGTAAAGGAACTAGTTGTACCAAAACAACAAAGAACAGTAGTTCTCGCATGGATAGTTTGTAACTTTCCCTAACAATCTCCAATTCAATGGAGTTTTGATACGCAAGCCTTCTAAACACACTTGTGAACCAATCTTAATAAAAGGGTTATAATCATCGTTAAAATCATACTAATCAATCATAATTGGAACATAGCATCTACTATTTAAATCAAAAACAAAACCAACACGAAACCACACGAACGACCCATGAAATCAATCCACATCTGCCTTTGACTCATCGATAACACTCCACTACCAAATTCAAACACTCTTGCCTCGAAAATCCACCGAATCAATCCAAATGAGAACTATGGATCCATAAAACACTTAATTGACCATCTAGGCAAGTAAACGAGGTGTAAAGAACCAAGAAGTTACTCGTATTTACATGTTAGGAATAGAGAATCAAATTACACTACCAAAATGAAAGTAATCAGACTTCAAAAAAGAAACACAAAGCTTAATCGATGAAAAAGAAGTCAAATAAAGCTAACAGGACCAAGTAAATAAGATCTACTTGTATTTTAATAAAAAAAATGTGCAACTATAGATGGTGCGTCAAAGTACTCACGAACGCTTAACTAAATACATCGGAAAGGAACTAGTTGTACCAAAACAACAAACAACAATAGTTATCGCATGGATATTTTGTAACTTTCCCTAACAATCTCCAATTCAATGGAGTTTTGATACGCAAGCCGTTTTAACACACATGTGAACCAATCTTAATAAATCCGATTATAATCATCATTAAAATCATACTAATCAATCACAGTTGGAACATAGCATCTGTTATTTAAATCAAAACCAAAACCAAACACGAAACCACACAAAATGACCCATGAAATCAATCCACTTCTGCCATTGACTCTTCGATAACACTCCACAACCAAATTCGAACACTCTTGCCACAAAAATCCACCGAATCAATCAAGTTAGAATTATGGACCATAAAACACTTAATTGACCATCTAGGCAAGTAAACGAGGTGTAAATAACCAAGAAATTACTCGTAATTACTCGTTAGGAATACAGAATTAAATTGCATTACATAATGAAAGTAATCAGACTTCAAACAAGAAACGCAAAGCTTGATCGATGAAAAAGAAGTCAAATCAATCTAACATGACCAAGTAAATAAGATCTACTTGTATTCTAATAAGAAAATGTGCAACTATAGATTAGTGCGTCAAAGTACTCAAGAAATATTAACTAAATATATGGGAAAGGAACTAGTTGTACCAAAACATTAAACAACAATACTTCTCACATGGATAGTTTGTAACTTTCCCTAACAATCTCCAATTTAATGGAGTTTTGATACGCAATCCGTTTAAACACACTTGTGAACCAATCTTAATAAATCGGATTATAATCATCATTAAAATCATACTAATCAATCACAGTTGGAACATAACATCTATTATTTAAATCAAAACCAAAACCAAACACGAAACCACGCAAAATGACCATTGAAATCAATCCACTCCTGCCATTGACTCATCGATAACACTCCACAACCAAATTCGAACACTCTTGGCTTGAAAATCCACCGAATCCATCAAATGAGAACTATGGACCATAAAACACTTAATTGACCATCTAGGCAAGTAAACAAGGTATAAATAACCAAGAAATTACTCGTATTTACTCGTTAGGAATACAGAATTAAATTGCACTACCAAAATGAAAGTAATCAGACTTCAAACAAGAAACACAAAGGTTGATCGATGAAAAAGAAGTCAAATCAATCTAACATGACCAAGTAAATAAGATCTACTTGTATTCTAATCAGAAAATGTGCAACTATAGATTAGTGCATCAAAGTACTCAAGAAATATTAACTAAATATATAGGAAAGGAACTAGTTGTACCAAAACATTAAACAACAATACTTCTCACATTGATAGTTTGTAACTTTCCCTAACAATCTCCAATTCAATGGAGTTTTGATACGCAAGCCGTTTAAACAAACTTGTGAACCAATCTTAATAAATCGGATTATAATCATCATTAAAATCATACTAATCAACCACAGTTGGAACATAGCTTCTATTATTTAAATCAAAACCAAAACCAAACACGAAACCATGCAAAATGACCCTTGAAATCAATCCACTCCTGCCATTGACACATCGATAACACTCCACAACCAAATTCGAACACTCTTGCTTGAAAATCCACCGAATCCATCAAATGAGAACTATGGACCATAAAACACTTAATTGACCATCTAGGCAAGTAAACGAGGTGTAAATAACCAAGAAATTACTCGTATTTACTCGTTAGGAATAAAGAATTAAATTGCACTACCAAAATGAAAGTAATCAGACTTCAAAAAAGAAACACAAAGGTTGATCGATGAAAAAGAAGTCAAATCAATCTAACACGACCAAGTAAATAAGATCTACTTGTATTCTAATAAGAAAATGTGCAACTATAGATTAGTGCGTCAAAGTACTCAAGAAATATTAACTAAATATATGGGAAAGGAACTAGTTGTACCAAAACATTAAACAACAATACTTCTCACATGGATAGTTTGTAACTTTCCCTAACAATCTCCAATTCAATGGAGTTTTGATACGCAAGCCTTTAAACACACTTGTGAACCAATCTTAATAAATCGGATTATAATCATCATTAAAATCATATTAATCAATCACAGTTGGAACATAACATCTATTATTTAAATCAAAACCAAAACCAAACACGAAACCACACAAAATGACCCATGAAATCAATCCACTCCTGCCATTGCCTCATCGATAACACTCCACAACCAAATTCGAACACTCTTGCCTTGAAAATCCACCGAATCCATCAAATGAGAACTATGGACCATAAAACACTTAATTGACCATCTAGGCAAGTAAACGAGGTGTAAATAACCAAGAAATTACTCGTATTTACTCGTTAGGAATACAGAATTAAATTGCACTACATAATGAAAGTAATCAGACTTCAAACAAGAAACGCAAAGCTTGATCGATGAAAAAGAAGTCAAATCAATCTAACATGACCAAGTAAATAAGATCTACTTGTATTCTAATAAGAAAATGTGCAACTATAGATTAGTGCGTCAAAGTACTCAAGAAATATTAACTAAATATATGGGAAAGGAACTAGTTGTACCAAAACATTAAACAACAATACTTCTCACATGGATAGTTTGTAACTTTCCCTAACAATCTCCAATTCAATGGAGTTTTGATACGCAAACCGTTTAAACACACTTGTGAACCAATCTTAATAAATCGGATTATAATCATCATTAAAATCATATTAATCGATCACAGTTGGAACATAACATCTATTATTTAAATCAAAACCAAAACCAAACACGAAACCACACAAAATGACCCATGAAATCAATCCACTCCTGCCATTGACTCATCGATAACACTCCACAACCAAATTTGAACACTCTTGCCTTGAAAATCCACCGAATCCATCAAATGAGAACTATGGACCATAAAACACTTAATTGACCATCTAGGCAAGTAAACGAGGTGTAAATAACCAAGAAATTACTCGTATTTACTCGTTAGGAATACAGAACTAAATTGCATTACATAATGAAAGTAATCAGACTTCAAACAAGAAACGCAAAGCTTGATCGATGAAAAAGAAGTCAAATCAATCTAACATGACCAAGTAAATAAGATCTACTTGTATTCTAATAAGAAAATGTGCAACTATAGATTAGTGCGTCAAAGTACTCAAGAAATATTAACTAAATATATGGGAAAGGAACTAGTTGTACCAAAACATTAAACAACAATACTTCTCACATGGATAGTTTGTAACTTTCCCTAACAATCTCCAATTCAATGGAGTTTTGATACGCAAGCCGTTTAAACACACTTGTGAACAATCTTAATAAATCGGATTATAATCATCAGTAAAATCATACTAATAAATCACAGTTGGAACATAGCATCTATTATTTAAATCAAAACCAAAACCAAACACGAAACCACGCAAAATGACCATTGAAATCAATCCACTCCTGCCATTGACTCATCGATAACACTCCACAACCAAATTCGAACACTCTTGGCTTGAAAATCCACCGAATCCATCAAATGAGAACTATGGACCATAAAACACTTAATTGACCATCTAGGCAAGTAAACGAGGTGTTAATAACCAAGAAATTACTCGTATTTACTCGTTAGGAATAAAGAATTAAATTGCACTACCAAAATGAAAGTAATCTGACTTCAAACAAGAAACACAAAGGTTGATCGATGAAAAAGAAGTCAAATCAATCTAACACGACCAAGTAAATAAGATCTACTTGTATTCTAATAAGAAAATGTGCAACTATAGATTAGTGCGTCAAAGTACTCAAGAAATATTAACTAAATTTATGGGAAAGGAACTAGTTGTACCAAAACATTAAACAGCAATACTTCTCACATGGATAGTTTGTAACTTTCCCTAACAATCTCTAATTCAATGGAGTTTTGATACGCAAGCCGTTTAAACACACTTGTGAACCAATCTTAATAAATCGGATTATAATCATCATTAAAATCATACTAATCAATCACGGTTGGAACATAGCATCAATTATTTAAATCAAAACCAAAACCAAACACGAAACTACACAAGTGACCCATGAAATCAATCCACTCCTGCCTTTGACTCATCGATAACACTCCACAACCAAATTCGAACACTCTTGCCTCGAAAATCCACCGAATCCATCAAAATGAGAACTTGGACCATAAAACACTTAATTGACCATCTAGGCAAGTCAACGAGGTGTAAATAACCAAGAAATTACTCGTATTTACTCGTTAGGAATAAAGAATCAAATGCACTACCAAAATGAAAGTAATCAGACTTCAAACAAGAAACGCAAAGCTTGATCGATGAAAAAGAAGTCAAATAAAACTAACAGGACCAAGTAAATAAGATCTACTTGTATTTTAATAAAAAAATGTGCAACTATAGATGGCTGCGTCAAAGTACTCAAGAACGCTTAACTAAATACATCGGAAAGGAACTAGTTGTACCAAAACAACAAATAACAATAGTTCTCGCATGGATAGTTTGTAACTTTTCATAACAATCTCCAATTCAATGGAGTTTTGATACGCAAGCCTTCTAAACACACTTGTGAACCAATCATAATAAAAAGGGTATCGTTAAAATCATACTAATCAATCATAGATGTAACATAGCATCTACTATTTAAATCAATCAACACCTGCCTTTGACTCATCGATAACACTCCACTACCAAATTCAAACACACTTTCCTCAAAAATCCACCAAATCAATCCAAATGAGAACTATGGTTCCATAAAACACTTAATTGACCATCTAGGCAAGTAAACGAGGTGTAAAGAACCAAGAAGTTACTCGTATTTACTTGATAGGAATAGAGAATCTAATTAAACTACCAAAACGAAAGTAATCAGACTTCAAACAAGAAACACAAAGCTTGATCGATGAAAAAGAAGTCAAATCAATCTAACATGACCAAGTAAATAAGATCTACTTGTATTTTAATAAAAAAATGTGCAACTACACATTGGTGCGTCAAAGTACTCACGAAAGCTTAACTAAATATATGGTAAAGGAACTAGTTGTACCAAAACAACAAAGAACAGTATTTCTCGCATGGATAGTTTGTAACTTTCCCTAACAATCTCCAATTCAATGGAGTTTTGATACGCAAGCCTTCTAAACACACTTGTGAACCAATCTTAATAAAAAGGGTTATAATCATCGTTAAAATCATACTAATCAATCATAATTGGAACATAGCATCTACTATTTAAATCAAAAACAAAACCAACACGAAACCACACGAACGACCCATGAAATCAATCCACATCTGCCTTTGACTCATCGATAACACTCCACTACCAAATTCAAACACTCTTGCCTCGAAAATCCACCGAATCAATCCAAATGAGAACTATGGATCCATAAAACACTTAATTGACCATCTAGGCAAGTAAACGAGGTGTAAAGAACCAAGAAGTTACTCGTATTACATGTTAGGAATAGAGAATCAAATTACACTACCAAAATGAAAGTAATCAGACTTCAAAAAAGAAACACAAAGCTTAATCGATGAAAAAGAAGTCAAATAAAGCTAACAGGACCAGTAAATAAGATCTACTTGTATTTTAATAAAAAAAATGTGCAACTATAGATGGTGCGTCAAAGTACTCACGAACGCTTAACTAAATACATCGGAAAGGAACTAGTTGTACCAAAACAACAAACAACAATAGTTATCGCATGGATATTTGTAACTTTCCCTAACAATCTCCAATTCAATGGAGTTTTGATACGCAAGCGTTTTAACACACATGTGAACCAATCTTAATAAATCCGATTATAATCATCATTAAAATCATACTAATCAATCACAGTTGGAACATAGCATCTGTTATTTAAATCAAAACCAAAACCAAACACGAAACCACACAAAATGACCCATGAAATCAATCCACTTCTGCCATTGACTCTTCGATAACACTCCACAACCAAATTCGAACACTCTTGCCACAAAAATCCACCGAATCAATCAAGTTAGAATTATGGACCATAAAACACTTAATTGACCATCTAGGCAAGTAAACGAGGTGTAAATAACCAAGAAATTACTCGTATTTACTCGTTAGGAATACAGAATTAAATTGCATTACATAATGAAAGTAATCAGACTTCAAACAAGAAACGCAAAGCTTGATCGATGAAAAAGAAGTCAAATCAATCTAACATGACCAAGTAAATAAGATCTACTTGTATTCTAATAAGAAAATGTGCAACTATAGATTAGTGCGTCAAAGTACTCAAGAAATATTAACTAAATATATGGGAAAGGAACTAGTTGTACCAAAACATTAAACAACAATACTTCTCACATGGATAGTTTGTAACTTTCCCTAACAATCTCCAATTCAATGGAGTTTTGATACGCAATCCGTTTAAACACACTTGTGAACCAATCTTAATAAATCGGATTATAATCATCAGTAAAATCATACTAATAAATCACAGTTGGAACATAGCATCTATTATTTAAATCAAAACCAAAACCAAACACGAAACCACGCAAATGACCATTGAAATCAATCCACTCCTGCCATTGACTCATCGATAACACTCCACAACCAAATTCGAACACTCTTGGCTTGAAAATCCACCGAATCCATCAAATGAGAACTATGGACCATAAAACACTTAATTGACCATCTAGGCAAGTAAACGAGGTGTAAATAACAAGAAATTACTCGTATTTACTCGTTAGGAATAAAGAATTAAATTGCACTACCAAAATGAAAGTAATCTGACTTCAAACAAGAAACACAAAGGTTGATCGATGAAAAGAAGTCAAATCAATCTAACACGACAAGTCATAATATCCTACTTGTATTCTAATAAGAAAATGTGCAACTATAGATTAGTGCGTCAAGTACTCAAGAAATATTACTAAATTTATGGGAAAGGAACTAGTTGTACCAAAACATTAAAAAGCAATACTTCTCACATGGATAGTTTGTAACTTTCCCTAACAATCTCTAATTCAATGGAGTTTTGATACGCAAGCCGTTTAAACACACTTGTGAACCAATCTTAATAAATCGGATTATAATCATCATTAAAATCATACTAATCAATCACGGTTGGAACATAGCATCAATTATTTAAATCAAAACAAAACCAAACACGAAACTACACAAGTGACCCATGAAATCAATCCACTCCTGCCTTTGACTCATCGATAACACTCCACAACCAAATTCGAACACTCTTGCCTCGAAAATCCACCGAATCCATCAAATGAGAACTTGGACCATAAAACACTTAATTGACATCTAGGCAAGTCAACGAGGTGTAAATAACCAAGAAATTACTCGTATTTACTCGTTAGGAATAAAGAATCAAATTGCACTACCAAAATGAAAGTAATCAGACTTCAAACAAGAAATGCAAAGCTTGATCGATGAAAAAGAAGTCAAATAAAACTAACAGGACCAAGTAAATAAGATCTACTTGTATTTTAATAAAAAAATGTGCAACTATAGATGGCTGCGTCAAAGTACTCAAGAACGCTTAACTAAATACATCGGAAAGGAACTAGTTGTACCAAAACAACAAACAACAATAGTTCTCGCATGGATAGTTTGTAACTTTCCATAACAATCTCCAATTCAATGAGTTTTGATACGCAAGCCTTCTAAACACACTTGTGAACCAATCATAATAAAAAGGGTATCGTTAAAATCATACTAATCAATCATAATTGTAACATAGCATCTACTATTTAAATCAATCAACACCTGCCTTTGACTCATCGATAACACTCCACTACCAATTCAAACACACTTTCCTCAAAAATCCACCAAATCAATCCAAATGAGAACTATGGTTCCATAAAACACTTAATTGACCATCTAGGCAAGTAAACGAGGTGTAAAGAACCAAGAAGTTACTCGTATTTACTTGATAGGAATAGAGAATCAAATTAAACTACCAAAACGAAAATAATCAGACTTCAAACAAGAAACACAAAGCCTGATCGATGAAAAAGAAGTCAAATCAATCTAACATGACCAAGTAAATAAGATCTACTTGTATTTTAATAAAAAAAATGTGCAACTACAGATTGGTGCGTCAAAGTACTCACGAAAGCTTAACTAAATATATGGTAAAGGAACTAGTTGTACCAAAACAACAAAGAACAGTAGTTCTCGCATGGATAGTTTGTAACATTCCCTAACAATCTCCAATTCAATGGAGTTTTGATACGCAAGCCTTCTAAACACACTTGTGAACCAATCTTAATAAAAGGGTTATAATCATCGTTAAAATCATACTAATCAATCATAATTGGAACATAGCATCTACTATTTAAATCAAAAACAAACCAACACGAAACCACACGAACGACCCATGAAATCAATCCACATCTGCCTTTGAGTCATCGATAACACTCCACTACCAAATTCAAACACTCTTGCCTCGAAAATCCCACCGAATCAATCCAATGAGAACTATGGATCCATAAAACACTTAATTGACCATCTAGGCAAGTAACGAGGTGTAAAGAACCAAGAAGTTACTCGTATTTACATGTTAGGAATAGAGAATCAAATTACACTACCAAAATGAAAGTAATCAGACTTCAAAAAAGAAACACAAAGCTTAATCGATGAAAAAGAAGTCAATAAAGCTAACAGGACCAAGTAAATAAGATCTACTTGTATTTTTAATAAAAAAAATGTGCAACTATAGATGGTGCGTCAAAGTACTCACGAACGCTTAACTAAATACATCGGAAAGGAACTAGTTGTACCAAAAAACAAACAACAATAGTTATCGCATGGATATTTTGTAACTTTCCCTAACAATCTCCAATTCAATGGAGTTTTGATACGCAAGCCGTTTTAACACACATGTGAACCAATCTTAATAAATCCGATTATAATCATCATTAAAATCATACTAATCAATCACAGTTGGAACATAGCATCTGTTATTTAAATCAAAACCAAACCAAACACGAAACCATACAAAAGTGACCCATGAAATCAATCCACTTCTGCCATTGACTCTTCGATAACACTCCACAACCAAATTCGAACACTCTTGCCACAAAAATCCACCGAATCAATCAAGTTAGAATTATGGACCATAAAACACTTAATTGACCATCTAGGCAAGTAAACGAGGTGTAAATAACCAAGAAATTACTCGTATTTACTCGTTAGGAATACAGAATTAAATTGCATTACTAATGAAAGTAATCAGACTTCAAACAAGAAACGCAAAGCTTGATCGATGAAAAGAAGTCAAATCAATCTAACATGACCAAGTAAATAAGATCTACTTGTATTAATAAGAAAAATGTGCAACTATAGATTAGTGCGTCAAAGTACTCAAGAAATATTAACTAAATATATGGGAAAGGAACTAGTTGTACCAAAACATTAACAACAATACTTCTCACATGGATAGTTGTAACTTCCCTAACAATCTCCAATTCTATGGAGTTTTGATACGCAAGCCGTTTAAACACACTTGTGAACCAATCTTAATAAATCGGATTATATCATTAGTAAAATCATACTAATAAATCACAGTTGGAACATAGCATCTATTATTTAAATCAAAACCAAAACCAAACACGAAACCACGCAAAATGACCATTGAAATCAATCCACTCCTGCCATTGACTCATCGATAACACTCCACAACCAAATTCGAACACTCTTGGCTTGAAAATCCACCGAATCCATCAAATGAGAACTATGGACCATAAAACACTTAATTGACCATCTAGGCAGTAAACGAGGTGTTAATAACCAAGAAATACTCGTATTTACTCGTTAGGAATAAAGAATTAAATTGCACTACCAAAATGAAAGTAATCTGACTTCAAACAAGAAACACAAAGGTTGATCGATGAAAAAGAAGTCAAATCAATCTAACACGACCATGTAAATAAGATCTACTTGTATTCTAATAAGAAAATGTGCAACTATAGATTAGTGCGTCAAAGTACTCAAGAATATTAACTAAATTTATGGGAAAGGAACTAGTTGTACCAAAACATTAAACAGCAATACTTCTCACATGGATACTTTGTAACTTTCCCTAACAATCTCTAATTCAATGGAGTTTTGATACGCAAGCCGTTTAAACACACTTGTGAACAATCTTAATAAATCGGATTATAATCATCATTAAAATCATACTAATCAATCACGGTTGGAACATAGCATCAATTATTTAAATCAAACCAAACCAAACACGAAACTACACAAGTGACCCAGGAAATCAATCCACTCCTGCCTTTGACTCATCGATAACACTCCACAACCAAATTCGAACACTCTTGCCTTGAAAATCCACCGAATCCATCAAAATGAGAACTTGGACCATAAAACACTTAATTGACCATCTAGGCAAGTCAACGAGGTGTAAATAACCAAGAAATTACTCGTATTTACTCGTTAGGAATAAAGAATCAAATTGCACTACCAAAATGAAAGTAATCAGACTTCAAACAAGAAACGCAAAGCTTGATCGATGAAAAAGAAGTCAAATAAAACTAACAGGACCAAGTAAATAAGATCTACTTGTATTTTAATAAAAAAATGTGCAACTATAGATGGCTGCGTCAAAGTACTCAAGAACGCTTAACTAAATACATCGGAAAGGAACTAGTTGTACCAAAACAACAAACAACAATAGTTCTCGCATGGATAGTTTGTAACTTTCCATAACAATCTCCAATTCAATGGAGTTTTGATACGCAAGCCTTCTAAACACACTTGTGAAACCAATCATATTAAAAAGGGTATCGTAAAATCATACTAATCAATCATAATTGTAACATAGCATCTATTATTTAAATCAATCCACACCTGCCTTTGACTCATCGATAACACTCCACTACCAATTCAAACACACTTTCCTCAAAAATCCACCAAATCAATCCAAATGAGAACTATGGTTCCATAAAACACTTAATTGACCATCTAGGCAAGTAAACGAGGTGTAAAGAACCAAGAAGTTACTCGTATTTACTTGACAGGAATAGAGAATCAAATTAAACTACCAAAATGAAAGTAATCAGACTTCAAACAAGAAACACAAAGCTTGATCGATGAAAAAGAAGTCAAATCAATCTAACATGACCAAGTAAATAAGATCTACTTGTATTTTAATAAAAAAAATGTGCAACTACACATTGGTGCGTCAAAGTACTCACGAAAGCTTAACTAAATATATGGTAAAGGAACTAGTTGTACCAAAACAACAAAGAACAGTAGTTCTCGCATGGATAGTTTGTAACTTTCCCTAACAATCTCCAATTCAATGGAGTTTTGATACGCAAGCCTTCTAAACACACTTGTGAACCAATCTTAATAAAAAGGGTTATAATCATCGTTAAAATCATACTAATCAATCATAATTGGAACATAGCATCTACTATTTAAATCAAACAAAACCAACACGAAACCACACGAACGACCCATGAAATCAATCCACATCTGCCCTTTGATCATCGATACACTCCACTACCAAATTCAAACACTCTTGCCTCGAAAATCCACCGAATCAATCCAAATGAGAACTATGGATCCATAAAACACTTAATTGACCATCTAGGCAAGTAAACGAGGTGTAAAGAACCAAGAAGTTACTCGTATTTACATGTTAGGAATAGAGAATCAAATTACACTACCAAAATGAAAGTAATCAGACTTCAAAAAAGAACACAAAGCTTAATCGATGAAAAAAGAGTCAAATAAAGCTAATAGGACCAAGTAAATAAGATCTACTTGTATTTTAATAAAAAAAAATGTGCAACTATAGATGGTGCGTCAAAGTACTCACGAACGCTTAACTAAATACATCGGAAAGGAACTAGTTGTACCAAAACAACAAACAACAATAGTTATCGCATGGATATTTTGTAACTTTCCTAACAATCTCCAATTCAATGGAGTTTTGATACGCAAGCCGTTTTAACACACATGTGAACCAATCTTAATAAATCAGGATTATAATCATCATTAAAATCATACTAATCAATCACAGTTGGAACATAGCATCTGTTATTTAAATCAAAACCAAACCAAACACGAAACCACACAAATGACCCATGAAATCAATCCACTTCTGCCATTGACTCTTCGATAACACTCCACAACCAAATTCGAACACTCTTGCCAAAAATCCACCGAATCAATCAAGTTAGAATTATGGACCATAAACACTTAATTGACCATCTAGGCAAGTAAACGAGGTGTAAATAACCAAGAAATTACTCGTATTTACTCGTTAGGAATACAAAATTAAATTGCATTACATAATGAAAGTAATCAGACTTCAAACAAGAAACGCAAAGCTTGATCGATGAAAAAGAAGTCAAATCAATCTAACATGACCAAGTAAATAAGATCTACTTGTATTCTAATAAGAAAATGTGCAACTATAGATTAGTGCGTCAAAGTACTCAAGAAATATTAACTAAATAATGGGAAAGGAACTAGTTGTACCAAAACATTAAACAACAATACTTCTCACATGGATAGTTTGTAACTTTCCCTAACAATCTCCAATTCAATGGAGTTTTGATACGCAAGCCGTTTAAACACACTTGTGAACCAATCTTAATAAATCGGATTATAATCATCAGTAAAATCATACTAATAAATCACAGTTGGAACATAGCATCTATTATTTAAATCAAAACCCAAACAACACGAAACCACGCAAAATGACCATTGAAATCAATCCACTCCTGCCATTGACTCATCGATAACACTCCACAACCAAATTCGAACACTCTTGGCTTGAAAATCCACCGAATCCATCAAATGAGAACTATGGACCATAAAACACTTAATTGACCATCTAGGCAAGTAAAAGGGTGTTAATAACCAAGAAATTACTCGTATTTACTCGTTAGGAATAAAGAATTAAATTGCACTACCAAAATGAAAGTAATCTGACTTCAAACAAGAAACACAAAGGTTGATCGATGAAAAAGAAGTCAAATCAATCTAACACGACCAAGTAAATAAGATCTACTTGTATTCTAATAAGAAAATGTGCAACTATAGATTAGTGCGTCAAAGTACTCAAGAAATATTAACTAAATTTATGGGAAAGGAACTAGTTGTACCAAAACATTAAACAGCAATACTTCTCACATGGATAGTTTGTAACTTTCCCTAACAATCTCTAATTCAATGGAGTTTTGATACGCAAGCCGTTTAAACACACTTGTGAACCAATCTTAATAATCGGATTATAACATCATTAAAATCATACTAATCAATCACGGTTGGAACATAGCATCAATTATTTAAATCAAAACCAAAACCAAACACGAAACTACACAAGTGACCCATGAAATCAATCCACTCCTGCCTTTGACTCATCGATAACACTCCACAACCAAATTCGAACACTCTTGCCTCGAAAATCCACTGAATCCATCAAAATGAGAACTTGGACCATAAAACACTTAATTGACCATCTAGGCAAGTCACGAGGTGTAAATAACCAAGAAATTACTCGTATTTACTCGTTAGGAATAAAGAATCAAATTGCACTACCAAAATGAAAGTAATCAGACTTCAAACAAGAAACGCAAAGCTTGATCGATGAAAAGAAGTCAAATAAAACTAACAGGACCAAGTAAATAAGATCTACTTGTATTTTAATAAAAAAATGTGCAACTATAGATGGCTGCGTCAAAGTACTCAAGAACGCTTAACTAAATACATCGGAAAGGAACTAGTTGTACCAAAACAACAAACAACAATAGTTCTCGCATGGATAGTTGTAACTTTCCATAACAATCTCCAATTCAATGGAGTTTTGATACGCAAGCCTTCTAACACACTTGTGAACAATCATAATAAAAAGGGTATCGTTAAAATCATACTAATCAATCATAATTGTAACATAGCATCTACTATTTAAATCAATCAACACCTGCCTTTGACTCATCGATAACACTCCACAACCAAATTCGAACACTCTTGCCACAAAAATCCACCGAATCAATCAAGTTAGAATTATGGACCATAAAACACTTAATTGACCATATAGGCAAGTAAATGAGGTCTAAATAACCAGAAATTACTCGTATTTACTCGTTAGGAATACAGAATTAAATTGCACTACCAAAATGAAAGTAATCAGACTTCAAACAAGAAACGCAAAGCTTGATCGATGAAAAAGAAGTCAAATCAATCTAACACGACCAAGTAAATAAGATCTACTTGTATTTTAATAAAAAATGTGCAACTATAGATTGGTGCGTCAAAGTACTCATGAAAGCTTAACTAAATTTATGGTAAAGGAACTAGTTGTACCAAAACAACAAAGAACAATAGTTCTCGCATGGATAGTTTGTAACTTTCCCTAACAATCTCCAATTCAATGGAGTTTTGATACGCAAGCCTTCTAAAACACACTTGTGAACCAATCTTAGTAAAAGGGGTTATAATCATCGTAAAAATTAAAATCATACTAATCAATATAATGGAACATAGCATCTACTATTTAAATCAAAAACAAAACCAACACGAAACCACACGAACGACCCATGAAATCAATCCACATCTGCCTTTGACTCATCGATAACACTCCACTACCAAATTCAAACACTCTTGCCTCGAAAATCCACCGAATCAATCCAAATGAGAACTATGGATCCATAAAACACTTAATTGACCATCTAGGCAAGTAAACGAGGTGTAAAGAACCAAGAAGTTACTCGTATTTACAGTTAGGAATAGAGAATCAAATTACACTACCAAAATGAAAGTAATCAGACTTCAAAAAAGAAACACAAAGCTTAATCGATGAAAAAGAAGTCAAATAAAGCTAACAGGACCAAGTAAATAAGATCTACTTGTATTTTAATAAAAAATGTGCAACTATAGATGGTGCGTCAAAGTACTCACGAACGCTTAACTAAATACATCGGAAAGGAACTAGTTGTACCAAAACAAACAACAACAATAGTTATCGCATGGATATTTGTAACTTTCCCTAACAATCTCCAATTCAATGGAGTTTTGATACGCAAGCCGTTTAAACACACATGTGAACCAATCTTAATAAATCGGATTATAATCATCATTAAAATCATACTAATCAATCACAGTTGGAAATAGCATCTGTTATTTAAATCAAAACCAAAACCAAACACGAAACACACAAAATGACCCATGAAATCAATCCACTTCTGCCATTGACTCTTTGATAACACTCCACAACCAAATTCGAACACTCTTGCCACAAAAAACCACCGAATCAATCAAATGAGAACAATGGACCATAAAACACTTAATTGACCATATAGGCAAGTAAACGAGGTGTAAATAACCAAGAAATTACTCGTATTTACTTGTTAGGAATACAGTATTAAATTGCACTACCAAAATGAAAGTAATCAGACTTCAAACAAGAAACGCAAAGCTTGATCGATGAAAAAGAAGTCAAATCAATCTAACACGACCAAGTAAATAAGTCTACTAGTATTCTAATAAGAAAATGTGCAACTATAGATTAGTGCGTCAAAGTACTCAAGAATGCTTAACTAAATATATAGGAAAGGAACTAGTTGTACCACAACATTAAACAATAATACTTCTCACATGGATAGTTTGTAACTTTCCCTAAAAATGTCCAATTCAATGGAGTTTTTGATACGCAAGCCGTTTAAAAACACTGGTGAACCAATCTTATAAAAATAGATTATAATCATCACTAAAATCATACAAATCAATCACAGTTGGAACATAGCATCTATTAGTTTAATCAAACCAAAACCAAACATGAAACCACACGAATGACCCTTGAAATCAATCCACTCCTGCCTTGACTCATCGATAACACTCCACAACCAAATTCGAACACTCCTGCCACAAAAATCCACCGAATCAATCAAAATGAGAACTATGGACCATAAAACAGACTTAATTGACCATCTAGGCAAGTAAACGAGGTGTAAATAACCAAGACATTACTCGTATTTACTTGTTAGGAATAGAGAATCAAATTACACTACCAAAATGAATGTAAACAAACTTTAAACAAGAAACATAAAGCTTGATCGATGAAAAAGAAGTCAAATAAAGTTAACAGGACCAAGTAAATAAGATCTACTTGTATTTTAATAAAAAAATGTGCAACAATAGATTGGTGCGACAAATTACTCACAAATGCTTAACTAAATACTGGGAAAGGAACTAGTTGTACAAAAACATTAAACAACCATACTTCTCACATGGATATTTGTAACTTTCCTTAAAAATCTCCAATTCAATGGAGTTTTGATACGCAGCGTTTAAACACACTTGTAAACCAATCTTAATAAATTGGATTATAATCATCATTAAAATCATACTAATCAATCACAGTTGGAACATAGCATCTATTATTTAAATCAAAACCAAAACCGAACACGAGACCACACAAAATAACCCATGAAATCAATCCACTCCTGCCCTTTGACTCATCGATAACACTCAACACCAAATTCGAACACTCTTGCCTCGAAAATCCACCGAATCCATCAAATGAGAACTATGGACCATAAAACACTTAATTGACCATCTAGGCAAGTAAACGAGGTGTAAAAACCAAGAAATTACTCGTATTTACTTGTTAGGAATAGAGATTTAAATTGCACTACCAAAATGAAAGTAATCAGACTTCAAACAAGAAACGCACAGCTTGATCGATGAAAAGAAGTCAAATCAATCTAACACGACCAAGTAAATAAGATCTACTTGTATTTAATAAAAAATGTGCAACTATAGATTGGTGCGTCAAAGTACTCACGAAAGCTTAACTAAATATATGGTAAAAGAACTAGTTATACCAAAACAACAAAGAACAATAGTTCTCGCATGGATAGTTTGTAAGTTTCCCTAACAATCTCCAATTCAATGGAGATTTGAACGTAAGCTTTCTGAACACACTTGTGAACCAATCTTAATAAATCAGGTTATAATCATCATTAAAGTCATACTAATCAATCACAATAGGAACATAGCATCTATTAATTAAATCAAAACCAAAACCGAACACGAAACCACACGAATTACCCTTGAAATCACACCACTCCTGCCTTTGACTCATCGATAGCACTCCACATCCAAATTCGACCACTCTTGCCACAAAAATCCACCGAATCAATTAAAATGAGAACTTTGACCATAAAACACTTAATGACCATCTAAGCAAGTAAACGAGGTGTAGAGAACCAAGACATTACTCGTATTTCTTGTTAGCAATAGAGAATCAAATTACACTACAAAATGAAAGTAATCAGACTTTAAACAAGAAACACAAAGCTTGATCGATGAAAAAGAGTCAAATAAAGCTAACAGGACCTAGTCAAATAAAGTAAATAAGATCTACTTGTATTTTTATAAAAAATGTGACACTATAGTCAAAGTACTCACGAAGCATTAACTAAATACATGGGAAAGGAACTAGTTGTACCAAACCAACAAACAACAATAGTTCTCGCATGGATAGTTTGTAACTTTCCCTAACAATCTCCAATTCATGTGAGATGGAGATTTGATACGCAAGCCTTCTGAACAAACTTGTGAACTGATCTTAATAAATCAGGTTATAATCATCAGTAAATCATACTAATCAATCACATTTGGAACATAGCATTTATTATTTAAATAAAAACCAAAACCGAACACGAAACCATACGAAATGACCCTTGAAATCAATCCACTCCTGCCTTTGACTCATCATAACACTCCATAACCAAATTCGAACACTCTTGCCTCAAAAATTCACCGAATCAATCAAAACGAGAACTATGGACCATAAAACACTTAATTGACCATCTAGGCTAGTAAACGTGGTGTAAAGAACCAAGAAATTTCTCGTATTTACATGTTAGGAATAGAGAATCAATTACACTACCAAAATGAATGTAATCAGACTTCAAACAAACAAGAAACGCAAAGCTTGATCGATGAAAAAGAAGTCAAATCAAGCTAACACGACCAAGTAAATAAGATCTCTACTTGTACTTTAATAAGAAAATATGCAACTATAGATTGGTGCGTCAAAGTACTCACGAAAGCTTAACTAAATACATGGGAAAGGAACTAGTTTACCAAAACATTAAACAACAATACTTCTCACATGGATAGTTTGTAACTTTCCCTAACAATCTCCAATTCAATGGAGTTTTGATACGCAAGCCCTTTAAACACACTTGTGAACCAATCTTAATAAATCGGATTATAATCATATAAAATCATACTAATCAATCACAGTTGGAACATAGCATCTATTATTTAAATCAAAACTAAAACCAAACACGAACCACACAAAATGAACATGAAATCAATCCACTCCTGCCATTGACTCATCGATAACACTCCACAACCAAATTCGAACACTCTTGCCTAGAAAATCCAACGAATCCATCAAATGAAATGGAACTATGGACCATAAAACACTTAATTGACCATCTAGGCAAATAAACGAGGTGTAAATAACCATGAAATTACTCGTATTTACTCGTTAGGAATAGAGAATAAATTGCACTAACAAAATGAAAGTAATCAGACTTCAAAAATGAAACACAAAGCTTGATCGATGAAAAAGAAGTCAAATCAATGTAACACGACCAAGTAAATAAGATCTACTTGTATTCTAATAAGAAAATGTGCAACTATAGATTAGTGCGTCAAAGTACTCAAGAAAGCTTAACTAAATATATGTGAAAGGAACTAGTTGTACCAAAACATTAAACAACAATACTTCTCGTATGGATAGTTTGTAACTTTCCCTAACAATCTCCAATTCAATGGAGTTTTGATACGCAAGCCGTTTAAACACACTGTGAACCAATCTTAATAAATCGATTATAATCATCATTAAAATCATACTAATCAATCACAGTTGAAACATAGCATCAATTATTAAATCAAAACAAAACCAAAACGAAATACACAAGTGACCCATGAAATCAATCCACTCTTGTCTTTGACTCATCGATAACACTCCACAACCAAATTCGAACACTCTTGCCTCGAAAATCCACCAAATCCATCAAAATGAGAACTTGGACCATAAAACACTTAATTGACCATCTAGGCAAGTCAACGAGGTGTAAATAACCAAGAAATTACTCATATTACTCGTTATAGGAATAATAAGAATCAAATTGCACTACCAAATGAAAGTAATCAGACTTCAAACAAGAAACGCAAAGCTTGATCGATGAAAAGAAGTCAAATAAAATCTAACAGGACCTAGTAAATAAGATCTACTTGTATTTAATAAAAAAATGTGCAACTATAGATGGTTGCGTCAAAGTACTCAAGAACGCTTAACTAAATACATCGGAAAGGAACTAGTTGTACCAAAACAACAAACAACAATAGTTCTCGCATGGATAGTTTGTAACTTTCCATAACAATCTCCAATTCAATGGAGTTTTGATACGCAAGCCTTCTAAACACACTTGTGAACCAATCATAATAAAAAGGGTATCGTTAAAATCATACTAATCAATCATAATTGTAACATAGCATCTACTATTTAAATCAATCCACACCTGCCTTTGACTCATCGATAACACTCCACTACCAAATTCAAACACACTTTCCTCAAATATCACCAAATCAATCCAAATGAGAACTATGGTTCCATAAAACACTTAATTGACCATCTAGGCAAGTAAACGAGGTGTAAAGAACCAAGAAGTTACTCGTATTTACTGATAGGAATAGAGAATCAAATTAAACTACCAAAATGAAAGTAATCAGACTTCAAACAAGAAACACAAAGCTTGATCGATGAAAAAGAAGTCAAATCAATCTAACATGACCAAGTAAATAAGATCTACTTGTATTCTAATAAGAAAATGTGCAACTATAGATTAGTGCATCAAAGTACTCAAGAAATATTAACTAAATATATGGGAAAGGAACTAGTTGTACCAAACATTAAACAACAATACTTCTCACATGGATAGTTTGTAACTTTCCCTAACAATCTCCAATTCAATGGAGTTTTGATACGCAAGCCGTTTAAACCAACTTGTGAACCAATCTTAATAAATCGGATTATAATCATCATTAAAATCATACTAATCAACCACAGTTGGAACATAGCATCTATTATTTAAATCAAAACCAAAACAAACACGAAACACACAAAATGACCCTTGAAATCAATCCACTCCTGCCATTGACTCATCGATAACACTCCACAACCAAATTCGAACACTCTTGGCTTGAAAATCCACCGAATCCATCAAATGAGAACTATGGACCATAAAACACTAATTGACCATCTAGGCAAGTAAACGAGGTGTAAATAACCAAGAAATTACTCGTATTTACTCGTTAGGAATAAAGAATTAAATGCACTACCAAAATGAAAGTAATCAGACTTCAAACAAGAAAACAAAGGTTGATCGATGAAAAAGAAGTCAAATCAATCTAACACGACCAAGTAAATAAGATCTACTTGTATTCTAATAAGAAAATGTGCAACTATAGATTAGTGCGTCAAAGTACTCAAGAAATATTAACAAAATATATGGGAAAGGAACTAGTTGTACCAAAACATTAAACAACAATACTTCTCACATGGATAGTTTGTAACTTTCCCTAACAATCTCCAATTCAATGGAGTTTTGATACGCAAGCCGTTTAAACACACTTGTGAACCAATCTTAATAAATCGGATTATAATCATCATTAAAATCATACTAATCAATCACAGTTGGAACATAGCATCTATTATTTAAATCAAAACCAAAACCAAACACGAAAACACACAAAATGACCCATGAAATCAATCCACTCCTGCCATTGACTCATCGATAACACTCCACAACCAAATTTGAACACTCTTGCCTGAAAATCCACCGAATCATCAAATGAGAACTATGGACCATAAAACACTTAATTGACCATCTAGGCAAGTAAACGAGGTGTAAATAACCAAGAAATTACTCGTATTTACTCGTTAGGAATACAGAATAAATTGCACTACATAATGAAAGTAATCAGACTTCAAACAAGAAACGCAAAGCTTGATCGATGAAAAAGAAGTCAAATCAATCTAACATGACCAAGTAAATAAGATCTACTTGTATTCTAATAAGAAAATGTGCAACTATAGATTAGTGCGTCAAAGTACTCAAGAAATATTAACTAAATATATGGGAAAGGAACTAGTTGTACCAAAACATAAACAACAATACTTCTCACATGGATAGTTTGTAACTTTCCTAACAATCTCCAATTCAATGGGTTTTGATACGCAAGCCGTCTAAACACACTTGTGAACCAATCTTAATAAAAAGGGTTATAATCATCGTTAAATCATACTAATCAATCATAATGGAACATAGCATCTACTATTTAAATCAAAAACAAAACCAACACGAAATCACACGAACGACCCATGAAATCAATCCCACCTGCCTTTGACTCATCGATAACACTCCACTACCAAATTCAAACACTCTTGCCTCGAAAATCCACCGAATCCATCCAAATGAGAACTATGGATCCATAAAACACTTAATTGACCATCTAGGCAAGTAAACGAGGTGTAAAGAACCAAGAAGTTACTCGTATTTACATGTTAGGAATAGAGAATCAAATTACACTACCAAAATGAAAGTAATCAGACTTCAAAAAGAAACACAAAGCTTGATCGATGAAAAAGAAGTCAAATAAAGCTAACAGGACCAAGTAAATAAGATCTACTTGTATTTTAATAAAAAAAATGTGCAACTATAGATGGTGCGTCAAAGTACTCAAGAACGCTTAACTAAATACATCGGAAAGGAACTAGTTGTACCAAAACAACAAACAACAATAGTTCTCGCATGGATATTTGTAACTTTCCCTAACAATCTCCAATTCAATGGAGTTTTGATACGCAAGCCGTTTTAACACACTTGTGAACCAATCTTAATAAATCGGATTATAATCATCATTAAAATCATACTAATCAATCACAGTTGGAACATAGCATCTGTTATTTAAATCAAAAACAAAACCAACACGAAACCACACAAAATGACCCATGAAATCAATCCACTTCTGCCATTGACTCTTCGATAACACTCCACAACCAAATTCGAACACTCTTGCCACAAAATCCACCGAATCAATCAAGTTAGAACTATGGAACATAAAACACTTAATTGACTATATCGGCAAGTAAACGAGGTCTAAATAACCAAGAAATTACTCGTATTTACTCGTTAGGAATACATAATTAAATTGCACTACCAAAATGAAAGTAATCAGACTTCAAACAAGAAACGCAAAGCTTGATCGATGAAAAAAGAAGTCAAATCTATCTAACACGACCAAGTAAATAAGATCTACTTGTATTTTAATAAAAAAACGTGCAACTATAGATTGGTGCGTCAAAGTACTCACGAAAGCTTAACTAAATTTATGGTAAAGGAACTAGTTGTACTAAAACAACAAAGAACAATAGTTCTCGCATGGATAGTTTGTAACTTTCCCTAACAATCTCCAATTCAATGGAGTTTTGATACGCAAGCCTTCTAAACACACTTGTGAACCAATCTTAGTAAAAGGGGTTATAATCATCGTAAAAATCATACTAATCAATCATAATTGGAACATAGCATCTACTTTTAAATCAAAAACAAAACCAATACGAAACCACACGAACGACCCTTGAAATCAATCCACATCTGCCTTTGACTCATCGATAACACTCCACTACCAAATTCAAACACTCTTGCCTCGAAAATCCACCGAATCATTCCAAATGAGAACTATGGATCCATAAACACTTAATTGACCATCTAGGCAAGTAAACGAGGTGTAAAGAACCAAGAAGTTACTCGTATTTACATGTTAGGAATAGAGAATCAAATTACACTACCAAAATGAAAGTAATCAGACTTCAAACAAGAAACACAAAGCTTGATCGATGAAAAAGAAGTCAAATAAAGCTAACAGGACCAAGTAAATAAGATCTACTTGTATTTTAATAAAAAAAATGTGCAACTATAGATGGTGCTCAAAGTACTCACGAACGCTTAACTAAATGCATCGGAAAGGAACTAGTTGTACCAAAACAACAAACAACAATAGTTCTCGCATGGATATTTTGTAACTTTCGCTAACAATCTCCAATTCAACGGAGTTTTGATACGCAAGCCGTTTAAACACACTTGTGAACCAATCTTAATAAATGGGCTTATAATCATCATTAAAATCATACTAATCAATCACAGTTGGAACATAGCCTCTATTATTAAAATCAAAACAAAACCGAACACGAAACACACAAAATAACCCATGAAATCAATCCACTCCTGCCATTGACTCATCATAACACTCCACAACCAAATTCGAACACTCTTGCCACAAAATCCACCGAATCAATCAAATGAGAACAATGGACCATAAAACACTTAATTGACCATATAGGCAAGTAAACGAGGTGTAATAACCAGAAGAAATTTTACTTGTTAGGAATACAGAATTAAATTGCACTACCAAAATGAAAGTAATCAGAATTCAAACAAGAAACGCAAAGCTTGATCGATGAAAAAGAAGTCAAATCAATCTAACACGACCAAGTATATAAGTCTACTAGTATTCTAATAAGAAAATGTGCAACTATAGATTAGTGCGTCAAAGTACTCAAGAATGCTTAACTAAATATATGGGAAAGGAACTAGTTGTACCACAACATTAAACATAATACTTCTCACATGGATAGTTTGTAACTTTCCCTAAAAATGTCCAATTCAATGGAGTTTTGATACGCAAGCCGTTTAAAAACACTGGTGAACCAATCTTATAAATTAGATTATAATCATCACTAAAATCATACAAATCAATCACAGTTGGAACATAGCATCTATTATTTTAATCAAAACCAATACCAAACATGAAACCACACGAACTACCCTTGAAATCAATCCCACTCTGCCTTTGACTCATCGATAACACTCCACAACCAAATTCGAACACTCCTGCCCAAAAATCCAGAATCAATCAAATGAGAACTATGGATCCATAAAACAGTTAATTGACCATCTAGGCAAGTAATACGGGTGTAAAGAACCAAGACATTACTCGTATTACTTGTTAGGAATAGAGAATCAAATTACACTACCAAAATGAAAGTAATCAAACTTTAAACAAGAAACATAAAGCTTGATCGATGAAAAAGAAGTCAAATAAAGTTAACAGGACCAAGAAATAAGATCTACTTGTATTTTAATAAAAAAATGTGCAACAATAGATTGGTGCGACAAATTACTCACAATGCTTAACTAAATACATGGGAAAGGAACTAGTTGTACCAAAACATTAAACAACCATACTTCTCACATGGATAATTTGTAACTTTCCTTAAAAATGTCCAATTCAATGGAGTTTTGATACGCATGCAGTTTAAACACACTTGTAAACCAATCTTAATAAATTGGATTATAATCATCATTAAAATCATACTAATCAATCACAGTTGGAACATAGCATCTATTATTTAAATCAAAACCAAAACCGAACACAAGACCACACAAAATAACCCATGAAATCAATCCACTCCTGCCTTTGACTCATCGATAACACTCCACAACCAAATTCTAACACTCTTGCCTCGAAAATCCACCGAATCCATCAAATGAGAACTATGGACCATAAAACACTTAATTGACCATCTAGGCAACTAAACGAAGTGTAAATAACCAAGAAATTACTCGTATTTACCTGTTAGGAATAGAGATTTAAATTGCACTACCAAAATGAAAGTAATCAGACTTCAAACAAGAAACGCACAACTTGATCGATGAAAAAGATGTCAAATCAATCTAACACGACCAAGTAAATAAGATCTACTTGTATTTTAATAAAAAAAATGTGCAACTACAGATTGGTGCGTCAAAGTACTCACGAAAGCTTAACTAAATATATGGTAAAGGAACTAGTTGTACCAAAACAACAAAGAACAGTAGTTCTCGCATGGATAGTTTGTAACTTTCCCTAACAATCTCCAATTCAATGGAGTTTTGATACGCAAGCCTTCTAAACACACTTGTGAACCAATCTTAATAAAAAGGGTTATAATCATCGTAAAATCATACTAATCAATCATAATTGGAACATAGCATCTACTATTTAAATCAAAAACAAAACCAACACGAAACCACACGAACGACCCATGAAATCAATCCACATCTGCCTTTGACTCATCGATAACACTCCACTACCAAATTCAAACACTCTTGCCTCGAAAATCCACCGAATCAATCCAAATGAGAACTATGGATCCATAAAACACTTAATTGACCATCTAGGCAAGTAAACGAGGTGTAAAGAACCAAGAAGTTACTCGTATTTACATGTTAGGAAAAGAGAATCAAATTACACTACCAAAATGAAAGTAATTAGACTTTAAACAAGAAACACAAAGCTTGATCGATGAAAAAGAAGTCAAATAATGCTAACAGGACCTAGTCAAATAAAGTAAATAAGATCTACTTGTATTTTAATTAAAAAATGTGACACTATAGTCAAAGTACTCACGAACGCATAACTAAATACATGGGATAGGAACTAGTTGTACCAAACCAACAAACAACAATAGTTCTCGCATGGATAGTTTGTAACTTTCCCTAACTATCTCCAATTCAGTGGAGATTTGATACGCAAGCCTTCTGAACAAACTTTTGAACCGATCTTAATAAATCAGGCTATAATCATCAGTAAATCATACTAATCAATCAGATTTGGAACATAGCATTTATTATTTAAATAAAAACCAAAACCGAACACGAAACCATACGAATGACCCTTGAAATCAATCCACTCCTGCCTTTGACTCATCAATAACACTCCATAACCAAATTCGAACACTCTTGCCTCGAAAATTCACCGAATCAATCAAAACGAAAACTATGGATCCATAAAACACTTAATTGACCATCTAGGCTAGTAAACGTGGTGTAAAGAACCAAGAAATTTCTCTTATTTACATGTTAGGAATAGAGAATCAAATTACACTACCAAAATGAATGTAATCAGACTTCAAACAAGAAACGCAAAGCTTGATCGATGAAAAAGAAGTCAAATCAAGCTAACACGACCAAGTAAATAAGATCTACTTGTACTTTAATAAGAAAATATGCAACTATAGATTGGTGCGTCAAAGTACTCACGAAAGCTTAACTAAATACATGGGAAAGGAACTAGTTTTACCAAAACATTAAACAACAATAATTCTCACATGTATAGTTTGTAACTTTCCCTAACAATCTCCAATTCAATGGAGTTTTGATACGCAAGCCCTTTAAACACACTTGTGAACCAATCTTAATAAATCGGATTATAATCATTATTAAAATCATACTAATCAATCACAGTTGGAACATAGCATCTATTATTTAAATCAAAACCAAAACCAAACACGAAACCACACAAAATGAACCATGAAATCAATCCACTCCTGCCATTGACTCATCGATAACACTCCACAACCAAATTCGAACACTCTTGCCTAGAAAATCCAACGAATCCATCAAATGAGAACTATGGACCATAAAACACTTAATTGACCATCTAGGCAAATAAACGAGGTGTAAATAACCATGAAATTATTCGTATTTACTCCTTAGGAATAGAGAATTAAATTGCACTAACAAAATGAAAGTAATCAGACTTCAAACATGAAACGCAAAGCTTGATCGATGAAAAAGAAGTCAAATCAATGTAACACGACCAAGTAAATAAGATCTACTTGTATTCTAATAAGAAAATGTGCAACTATAGATTAGTGCGTCAAAGTACTCAAGAAAGCTTAACTAAATATATGTGAAAGGAACTAGTTGTACCAAAACATTAAACAGCAATACTTCTCGTATGGATAGTTTGTAACTTTCCCTAACAATCTCCAATTCAATGAGTTTTGATACGCAAGCCGTTTAAACACACTTGTGAACCAATCTTAATAAATCGAATTATAATCATCATTAAAATCATACTAATCAATCACAGTTGGAAATCAAAACCAAAACCAAACACGAAACTACACAAGTGACCCATGAAATCAATCCACTCCTGTCTTTGACTCATCGATAACACTCCACAACCAAATTCGAACACTCTTGCCTCGAAAATCCACCGAATCCATCAAAATGAGAACTTGGACCATAAAACACTTAATTGACCATCTAGGCAAGTCAACGAGGTGTAAATAACCAAGAAATTACTCGTATTTACTCGTTAGGAATAAAGAATCAAATTGCACTACCAAAATGAAAGTAATCTGACTTCAAACAAGAAACGCAAAGCTTGATCGATGAAAAAGAAGTCAAATAAAACTAACAGGACCAAGTAAATAAGATCTACTTGTATTTTAATAAAAAAATGTGCAACTATAGATGGCTGCGTCAAAGTACTCAAGAACGCTTAACTAAATACATCGGAAAGGAACTAGTTGTACCAAAACAACAAACAACAATAGTTCTCGCATGGATAGTTTGTAACTTTCCATAACAATCTCCAATTCAATGGAGTTTTGATACGCAAGCCTTCTAAACACACTTGTGAACCAATCATAATAAAAAGGGTATCGTTAAAATCATACTAATCAATCATAATTGTAACATAGCATCTACTATTTAAATCAATCCACACCTGCCTTTGACTCATCGATAACACTCCACTACCAAATTCAAACACACTTTCCTCAAAAATCCACCAAATCAATCCAAATGAGAACTACGGTTCCATAAAACACTTAATTGACCATCTAGGCAAGTAAACGAGGTGTAAAGAACCAAGAAGTTACTCGTATTTACTTGATAGGAATAGAGAATCAAATTAAACTACCAAAATGAAAGTAATCAGACTTCAAACAAGAAACACAAAGCTAGATCGATGAAAAAGAAGTCAAATAAAACTAACAGGACCAAGTAAATAAGATCTACTTGTATTTTAATAAAAAAATGTGCAACTATGGATGGCTGCATCAAAGTACTCAAGAACGCTTAACTAAATACATCGGAAAGGAACTAGTTGTACCAAAACAACAAACAACAATAGTTCTCGCATGGATAGTTTGTAACTTTCCATAACAATCTCCAATTCAATGGAGATTTGATACGTAAGCCTTCTGAACACACTTGTGAACCAATCTTAATAAATGGGCTTATAATCATCATTAAAATCATACTAATCAATCACAGTTGGAACATAGCCTCTATTATTTAAATCAAAACCAAAACCGAACACGAAACCACACAAAATAACCCATGAAATCAATCCACTCCTGCCATTGACTCATCGATAACACTCCACAACCAAATTCGAACACTCTTGCCACAAAAATCCACCGAATCAATCAAATGAGAACAATGGACCATAAAACACTTAATTGACCATATAGGCAAGTAAACGAGGTGTAAATAACCAAGAAATTACTCGTATTTACTTGTTAGGAATACAGAATTAAATTGCACTACCAAAATGAAAGTAATCAGACTTCAAACAAGAAACGCAAAGCTTGATCGATGAAAAAGAAGTCAAATCAATCTAACACGACCAAGTATATAAGTCTACTAGTATTCTAATAAGAAAATGTGCAACTAGAGATTAGTGCGTCAAAGTACTCAAGAATGCTTAACTAAATATATGGGAAAGGAACTAGTTGTACCACAACATTAAACAATAATACTTCTCACATGGATAGTTTGTAACTTTCCCTAAAAATGTCCAATTCAATGGAGTTTTGATACGCAAGCCGTTTAAAAACACTGGTGAACCAATCTTATAAAATTAGATTATAATCATCATTAAAACCATACAAATCAATCACAGTTGGAACATATCATCTATTAGTTTAATCAAAACCAAAACCAAACATGAAACCACACGAACTACCCTTGAAATCAATCCACTCCTGCCTTTGACTCATCGATAACACTCCACAACCAAATTCGAACACTCCAGCCACAAAAATCCACCGAATCAATCAAAATGAGAACTATGGATCCATAAAACAGTTAATTGACCTTCTAGGCAAGTAAACGAGGTGTAAAGAACCAAGACATTACTCGTATTTACTTGTTAGGAATAGAGAATCAAATTACACTACCAAAATGAAAGTAATCAGACTTTAAACAAGAAACATAAAGCTTGATCGATGAAAAAGAAGTCAAATAAAGTTAACAGGACCAAGTAAATAAGATCTACTTGTATTTTAATAAAAAAATGTGCAACAATAGATTGGTGCGACAAATTACTCACAAATGCTTAACTAAATACATGGGAAAGGAACTAGTTGTACCAAAACATTAAACAACCATACTTCTCACATGGATAATTTGTAACTTTCCTTAAAAATGTCCAATTCAATGGAGTTTTGATACGCATGCAGTTTAAACACACTTGTAAACCAATCTTAATAAATTGGATTATAATCATCATTAAAATCATACTAATCAATCACAGTTGGAACATAGCATCTATTATTTAAATCAAAACCAAAACCGAACACGAGACCACACAAAATAACCCATGAAATCAATCCACTCCTGCCTTTGACTCATCGATAACACTCCACAACAAAATTCGAACACCCTTGCCTCGAAAATCCACCGAATCCATCAAATGAGAACTATGGACCATAAAACACTTAATTGACCATCTAGGCAACTAAACGAAGTGTAAATAACCAAGAAATTACTCGTATTTACTTGTTAGGAATAGAGATTTAAATTGCACTACCAAAATGAAAGTAATCAGACTTCAAACAAGAAACGCACAGCTTGATCGATGAAAAAGATGTCAAATCAATCTAACACGACCAAGTAAATAAGATCTACTTGTATTTTAATAAAAAAAATATGCAACTACAGATTGGTGCGTCAAAGTACTCACGAAAGCTTAACTAAATACATGGTAAAGGAACTAGTTGTACCAAAACAACAAAGAACAGTAGTTCTCGCATGGATAGTTTGTAACTTTCCCTAACAATCTCCAATTCAATGGAGTTTTGATACGCAAGCCTTCTAAACACACTTGTGAACCAATCTTAATAAAAAGGGTTATAATCATCGTTAAAATCATACTAATCAATCATAATTGGAACATAGCATCTACTATTTAAATCAAAAACAAAACCAACACGAAACCACACGAACGACCCATGAAATCAATCCACATCTGCCTTTGACTCATCGATAACACTCCACTACCAAATTCAAACACTCTTTCCTCGAAAATCCACCGAATCAATTAAAATGAGAACTATTGATCCATAAAACACTTAATTAACCATCTAAGCAAGTAAATGAGGTGTAAAGAACCAAGACATTACTCATAATTTCTTGTTAGTAATAGAGAATCAAATTACACTACCAAAATGAAAGTAATCAGACTTTAAACAAGAAACACAAAGCTTGATCGATGAAAAAGAAGTCAAATAAGGCTAACAGGACCTAGTCAAATAAAGTAAATAAGATCTACTTGTATTTTAATTAAAAAATGTGACACTATAGTCAAAGTACTCACGAACGCATAACTAAATACATGGGATAGGAACTAGTTGTACCAAACCAACAAACAACAATAGTTCTCGCATGGATAGTTTGTAACTTTCCCTAACAATCTCCAATTCAGTGGAGATTTGATACGCAAGCCTTCTGAACAAACTTGTGAACCGATCTTAATAAATCAGGCTATAATCATCAGTAAATCATACTAATCAATCACATTTGGAACATACCATTTATTATTTAAATAAAAACCAAAACCGAACACGAAACCATACGAATGACCCTTGAAATCAATCCACTCCTGCCTTTGACTCATCAATAACACTCCATAACCAAATTCGAACACTCTTGCCTCGAAAATTCACCGAATCAATCAAAACGAGAACTATGGATCCATAAAACACTTAATTGACCATCTAGGCAAGTAAACGTGGTGTAAAGAACCAAGAAATTTCTCTTATTTACATGTTAGGAATAGAGAATCAAATTACACTACCAAAATGAATGTAATCAGACTTCAAACAAGAAACGCAAAGCTTGATCGATGAAAAAGAAGTCAAATCAAGCTAACACGACCAAGTAAATAAGATCTACTTGTACTTTAATAAGAAAATATGCAACTATAGATTGGTGCGTCAAAGTACTCACGAAAGCTTAACTAAATACATGGGAAAGGAACTAGTTTTACCAAAACATTAAACAATAATACTTCTCACATGTATAGTTTGTAACTTTCCCTAACAATCTCCAATTCAATGGAGTTTTGATACGCAAGCCCTTTAAACACACTTGTGAACCAATCTTAATAAATCGGATTATAATCATTATTAAAATCATACTAATCAATCACAGTTGGAACATAGCATCTATTATTTAAATCAAAACCAAAACCAAACACGAAACCACACAAAATGAACCATGAAATCAATCCACTCCTGCCATTGACTCATCGATAACACTCCACAACCAAATTCGAACACTCTTGCCTAGAAAATCCAACGAATCCATCAAATGAGAACTATGGACCATAAAACACTTAATTGACCATCTAGGCAAATAAACGAGGTGTAAATAAGCATGAAATTATTCGTATTTACTCCTTAGGAATAGAGAATTAAATTGCACTAACAAAATGAAAGTAATCAGACTTCAAACATGAAACGCAAAGCTTGATCGATGAAAAAGAAGTCAAATCAATGTAACACGACCAAGTAAATAAGATCTACTTGTATTCTAATAAGAAAATGTGCAACTATAGATTAGTGCGTCAAAGTACTCAAGAAAGCTTAACTAAATATATGTGAAAGGAACTAGTTGTACCAAAACATTAAACAACAATACTTCTCGTATGGATAGTTTGTAACTTTCCCTAACAATCTCCAATTCAATGGAGTTTTGATACGCAAGCCGTTTAAACACACTTGTGAACCAATCTTAATAAATCGAATTATAATCATCATTAAAATCATAGTAATCAATCACAGTTGGAAATCAAAACCAAAACCAAACACGAAACTACACAAGTGACCCATGAAATCAATCCACTCCTGTCTTTGACTCATCGATAACACTCCACAACCAAATTCGAACACTCTTGCCTCGAAAATCCACCGAATCCATCAAAATGAGAACTTGGACCATAAAACACTTAATTGACCATCTAGGCAAGTCAACGAGGTGTAAATAACCAAGAAATTACTCGTATTTACTCGTTAGGAATAAAGAATCAAATTGCACTACCAAAATGAAAGTAATCTGACTTCAAACAAGAAACGCAAAGCTTGATCGATGAAAAAGAAGTCAAATAAAACTAACAGGACCAAGTAAATAAGATCTACTTGTATTTTAATAAAAAAATGTGCAACTATAGATGGCTGCGTCAAAGTACTCAAGAACGCTTAACTAAATACATCGGAAAGGAACTAGTTGTACCAAAACAACAAACAACAATAGTTCTCGCATGGATAGTTTGTAACTTTCCATAACAATCTCCAATTCAATGGAGTTTTGATACGCAAGCCTTCTAAACACACTTGTGAACCAATCATAATAAAAAGGGTATCGTTAAAATCATACTAATCAATCATAATTGTAACATAGCATCTACTATTTAAATCAATCCACACCTGCCTTTGACTCATCGATAACACTCCACTACCAAATTCAAACACACTTTCCTCAAAAATCCACCAAATCAATCCAAATGAGAACTACGGTTCCATAAAACACTTAATTGACCATCTAGGCAAGTAAACGAGGTGTAAAGAACCAAGAAGTTACTCGTATTTACTTGATAGGAATAGAGAATCAAATTAAACTACCAAAATGAAAGTAATCAGACTTCAAACAAGAAACACAAAGCTTGATCGATGAAAAAGAAGTCAAATAAAACTAACAGGACCAAGTAAATAAGATCTACTTGTATTTTAATAAAAAATGTGCAACTATGGATGGCTGCATCAAAGTACTCAAGAACGCTTAACTAAATACATCGGAAAGGAACTAGTTGTACCAAAACAACAAACAACAATAGTTCTCGCATGGATAGTTTGTAACTTTCCATAACAATCTCCAATTCAATGGAGATTTGATACGTAAGCCTTCTGAACACACTTGTGAACCAATCTTAATAAATGGGCTTATAATCATCATTAAAATCATACTAATCAATCACAGTTGGAACATAGCCTCTATTATTTAAATCAAAACCAAAACCGAACACGAAACCACACAAAATAACCCATGAAATCAATCCACTCCTGCCATTGACTCATCGATAACACTCCACAACCAAATTCGAACACTCTTGCCACAAAAATCCACCGAATCAATCAAATGAGAACAATGGACCATAAAACACTTAATTGACCATATAGGAAAGTAAACGAGGTGTAAATAACCAAGAAATTACTCGTATTTACTTGTTAGGAATACAGAATTAAATTGCACTACCAAAATGAAAGTAATCAGACTTCAAACAAGAAACGCAAAGCTTGATCGATGAAAAAGAAGTCAAATCAATCTAACACGACCAAGTATATAAGTCTACTAGTATTCTAATAAGAAAATGTGCAACTATAGATTAGTGCGTCAAAGTACTCAAGAATGCTTAACTAAATATATGGGAAAGGAACTAGTTGTACCACAACATTAAACAATAATACTTCTCACATGGATAGTTTGTAACTTTCCCTAAAAATGTCCAATTCAATGGAGTTTTGATACGCAAGCCGTTTAAAAACACTGGTGAACCAATCTTATAAAATTAGATTATAATCATCACTAAAATCATACAAATCAATCACAGTTGGAACATATCATCTATTAGTTTAATCAAAACCAAAACCAAACATGAAACCACACGAACTACCCTTGAAATCAATCCACTCCTGCCTTTGACTCATCGATAACACTCCATAACCAAATTCGAACACTCCAGCCACAAAAATCCACCGAATCAATCAAAATGAGAACTATGGATCCATAAAACAGTTAATTGACCTTCTAGGCAAGTAAACGAGGTGTAAAGAACCAAGACATTACTCGTATTTACTTGTTAGGAATAGAGAATCAAATTACACTACCAAAATGAAAGTAATCAGACTTTAAACAAGAAACATAAAGCTTGATCGATGAAAAAGAAGTCAAATAAAGTTAACAGGACCAAGTAAATAAGATCTACTTGTATTTTAATAAAAAAATGTGCAACAATAGATTGGTGCGACAAATTACTCACAAATGCTTAACTAAATACATGGGAAAGGAACTAGTTGTACCAAAACATTAAACAACCATACTTCTCACATGGATAATTTGTAACTTTCCTTAAAAATGTCCAATTCAATGGAGTTTTGATACGCATGCAGTTTAAACACACTTGTAAACCAATCTTAATAAATTGGATTATAATCATCATTAAAATCATACTAATCAATCACAGTTGGAACATAGCATCTATTATTTAAATCAAAACCAAACCGAACACGAGACCACACAAAATAACCCATGAAATCAATCCACTCCTGCCTTTGACTCATCGATAACACTCCACAACCAAATTCGAACACTCTTGCCTCGAAAATCCACCGAATCCATCAAATGAGAACTATGGACCATAAAACACTTAATTGACCATATAGGCAACTAAACGAAGTGTAAATAACCAAGAAATTACTCGTATTTACTTGTTAGGAATAGAGATTTAAATTGCACTACCAAAATGAAAGTAATCAGACTTCAAACAAGAAACGCACAGCTTGATCGATGAAAAAGATGTCAAATCAATCTAACACGACCAAGTAAATAAGATCTACTTGTATTTTAATAAAAAAAAATGTGCAACTACAGATTGGTGCGTCAAAGTACTCACGAAAGATTAACTAAATACATGGTAAAGGAACTAGTTGTACCAAAACAACAAAGAACAGTAGTTCTCGCATGGATAGTTTGTAACTTTCCCTAACAATATCCAATTCAATGGAGTTTTGATACGCAAGCCTTCTAAACACACTTGTGAACCAATCATAATAAAAAGGGTATCGTTAAAATCATACTAATCAATCATAATTGTAACATAGCATCTACTATTTAAATCAATCCACACCTGCCTTTGACTCATCGATAACACTCCACTACCAAATTCAAACACACTTTCCTCAAAAATCCACCAAATCAATCCAAATGAGAACTATGGTTCCATAAAACACTTAATTGACCATCTAGGCAAGTAAACGAGGTGTAAAGAACCAAGAAGTTACTCGTATTTACTTGATAGGAATAGAGAATCAAATTAAACTACCAAAACGAAAGTAATCAGACTTCAAACAAGAAACACAAAGCTTGATCGATGAAAAAGAAGTCAAATCAATCTAACATGACCAAGTAAATAAGATCTACTTGTATTTTAATAAAAAAAATGTGCAACTACAGATTGGTGCGTCAAAGTACTCACGAAAGCTTAACTAAATATATGGTAAAGGAACTAGTTGTACCAAAACAACAAAGAACAGTAGTTCTCGCATGGATAGTTTGTAACTTTCCCTAACAATCTCCAATTCAATGGAGTTTTGATACGCAAGCCTTCTAAACACACTTGTGAACCAATCTTAATAAAAAGGGTTATAATCATCGTTAAAATCATACTAATCAATCATAATTGGAACATAGCATCTACTATTTAAATCAAAAACAAAACCAACACGAAACCACATGAACGACCCATGAAATCAATCCACATCTGCCTTTGACTCATCGATAACACTCCACTACCAAATTCAAACACTCTTGCCTCGAAAATCCACCGAATCAATTAAAATGAGAACTATTGATCCATAAAACACTTAATTAACCATCTAAGCAAGTAAACGAGGTGTAAAGAACCAAGACATTACTCATAATTTCTTGTTAGTAATAGAGAATCAAATTACACTACCAAAATGAAAGTAATCAGACTTTAAACAAGAAACACAAAGCTTGATCGATGAAAAAGAAGTCAAATAAGGCTAACAGGACCTAGTCAAATAAAGTAAATAAGATCTACTTGTATTTTAATTAAAAAATGTGACACTATAGTCAAAGTACTCACGAACGCATAACTAAATACATGGGATAGGAACTAGTTGTACCAAACCAACAAACAACAATAGTTCTCGCATGGATAGTTTGTAACTTTCCCTAACAATCTCCAATTCAGTGGAGATTTGATACGCAAGCCTTCTGAACAAACTTGTGAACCGATCTTAATAAATCAGGCTATAATCATCAGTAAATCATACTAATCAATCACATTTGGAACATACCATTTATTATTTAAATAAAAACCAAAATCGAACACGAAACCATACGAATGACCCTTGAAATCAATCCACTCCTGCCTTTGACTCATCAATAACACTCCATAACCAAATTCGAACACTCTTGCCTCGAAAATTCACCGAATCAATCAAAACGAGAACTATGGATCCATAAAACACTTAATTGACCATCTAGGCTAGTAAACGTGGTGTAAAGAACCAAGAAATTTCTCTTATTTACATGTTAGGAATAGAGAATCAAATTACACTACCAAAATGAATGTAATCAGACTTCAAACAAGAAACGCAAAGCTTGATCGATGAAAAAGAAGTCAAATCAAGCTAACACGACCAAGTAAATAAGATCTACTTGTACTTTAATAAGAAAATATGCAACTATAGATTGGTGCGTCAAAGTACTCACGAAAGCTTAACTAAATACATGGGAAAGGAACTAGTTTTACCAAAACATTAAACAACAATACTTCTCACATGTATAGTTTGTAACTTTCCCTAACAATCTCCAATTCAATGGAGTTTTGATACGCAAGCCCTTTAAACACACTTGTGAACCAATCTTAATAAATCGGATTATAATCATTATTAAAATCATACAAATCAATCACAGTTGGAACATAGCATCTATTATTTAAATCAAAACCAAAACCAAACACGAAACCACACAAAATGAACCATGAAATCAATCCACTCCTGCCATTGACTCATCGATAACACTCCACAACCAAATTCGAACACTCTTGCCTAGAAAATCCAACGAATCCATCAAATGAGAACTATGGACCATAAAACACTTAATTGACCATCTAGGCAAATAAACGAGGTGTAAATAACCATGAAATTATTCGTATTTACTCCTTAGGAATAGAGAATTAAATTGCACTAACAAAATGAAAGTAATCAGACTTCAAACATGAAACGCAAAGCTTGATCGATGAAAAAGAAGTCAAATCAATGTAACACGACCAAGTAAATAAGATCTACTTGTATTCTAATAAGAAAATGTGCAACTATAGATTAGTGCGTCAAAGTACTCAAGAAAGCTTAACTAAATATATGTGAAAGGAACTAGTTGTACCAAAACATTAAACAGCAATACTTCTCGTATGGATAGTTTGTATCTTTCCCTAACAATCTCCAATTCAATGGAGTTTTGATACGCAAGCCGTTTAAACACACTTGTGAACCAATCTTAATAAATCGAATTATAATCATCATTAAAATCATACTAATCAATCACAGTTGGAACATAGCATCAATTAGTTAAATCAAAACCAAAACCAAACACGAAACTACACAAGTGACCCATGAAATCAATCCACTCCTGTCTTTGACTCATCGATAACACTCCACAACCAAATTCGAACACTCTTGCCTCGAAAATCCACCGAATCCATCAAAATGAGAACTTGGACCATAAAACACTTAATTGACCATCTAGGCAAGTCAACGAGGTGTAAATAACCAAGAAATTACTCGTATTTACTCGTTAGGAATAAAGAATCAAATTGCACTACCAAAATGAAAGTAATCTGACTTCAAGCAAGAAACGCAAAGCTTGATCGATGAAAAAGAAGTCAAATAAAACTAACAGGACCAAGTAAATAAGATCTACTTGTATTTTAATAAAAAAATGTGCAACTATAGATGGCTGCGTCAAAGTACTCAAGAACGCTTAACTAAATACATCGGAAAGGAACTAGTTGTACCAAAACAACAAACAACAATAGTTCTCGCATGGATAGTTTGTAACTTTCCATAACAATCTCCAATTCAATGGAGTTTTGATACGCAAGCCTTCTAAACACACTTGTGAACCAATCATAATAAAAAGGGTATCGTTAAAATCATACTAATCAATCATAATTGTAACATAGCATCTACTATTTAAATCAATCCACACCTGCCTTTGACTCATCGATAACACTCCACTACCAAATTCAAACACACTTTCCTCAAAAATCCACCAAATCAATCCAAATGAGAACTACGGTTCCATAAAACACTTAATTGACCATCTAGGCAAGTAAACGAGGTGTAAAGAACCAAGAAGTTACTCGTATTTACTTTATAGGAATAGAGAATCAAATTAAACTACCAAAATGAAAGTAATCAGACTTCAAACAAGAAACACAAAGCTTGATCGATGAAAAAGAAGTCAAATAAAACTAACAGGACCAAGTAAATAAGATCTACTTGTATTTTAATAAAAAAATGTGCAACTATGGATGGCTGCATCAAAGTACTCAAGAACGCTTAACTAAATACATCGGAAAGGAACTAGTTGTACCAAAACAACAAACAACAATAGTTCTCGCATGGATAGTTTGTAACTTTCCATAACAATCTCCAATTCAATGGAGATTTGATACGTAAGCCTTCTGAACACACTTGTGAACCAATCTTAATAAATGGGCTTATAATCATCATTAAAATCATACTAATCAATCACAGTTGGAACATAGCCTCTTATTTAAATCAAAACCAAAACCGAACACGAAACCACACAAAATAACCCATGAAATCAATCCACTCCTGCCATTGACTCATCGATAACACTCAACAACCAAATTCGAACACTCTTGCCACAAAAATCCACCGAATCAATCAAATGAGAACAATGGACCATAAAACACTTAATTGACCATATAGGCAAGTAAACGAGGTGTAAATAACCAAGAAATTACTCGTATTTACTTGTTAGGAATACAGAATTAAATTGCACTACCAAAATGAAAGTAATCAGACTTCAAACAAGAAACGCAAAGCTTGATCGATGAAAAAGAAGTCAAATCAATCTAACACGACCAAGTAAATAAGATCTACTTGTATTTTAATAAAAAAAATGTGCAACAATAGATTAGTGCGACAAAGTACTCACGAACGCTTAACTAAATACATGGGAAAGGAACTAGTTGTACCAAAACATTAAACAACAATACTTCTCACATGGATAGTTTGTAACTTTCCCTAACAATGTCCAATTCAATGGAGTTTTGATACGCAAGCCGTTTAAACACACTTGTGAACCAATCTTAATAAATCGGATTATAATCATCATTAAAACCATACAAATCAATCACAGTTGGAACATAGCATCTATTATTTAAATCAAAACAAAAACCGAACACGAGACCACACAAAAGGACCCATGAAATAAATCCACTCCTGCCTCATCGATAACACTCCACAACCAAATTCGAACACTCATGCCTCGAAAATCCAGCGAATCCATCAAATGAGAACTATGGACCATAAAACACTTAATTGACCATCTAGGCAACTAAACAAAGTGTAAATAACCAAGAAATTACTCGTATTTACTCATTAGGAATAGAGAATTAAATTGCACTAGCAAAATGAAAGTAATCAGACTTCAAACAAGAAACGCAAAGCTTGATCGATGAAAAAGAAGTCAAATCAATCTAACACGACCAGGTAAATAAGATCTATTTGTATTTTAATAAAAAAATGTGCAACTATAGATTGGTGCGTCAAAGTACTCACGAAAGCTTAACTAAATACATGGTAAAGGAACTAGTTGTACCAAAACAACAAAGAACAATACTTCTCGCATGGATAGTTTGTAACTTTCCCTAACAATCTCCAATTCAATGGAGTTTTGATACGCAAGCCTTCTAAACACACTTGTGAACCAATCTTAATAAAAAGGGTTATAATCATCGATAAAATCATACTAATCATTCATAATTGGAACATAGCATCTACTATTTAAATCAAAATCAAAACCAACACGAAACCACACGAACGACCCTTGAAATCAAACGACTCCTGCCTTTGACTCATCGATAACACTCCACTACTAAATTCAAACACTCTTGCCTCGAAAATCCACCGAATCAATCCAAACAAGAACTATGGATCCATAAAACACTTAATTGACCATCTAGGCAAGTAAACGAGGTGTAAAGAACCAAGAAGTACTCGTATTTACTTGTTAGGAATAGAGAATCAAATTACACTACCAAAATGAAAGTAATCAGACTTCAAACAAGAAACACAAAGCTTGATTGATGAAAAACAAGTCAAATAAAACTAACAGGACCAAGTAAATAAGATCTACTTGTATTTTAATAAAAAAATGTGCAACAATAGATTGGTGCAACAAAGTACTCACGAACGCTTAACTAAATACATGGGAAAGGAACTAGTTGTACCCAAACATTAAACAACAATACTTCTCACATGGATAGTTTGTAACTTTCCCTAACAATGTCCAATTCAATGGAGTTTTGATACGCAAGCCATTTAAACACACTTGTGAACCAATCTTAATAAATCGGATTATAATCATCATTAAAATCATACTAATCAATCACAGTTGGAACATAGCATCTATTGTTTAAATCAAAACAAAAACCGAACACGAAACCACACGAATGACCCTTGAAATCAATCCACTCCTGCCTTTGAATCATCGATAACAGTCCACAACCAAATTCCAACACTCTTGCCCGAATCAATCAAAACGAGAACTATGGATCCATAAAACACTTAATTGACCATCTAGGCTAGTAAACGTGGTCTAAAGAACCAAGAAATTACTCGTGTTTACTTGTTTGGAATAGAGAATCAAATTACACTACCAAAATGAAAGTAATCAGACTTCAAACAAGAAACACAAAGCTTGATCGATGAAAAAGAAGTCAAATCAAGCTAACACGACCAAGTAAATAAGATCTATTTGTATTTTAGTAAGAAAATATGCAACTATAGATTGTGTGACATCCGGTAATTTTCCGTTACCAAACTCCGTTAGTTCCGTTAAGTCTTGCATACACGTGTCGGGAGCACACACTAGTTGTCGTTGAACGTTGGTGACTGAATAATAATTAATAATGTTAAACAATAATTTCTATGTTGATTATTAGTTGTGATTATGTGATTTAAATGTTTATTGTGAATTTTATCGCGTAACGTGGAAATGTGTATATTTATTTCGTGTGTTTTGTGGCAAATGGAAATTATGCATGATTATTATTTATGACTAATGATAATTGTGTTTAGTAGTTAATAATTATTTAAAACCTATTCAAAGAGTCTAATTTTTATAAAATACAAAATGCAAGGGTTTAAAGGGTAATTATGCAAAATTATATTGTTTAAAACACAAAACCCAACCCTAATTCCCCATCCTCGGCCGCGACTTCATTCACACACCCACACATCCTTGGCATCGGTTTTGGATCGATTCAAGGATTTTAACGCGTTAGAAACATCAAATCTTGTCCATTACACGTTTAAAGGTTAGATTGTTACATGTTTTTGATGATTTTTCATGTTGGCCGAAAGTTCCATTCGAAATCTGCAACTGATGGTCGATTGATGCTTGTTTGTTGATGTTAATGTGTTTGTTAGATAGAATGCATGCTAATAACGTCAATTATGCAATAAAGTTTGGATTTTTGTTGATTGTTCATATGATTATCTTTGGCCGAGAGTTTGAGGCGATTTTGGATCAAATTGATGTTGAATATTGGTTGTTTGATGATGTAATGGTACTAGTTAAGTTATATACATGTTAGTTAACGTCAATTTTGCAAGAAAGATGGGATTTTGATTCATTGTTCATAGGTTACTAAGAATAGTAACTTTATTCTGCATGAATTGATGATTTAAGGATGTATGAATTTTATGGATGTGTTTGTGATGATGATTAGATGCTAGGTTGATGATATGAACAATTGAAAATCAAGAAGATGTGTTATATTTCATACATTGCTAAAAATAGTAACTTTTGGGTATGAAAGTTGATGAATCATGATAATTAGATGTTGTTGATCATGTTTAAATGTTGTCATGGATTTGGATTGGTATATAATTGATGAATTCATAAATGTAGTGTGAGTTTGATGAATTTGGGATGAACTTTCCCAAAAGGGAAACTTTATTTGTGCAAATCCGTGAATTGGATAAATTGAGCATGTTTGGGATATTAGGACCATGCTAGTGTGTTCATGGATGATTTCTAAGGTGATTAAATGTGTTGTTTAGGTTGTATGAATGTTGATTTGGTTTGTTATCTGTTTTGGCCTGTTTGTGGAAAAGTCATGGTATGAGTTATATAGGTGAGCTAGGACTTTTGTGGATTGATGATTGATTAAGAATGAACATTTTAGATGTTATGAGCATGATAATAGTTGAGATTCACATGGTTTGTATGATATCAAGTTGTATGTTGATCAGGTATGATATGCTATTGTGTTAGTATTAACGAGTTATCACCTATAATGTCACCAACGGGTCAAACGGGTCAACTGGGTCAAATGTGTCTTGTCATTCGTAAACTTTGAATTCCTTGGTTTGTAGAGCACTTAGGGTTTCATATTGATTCTGTGTACACGTGCTTATGTACTCTTGTGTTCTAGGTGACCTTTGAAGGTTGTCTTTCCCCTCTTTCTTTCAAGTTAAGCTCTAAGTTAATTCTTGCGCGCATCAGGTGAGTTCTTGCCCCACTCATTTTACATAATCTCTTTTGGGGGAGATAGCATACTGTTGATCACAAACGCTTTTATATATGAGTGTGTATAATATTGATATAGTGCTGTTTACCATGGAAAGTCCTCACACTTTCGGATTGTTAATATTGACTAGCGGGGAAATTTTGGGTAGTACTACTGGGTCTGACGAGCCCCACCTGTGTGATTCGAGGTCATACGGGTGCAATTTTGTCCTAACATATATTCGTCACGACCTGGTAAGTCGTGACGGGAGGCGCAAACTATCAAAGTCAGCTTCAATCGCGAAATCACTATGATTAATATTTTTATGTTAATAGACTAGCTTTCTATTGCAATACACTACTTATAATTTGAAAACTGTTTATCGATTTACCTATTAACGCAAACTCTTGAACTCACCAACCATGTGTTGACTTGTTTAGTATGCTATTCTCAGGTTAAGGTTGCCAGTTGCCTAGGAGCACGCACGTCAGCATTGTTGAGTTTTCTACATTTGCCTTGTTTACAAATTTGGGATTATTTTCATATTAAACAATTGTGATTGGGGCGCGTATGTTTTGCGCATTCTCTTTACATACTACTAGTTTTGGGTTTTCTGGTTTTAAAAATGCTTCCGTAGTATTTTAAACGTTAACTCTGGTTTTGTTTATTAATCATATAGAGTCGTTCTTGTTAACTAATGACTGAGATCCTGGTATGTCACGCGCCTCGCGGTAAAACCCCGCATGCGGATTTTGAGGGTGTGACAGATTGGTATCAGAGCCACTGGTTATAGGGAACTAGGTTGCATACACACACTAGACTATAACCGCACAGTTGTTAGTTACTTATCGCTTACTCTCCTTACTGTATACTCATTGGCATACGCAACACGTTTTTCGCAGCATGGCATCATCGTCCAGAAATTTAGGCAAGAGAACTGCACGATCTGAGTCACCTCCTACTTCTCCCGTACCAGATAGGGGATTTAAGTGGCCCCGACATCCTTATCCTCCTAGCGAGATAGACTAGGATCAGCCTTTCATACCTCCTGAGCTCGATCCTCCGCGGAACTGGGATTTCTACCCCACCTACATAAAACGTATGGCTTATAGAGAGCGCGTACCACCAGTAGCTCCTACACGACCTAGGACTAGGTCATCGACCGCCTCTACTTTGCCTACACTTCCTACTTTGAGCATCCCTCTGGAGCAGGCATTTGCAGCCCTAGTAGCCACACTGGACACAGAGCGACAGCGGATTAGAGGACTCACTGATGAGAACTCTGCATTACGATCTGAGATGCGTCAGCTGCGTTTCCAGGTAGAGACGCTTCAGGAGCGACTCTCAATGGCCATTGGTGGACATCATACTCTGGCAGGCAACGTGGTAGCACTTAGTGGGCACATGGACGTACAGGATCACCATAACATTATGATCGATGATAGGTTTGCTGATTTAGAGGCACAACTAGCAGCACTTCAGGTTGTTGAAGCCCCTGCACCTTTGGTGGACCCTGATGAAGAAGACCCAGAAGAGGAACCCGAGAAAGCCCCCGAAGAAGAACCAGCAAAGATGGATGAGGACAGTGACGGATCTGACGTACTAGACTGATCCTACTTTTAAATGACTTAGATTATGTAGTGTTTCTTTTCTTTGAAACCTATGTGGGAAGGGTTGTTTCCCACCCAACTGACAAACTTAAATTTTGACATTGATGGAATATTTTGTGACTCAATTGCAATTTATTTATCTTTGATTATTATTTCTGTTATAAATGTTGTGGTTGTGGTGAATGCATTATTTCTTATTGTTTACTATACCTTGATGAGATTAATGTGTTGGATGTTACTCATTATTGTAATTGTGAATTTTAAAGTGAAATATGGACGCACATGGAAGAGGACGTGGGCGTGGTCGTGGACGTGGCACCGGAGGCCGTGGAGCCGGAGCCATAAACATGACGCCTGCGGAATTGGCGGCATTAATTAACGAACATGTTCAGGCGGCAGTGGTTGCTGCCCAACCGGGACAACCAGCAGGTAAATGATAACAAGAGGTTAAACTAGTTATTCTAGTTAATTGCCTAGGATATCTGACTAATTTTTGGGATAGTCGAAACAGGACCACCACCATGTACCTACAAGTCCTTCATGGACTGTAAACCCCATACCTACAACGGGACGGAAGGAGCTGTAGGGCTTGTAAGGTGGTTTGAGAAGACAGAGTCTCTCTTCGTGAAATGCAACTGCCCGCCTGCTGATCAGGTGAAGTATGCCACCGGGACATTGGAAGGCGCAGCACTTTCCTGGTGGAATGCCCAGGTGCAAATGCTGGGTCAAGCCATGGCCAATGAACTACCTTGGGATGAGTTTAAGGGGATTATGACCGAAGAATACTGCCCCCGAAATGAAGTGCAGAAACTGGAGATTGAGTTCTAGCAACTCAAAATGCAAGGCTCAGAAATTGAAGCCTACACGACTCGTACTCATGAGTTAGCCACTTTATGCCCAGGGATGGTGAATGAAATGCACAAGAGGGTGGAGCATTATATACGGGGATTGGTGCCCGAAATTCAAAGTATGGTAACTGCCTCTAACCCCACTACCATACAACAAGCTATCCGAACAGCCCACAGGCTGACTGACCAGGCAGTTGAGCAAGGACGGTTACCCAAACAGGGTGCGGTGGCAAGCGTGCCCGACCAGAAACGCAAGTGGGATGGTTCAAGCAACAAGGGATCGTCATCCAATAGCCAATCTCAACCTCAACAACTGCAGCAAAGTCAGCAACAGCAGCGAAAGTTCGATAACAATCGAAGCTTCAACCAGGCGACTCCCTCAAATCAAGGACCCGGTGGGTATGGTGGAAGACAGCCGAAGTGAAACCGGTGTAACTACCACCATGTGGGTCGATGTGAAAACTTCAAGTGCCAACGTTGTGGGAAGATTGGTCACGCAGCCAAAGACTGTCGGGGTGAACTGATGAAGAAGTCTCAACAATCACAAGAAACTCCAAAAGGTTGTTTTGAGTGCGGAAAAGAAGGCCATTACAGACGCAACTGTCCCCAGCTTAAGAGGAATGGTAATGGCAACAACAACAATGGGAACAACAGCAACAATAACAATGGCAACAACAATAACAACAATAATGGTAATGGCAACAACAATGGTGGAAACAACAATGGAGCCAAAGGAAGAGCCTTCGTCATTGGCTCAGGTGAGGCTCTAAACGATCCTACAACAGTAACTGGTAAATGTTTGGTTAATGGTTGTTTTGCTACCGTATTATTCGATACCGGAGCCGATAGAAGTTTCGTGTCCACTAGGTTCTGTAGTCTTTTAAGTGATATGCCCTCAGCCTTAGAATCTAAATACACCGTGGAGTTAGCTAACGGCACACAGATTCACATAACGCATATTCTTAGAGACTGCAAGATAGAGCTTGCTGGTCATACATTCACCATAGATCTCATGCCTGTTACGTTAGGAAGCTTTGATGTGGTAGTAGGCATGGATTGGCTTTCCGATAAGCAAGCGGAAGTCATATGCCATGAGAAGATCATACGGATTCCCTTTGGTGAAGAAGTCCTTACGGTCAGAGGTGATAGGAGTGGTGCGGTGATAGGCATCATCTCGTTTATGAAAGCACAGAAGTTGTTACGAAAGGGTCGACTGGCCATATTGGCACTCGTCACAGATAAACAGATCGAGGAAAAGAGGATAGAGGATATCCCCGTAGTTCGTGAGTTTCCCGAGGTGTTTCCGGAAGACCTGCCTGGATTACCGCCTCATCGTCAAGTTGAATTCCAGATTGAGTTGACTCCAGGAGCCGCTCCAATAGCGAGAGCACCATACCGGTTAGCTCCGAACGAATTACAGGAATTATCTGCCCAACTACAAGAGTTGTTGGATAAAGGGTTCATCCGACCGAGTTCGTCGCCCTGGGGAGCGCCAGTTCTATTTGTGAAGAAGAAGGATGGTACATTTCGAATGTGCATTGACTATAGGGAACTGAACAAGGTTACTATCAAGAATAGATATCCCTTACCTCGTATTGATGATTTGTTTGATCAACTGCAAGGATCAAGCTATTACTCTAAGATTGATCGGAGGTCTGGGTATCATCAGCTGAGAGTTCTAGAAGAGGACATCTCGAAAACTACCTTCCGTACACGATATGGTCACTATGAATTTTTGGTCATGCCATTTGGGTTGACGAATGCACCAGCAGTATTCATGGACCTCATGAATTGTGTGTGCAAACCCTATCTTGATCAGTTTGTTATCGTCTTTATTGATGACATACTGATATACTCAAGGACCGAGGAAGAACATGAGAAGCATTTACGTTTAATCTTAGAATTACTTAGAAAGGAACAACTGTACGCAAAGTTTTCTAAGTGTGATTTATAGATACGTGAGGTACAATTCTTGGGTCATATTGTCAACGAGAAGGGAATACATGTTGATCCTGCTAAGATTGAAGCGATAAAGAATTGGTCTGTTCCTAAAACACCAAGTGAGATACGACAATTCCTTGGATTAGCGGGATATTATCGACGATTCATCGAAGGATTCTCTAAGATTGCACAACCTCTCACAGCCTTGACTCATAACGGAACAACATACAAATAGGGTGAGAGTCAGGAATCTGCTTTTCAGTTACTGAAACATAAATTGTGTAGCGCACCAATAATAGCGTTACCGGATGGTAGTGATGACTTCGTAGTCTACTGCGATGCGTCTATTCAAGGACTTGGATGCGTCTTGATGCAGCGGGATAAGGTGATAGCTTACACCTCTAGACAATTGAAGATTCATGAGAAGAACTATACCACCCATGACTTGGAACTGGGTGCAGTAGTTTTTGTCTTGAAGATCTGGAGACATTACTTGTACGGTACCAAATGCACCATCTACACCGATCACAAGAGTTTTCAGCATATATTGGAGCAAAAGGAGTTGAATATAAGGCAATGGCGCTGGGTAGAGTCATTGAATGACTATGATTGTGCTATCAAGTATCATCCGGGAAAAGCAAATGTAGTTGCTGACGCGCTGAGTAGAAAAGAGACTGCTAAACCTCGACGAGTGCGAGCTCTGCAACTAACGATTAGTACGCAATTACCTGAATAAATCCGAGAGGCTCTGAAAGCAGAAAACATTGGGTCTGAATCGTTAAGGGGAATGGAAAAACAATTGGAAGTAAAAGCGGATGGAATTCGTTACTTCATGGATAGACTATGGGTACCTCTACACGGAGACCTGAGAGACTTGGTGATGAGTGAGGCTCACAAGTCCAAGTATTCTATACATCCTGGATCTAACAAGATGTACCACGATTTGAAGGCGCACTATTGGTGGCCTAACATGAAAGCAGATGTAGCTACTTATGTGAGCAAGTGTCTGACCTACTCAAAGGTTAAAGTGGAGTATCATAAACCATCTGGTCTACTACAACAACCCGAGATCCCTATGTGGAAGTGGGATCAGATATCAATGGATTTTATTACTAAGTTACCGCGTACTTTGTGATACAATATGGGTTATCGTGGATCGATTAACAAAATCTGCTCATTTCCTAGCGATAAAGGAAACATACAAGATGGAGAAATTAACTCGACTCTATTTGAAGGAGATCGTTTCGAGGCATGGAGTACCGATCTCAATTATTTCTGACCGCGATTCTCGTTTCACATCACACTTCTGGCAATCACTGCAGAAATCTTTGGGTACGCAATTGGATATGAGTACTGCTTATCATCCACAGACTGATGATCAAAGCGAGCGTACTATACAGACTTTGGAGGACATGTTACGTGCTTGTGTGATTGACTTCAGGAATAACTGGGAAGTTCACCTACCATTGGTGGAATTTTCTTACAACAACAGTTATCACACTAGCATAAAGGCAGCACCTTTTGAAGCTTTGTATGGGAGAAAGTGTAGATCACCAGTTTGCTGGGTTGAAATTGGTGATAGTCAATTAACGGGTCCTCAGTTAGTACACGAGACAACTGAGAAGATTGTTCAGATAAGGAACCGCATGGCTGCAGCGCGAGACAGACAGAAAAGCTATGCTGACAAGCGACGGAAACCCTTAGAATTTCAAGTTGGTGACAAAGTTTTATTAAAAGTCTCACCATGGAAAGGCGTAGTTCGGTTTGGTAAGAGAGGAAAGCTAAATCCGAGATACGCTGGACCATTTGAGATAGTGGAAAGAATTGGTCCAGTGGCTTATCGACTAGCCTTACCTGATTCATTGAGTGGAATCCATGATGTATTCCATGTTTCAAATCTAAAGAAATGTTTAACGGATGAAACGATGGTCGTACCACTAGAAGAAGTTCAAGTAGACGAACAGTTACGCTTCATTGAGGAACCTGTCGAAGTAATGGATCGTGAGGTGAAGACACTTAAGCAAAGCAAAATACCCATTGTCAAAGCTCGATGGAACTCGAGACGTGGACCAGAATTCACGTGGGAACGTGAAGACCAAATGAAGCTTAAGTACCCTCAGCTATTCGAAAGGACGATGCCAGCCGGCGAAGGTACTGATTAAATTTCGGGACGAAATTTCTTTCAACATGGGGATGATGTGACAACTCATCCAAAACTCACACGATTTCGATTTCCTTGTGCCAATGCAGTAGACCAGTGATGGAACACTCACCATGTAACGCAATTTTCGGGACGAAAATTCTTTCAACATGGGGATAATGTGACATCCGGTAATTTTCCGTTACCAAACTCCGTTAGTTCCGTTAAGTCTTGCATACACGTGTCGGGAGCACACACTAGTTGTCGTTGAACGTTGGTGACTGAATAATAATTAATAATGTTAAACAATAATTTCTATGTTGATTATTAGTTGTGATTATGTGATTTAAATGTTTATTGTTAATTTTATCGCGTAACGTGGAAACGTGTATATTTATTTCGTGTGTTTTGTGGCAAATGGAAATTATGCATGATTATTATTTGTGACTAATGATAATTGTGTTTAGTAGTTAAAATTTATTTAAAAACTATTCAAAGAGTCTAATTTTTATAAAATACAAAATGCAAGGGTTTAAAGGGTAATTATGCAAAATTATATTGTTTAAAACACAAAACCCAACCCTAATTCCCCATCCTCGGCAGCGACTTCATTCACACACCCACACATTCGCGATCCAAGCAAAAGAACAAGCATTTGGCATCGGTTTTGGATCGATTCAAGGATTTTAACGCGTTAGAAACATCAAATCTTGTCCATTACACGTTTAAAGGTTAGATTGTTACATGTTTTTGATGATTTTTCATGTTGGCCGAAAGTTCCATTCGAAATCTGCAATTGATGGTTGATTGATGCTTGTTTGTTGATGTTAATGTGTTTGTTAGATAGAATGCATGCTAATTAACGTCAAGTATGCAATAAAGTTTGGATTTTGGTTGATTGTTCATATGATTATCTTTGGCCGAGAGTTTGAGGCGATTTTGGATCAAATTGATGTTGAATAATGGTTGTTTGATGATGTAATGGTGCTAGTTAAGTTGTATACATGTTAGTTAACGTCAATTTTGCAAGAAAGATGGGATTTTGATTCGTTGTTCATAGGTTACTAAGAATAGTAACTTTATTCTGCATGAATTGATGATTTAAGGATGTATGAATGTTATGGATGTGTTTGTGATGATGATTAGATGCTAGGTTGATGATATGAACAATTGAAAATCAAGAAGATGTGTTATAGTTCATACATTGCTAAAAATAATAACTTTTGGGTATGAAAGTTGATGAATCATGATAATTAGATGTTGTTGATCATGTTTAAATGTTGTCATAGATTTGGATTGGTATATAATTGATGAATTCATATATGTAGTGTGAGTTTGATGAATTTGGGATGAACTTTCCCAAAAGGGAAACTTTATTTGTGCAAATCCATGAATTGGATAAATTGAGCATGTTTGGGATATTAGGACCATGCTAGTGTGTTTATGGATGATTTCTAAGGTGATTAAATGTGTTGTTTAGGTTGTATGAATGTTGATTTGGTTTGTTATCTGTTTTGGCCTGTTTGTGGAAAAGTCATGGTATGAGTTATATAGGTGAGCTAGGACATTTGTGGATTGATGATTGATTAAGAATGAACATTTTAGATGTTATGAGCATGATAATAGTTGAGATTCGCATGGTTTGTATGATATCAAGTTGTATGTTGATCAGGTATGATATGCTGTTGTGTTAGTATTAACGAGTTATCACCTATAATGTCACCAACGGGTCAAACGGGTCAACAGGGTCAAATGTGTCTTGTCATTCGTAAACTTTGAATTCCTTGGTTTGTAGAGCACTTAGGGTTTCATATTGATTCTATGTACATGTGCTTATGTACTCTTGTGTTCTAGGTGACCTTTGAAGGTTGTCTTTCCCCTCTTTCTTTCAAGTTAAGCTCTAAGTTAATTCTTGCGCGCATCAGGTGAGTTCTTGCCCCACTCGTTTTACATAATCTTTTTGGGGGAGATAGCATACTGTTGATCACAAACGCTTTTATATATGAGTGTGTATAATATTGATATAGTGTTGTTTACCATGGAAAGTCCTCACACTTTCGGATTGTTAATATTGACTAGCGGGGAAATTTTGGGTAGTACTACTGGGTCTGACGAGCCCCACCTGTGTGACTCGAGGTCATACGGGTGCAATTTTGTCCTAACATATATTCGTCACGGCTGGTAAGTCATGACGGGAGGCACAAACTATCACAGTCAGCTTCAATCGCGAAATCACTATGATTAAATTTTTATGTTAATAGACTAGCTATCTATTGCAATACACTACTTATGATTTGAAAACTGTTTATCGGTTTACCTATTAACGCAAACTCTTGAACTCACCAACCATGTGTTGACTTGTTTAGTATGCTATTCTCAGGTTAAGGTTGCCAGTTGCCTAGGAGCACGCACGTCAGCATTGTTGAGTTGTCTACATTTGCCTTGTTTACAAATTTGGGATTATTTTCATATTAAACAATTGTGATTGGGGCGCGTATGTTTTGCGCATTCTCTTTACAAACTACTTGTTTTGGGTTTTCTGGTTTTAAAAACGCTTCGGCAGTATTTTAAACGTTAACTCTGGTTTTGTTTATTAATCATATAGAGTCGTTCTTGGTAACTAATGACTGAGATCCTGGTATGTCACGCGCCTCGCGGTAAAACCCCGCACGCGGATTTTGAGGGTGTGACAGATTGGTGCGTCAAAGTACTCACGAAAGCTTAACTAAATTCATGGGAAAGGAACTAGTTGTACCAAAACATTAAACAACAATACTTCTCACATGAATAGTTTGTAACTTTCCTTAACAATGTCCAATTCAATGGAGTTTTGATACGCAAGCCGTTTAAAAACACTTGTGAACTAATCTTAATAAATCGGATTATAATCATCATTAAAATTATACTAATCAATCACAGTTGGAACATAGCATCTATTATTTAAATCAAAACCAAAACCAAACACGAAACCACATAAAATGACCCATGAAATCAATCTACTCCTGCCTTTGACTCATCGATAACACTCCACAACCAAATTCAAACACTCTTGCCTCGAAAATCCACCGAATCCATCAAATGAGGATTATGGACCATAAAACACTTAATTGACATCTAGGCAAGTAAACAAGGTGTAAATTACTAAGAAATTACTCGTATTTACTCGTTAGGAATAGAGAATTAAATTGCACTACCAAACTAAAAGTAATCAGACTTCAAACAAGAAACACAAAGCTTGATCGATGAAAAAGAAGTCAAATGAATCTAACATGACCAAGTAAATAAGATCTACTTGTATTTTAATAAAAAATGTGCAACTATAGATTGGTGCGTCAAATACTCCCGAAAGCTTAACTAAATGCATGGTAAAGGAACTAGTTGTACCAAAACAAGAAAGAACGATAGTTCTCGCATGGATAGTTTATAACTTTTCCTAACAATCTCCAATTCAATGGAGTTTTGATACGCAAGCCTTCTAAACACTCTTGTAAACCAATCTTAATAAAAAGGGTTATAATCATCGTTAAAATCATACTAATCAATCATAATTGGAACATAGCATCTACTATTGAAATCAAAACCAAAACCAACACGAAACTGTAAGGCCCCGTTCCCGGAGACCTCATAGTTGGTCAATCATAGCATTATACATATAAAGCATTATACATTTCATAAGATTAAGTAGCGGATTAAGTTAACAAAAACCATTCATTTCATTAATAATTACTGTTGCTAAGCAATACATCATTGTTTCTTAAGTTACAAAATACCTTTTAATTGCATTACAAAACAACAATATCATTAAGATTGAATAGATGCTAGTCTTGCCCTGATGAGTAGCCTTCTCCGCGTACCATCCTTAGCAATAATTACCTGCCAACTGAAAATGCATAAAAGTCAGCGTTGCTGAGTGAGTTCTAGTTTTAAAACATTAAAATACCTTTTGCATATATATGAAAATATCTTTTCTTTGAATTACTTCCTTTTCATAAAATTCATTACTTTCGTACGTGTTCACACGTCATACGTACAACAAGATAATATGCATTATTATCTTTCATCATTCTTCACTTCATTTCGTTATTATCTTTCACTTTCTACCAGACCAATATGCAATACCCTAAACATTATGCACGAAGCAGGTACTGGGGCGGAGTCTATAAATAGACCCCTAACCTTGACCTAGTGTGCATCCTTTGGGTTAGCTAAACCGCACACAGTTGAGCTAACGACAACATGGTCGTGCACCTCTATTCAATTGCTTACAAGACTTTCATTCATTCGTTATGTTCCACTTTTATTATCATTAATCTTCCACTATTTACTATAATACTTATCACGATCAGTAATTCTAAGTTTGATCAATTAGAGTTGAATCGCAGCAGAATTAGAACAAGAATTAGACAAATATAGCAAGAACACAATAGATATTCAATGGAACAGTACACGGTTATAGAGAAAGAGGGTTTTCTACAAAAGGGATAATATCATTCATGCACAAATGCTTCGGTATGGCGGCTGCTAAGCTTTTCTAAGTTTCGCTATAGCTGCACACCTTACAATTAGGTCAACATTCCTTATATAGAGGAATGTGACGTCTGCTGATGTCACTTGATAGTGACATCTAACAGAATTATTACAAACAACTGAAAGTAAGCAAACTACTGAGAATGTTCACAACAACTGAGAACATCTCAGAGTATGCTAAGTACAAGATAAAACTAAAACTACTGAAACTACAAGTACTGATTACAAGAAACATAAAACTACTGAAAGGAAACCATCATAACTACTGAAGAGGTCTTCTTCAGCTGTTGTGACAACATCTGAAACTTGATCTTCAGTCTTTGTCTTTAGCTTTTGTCTTCAGACTTTGTCTTCAGCTCTTTCATTTCAGACTTTGTCTTCAGCTCTTTCACTTCAGACTTTGTCTTCAGCTCTTTCACTTCAGACTTTGTCTTCAGCTCTTTCACTTCAGACTTTGTCTTCAGACCTTGTTATCAGTTGATGTTTTCAGCTGTTGCAGACTACTTCAGTTGTTGTAATGTCGTGGGACTTAAAGGTTTTTCTGATCAGGCTCATTGGTTCTTTTGGTCCAACAAACTCCCCCTGAACCAATGCAGCCAAAACCTTTAAGCTTATTGATGGTCCCACTTATTCTTGGCAGAAATACTCTCTTGATCAGCTTCAGAGATATCAGATAAGCACAGGCCAGGGAACAGGTTTCAGTAGATGTGAATGTCAAAGGATGGAAGGGAACTCTGTCTTGGGGAACTGGACACAGAGCTGTTATCCCAACCATGAAACCTACTTCCCATTGATGAGTCTATAAGACTCTCTGACGTAGGCCTCAAGGAGAACAACTTGTTCCTCCTTAGTGAGTTCTTCTGCTTCTCCTTCGAAGAAGAACTCTGGGCCATAGTACTCTGATAGGTACTTTATCGTCTTTCCATTTTTCAACTCAACAGTTGTTATCTCTCTGTAAGCAAATTCATCTGGGTGAGTCCCTTCTAATAACAACTGGAGTTCATTTTTCTTGATCTCTTCAAGCCTCTTGTATAACAACCCCTTCTTGACCATTTTGTTCTCCATTAGAGTTTGAGGGGTCATCTTTGACTTGTAGGCTCTCTTGAAGTCTTCAAGTATCTCCCAGGGTGAGACTACAATGGCCAACATAATAACAGCATCTATGGTCTTTCTCACTTGGCCATTGTATCTACTTGGTATGAATTTCTTATGAATTCTAGAACTAACCCTGGGGTCTGGCCAAATCCTTACTCTCTCCTTTTGATATTGAAAGGTATACCTGAGAGCATACAGCCTTTGAGCGTGTTTCTTCATGGCTTGTATAGATGATGACTGAGGAAACTCTTTGTCAACCATCTTCAAAAGTTGCTCATCGTGCTGTTTCTGCTGTTCTTCTTCTTCAATCTTAACTTTCACCATTTGCCTCTGAAAGTCTGGTGTGATCATTTGTTGACTTCTGGGCTCAGGTATTTTTAGTACAGCAGAGATTGGCAGACTGTCTTCTTCATCATCTTCTTCTTCTTCTTCTTCCATCCTCAACACCCTTCTCCTCCTTCTGGGTGCATCATTGGATGTGGTTTGAGGTGGTTTTGGGGTAAGGGAGTTGGTTTTGAGGGTTGAGTTGGTTTAAGTTTAGGTTTAGGGATTGGTTTGGAGAGTTGTGGGGTTGGTTGTTTTTGAGGGAGTTTGGGAAGGCTGATCTAGCATTTTTGTGGTAAGTTTGGCTTTGGAAAGCTTGGCCATATCAGTTCTCTTCCCAGCACCTGCCTCATCTAAGGCTTCGATAATCAACCCCTTATTGAATGCTTCAGAAGCATAGATTCTGGTGGTTATTGCCAGAATAATGTCTCTGGTCCATGATTTAATCTCAATTAATGATCTTCCCAAGTATTTTGCAATAAACCTGATCATTATCTCCAACCTCTCCCTTTCCATCACACTGTAACTGGCCCATCTTTCTTGTATCTCTTTAATCTCCAGCCTTCTGATCTCAGTGTCTAAAGTAGCTGTATCAAAGCCTTGTCTGAAGAGTTGGTCTATTATTCTGTCCATTGATCTGCTGTGAGCTTCATCAGCTTCTTTAATCAGATCTTCCAATGATTTCTCTTCATCAAGCTTTTGAGTTTCAGCACTTTTCTTTCTCTTGTATGTGATCAGCTGTTTTTCCTTTTCTAACTCCTTTTCTTTCTCTTGTTTCCATCTTCCACTCTCTTTCTCTTTCTTTCTTTCACTGCCTTAGACTCCCCCTTTTTGGGTGCATTGGGTTCAGGGGTTGAATGGCAGAAAGCTTCTTTTGCACAGCATCATCAACAAGTGTTTGTAGATTTGAGGAGATCCTCTCATCAATGGCTTTATGCACAATCTCATTGATGATGGGAGTGATGAGAGGTAAGGAATGTTGAAAGGTAGCAACCATCTGCTCAGAGGGGTTCTGTCCCTAAGAGAGGTGGTGCCAAAAGCAGTGGCTGGTGGCTCAGTTGACTGTAGTGGCTGAGTGTTTGGTGAACCTTCAGATGAAGGTGCCATCTGTGGGTTTATTGGGGCAGATGGACTTTGATCCTGAGACATTTTGGCAAGCAGTTCTTTGAGTCTGCTCACCTCAGCCTCAAGGATTGTGTTATGGGCTAAGACATCAAAGAAAAAGCCCAGGTCATCATCAGTCTTTGCTGAATCACCTGACCTCCTGATTGAATCAGGATGTACATGCCCTGAGTGTAGATCAGTTGTAGCATGTGCCCTTTGTTCTTGGTTCTGGGGACTTCCTGCCTCAGGACTGAGTCCTTCATCGGTAGTTGCCTCTGGTGAGGTCTTAGAGATGTTACCAACTTCATCCTGTTCATTTGCTGAATCAATAGAAGTGGCAGCCTCACCAGATGTTCTAACCTCCTCCTCTACACGGAGAGATTGAACATTATAACCCCTGTGCTGTGGGTTATCAGCAGCATTTTGGTCCTCTTCCTCAGCTGTTGAGGTTCTCCCCATTGTAATTGGTTTCAGGGGAGGAGGAGAGGAATGCAGCTGACTCAGCACTTGTGCAACTATAATGGTTGGGCTTTGAGGGGCGGTTGCATTTGGAGATAGGTTTGAAGCAAATTGCACCCGGGGTGACTGGTGCTCTTCAATGGTAACCTTCTCAATTGAGATAGGTTCCAGCATTGTGGTATCCCCAATTATGGTTGCATCAGGATCCTGTTGAGAGGATGCCTGAGCGGCTAGGGCTGGTGGAGTCTTTGACACTACTGGGGGGTTAGAACCAGTAAGTGTTTCCTGTATTGGTGGTACAGGGGCATCCTCAGGGGACTCATCTCCCTGAGTAGCCTTTTGGGCTTTTTGGTGTTGGGTTTGGTGGGGACTTTGGATCTGGAAGTGGAGGCTGTGGGTTCCCGCTGCTTGGGTTTTAGCAGCCGGGCAGCCCCTTTCAATGTAGGGTCAGAGTTGTGCCTGGAGTATACTTCAGGCAATACAGCCGAGCAGGGACTCCAAGGCCAACAAGGCCGTCTGATTTTAGCTGATTTAAAATTATGGCTATGAGAAACCTGGGATATAAATCCATCTGTTTGCCACAGGTTTCAAAGCCAGATCCTTTAGTTCCATGAAAACTATCTCAGAAAAATTTAGATTTTGTCGTTCAAAGATAGAGTATAATACCTGTTGCCATCGGGAGGACATCTGATCCCATGAGGAGGTTTTGGTGCAAGGCAGACATTCACCATGTGGAATATAAGACGTTCAGCATCATGGAAGTGCTTCTTTAGAATGGTGGTAGCACTTAAGTCTCCTTCATACCCGTTATTGATGAAAGACATATCAGTTGTGCCTTTCGGGTATTCTGTGACGCAGGTGGCATCATGTAGATTTAGGGTTTGTCGAATGATGTCTGGAGTGATGACCACCTGTTTCTGGTTAACCAACGACTGGAGAGTGATTTGGCGATCATTCTCACCAGTTTGCACAGAGACGTTGGTCCAGAATTGGCTTAGGGAATCGAGGTATATGGTAGGATTCAGAAGAAAAGCGGTTCGGTACTGGGAATCTACCATAAGATCGATGGCATTATCAAATTTGTTCCAAAAGGCCGATTTCGAGAGGTAGGCAACACAGTTGTGTCTGGGTTTGAGTTTCATGGTCGCCATTGTTGAGAGAGTGAAGGACATGAAACGGCTAATGAAACGTTAGAAATTAGGTTTAGGTATTTATAGGGTAAGAAAAGGCTGATATAAAACGACTGAAAGTGTTGGTGCTGTCATCAGTTGTTTGAAAACAACTGAAGACCTGGTTTTAACTTTCAGAAGTTGTAACAACTGAAGACTTGGTATTAGTCATCAGTAGTTGTGAAACTACTGAAGACATGGTTTTGGCTTCAGGTGTTGTAAACAACTGAAGATTTGGTGTTAGTCATCAGTAGTTGTAAAACTACTGAAGACATGGTTTTGGCTTCAGTTGTATGAAGTGAAAGAGCATTGTAGAAACAACTGAAGAGAAAAGTTTCTCATCAGCTGTTGTCGTCAATTCTTAGCTCATCAGCTGTTTCATTCTGACCTCAACACTGATCAGACTTTTTGTCTGAGTTTCAGACGTTTCATTGGTCATCAGTACTTATCTGTTATACTGACATCAGTAGTTGTAACTACATCAGTAGTTGTAACTACATCAGTAGTTGTAACCACATCAGTTCTTTTCAACAGATAGAGTACTTCAGTACTTTTAAGTAATTTAGTCTTCAGTAGTTATGAAAACTACTGAGGATAAAGAACTTATCAGTACTTATTTGTGACAATAGTATACGAATGCTCATCAGTACTTGTTGACTGAGATCATCAGTAGTTGTCACTTATTCTAGCTGCAGCATACCAAGCCTTAACACTAGGTTTTGGAAAGTTGAACTGTCCAAAGGCTTAGTAAATATGTCTGCAAGCTCATCAGCACTAGGAACAAACTTTGGATCAATCAGACCTTTTTCAAAACAATCCCTAATAAAATGATGTCTGATCTCAATATGTTTGGTCCTAGAGTGCTGGACTGGATTCTTGACAATACAAAGAGCTGAAGCACTATCCATGAGTAATGGAGTCTTAGTCTCTATAATGCCATAATCCAATAATTGATTTTGAAGCCAGAGTACCTGAGATGTACAACTTGCAGCAGCAATGTACTCGGCTTCAGCAGTGGATGTAGCAACAGATGTTTGTTTCTTACTCTGCCAAGAAACCAAACAGTTGCCTAGGAATTGACATCCACCAGAAGTTGATTTTCTAGTTAATTTACACCCTGCATAGTCACTATCAGAAAAAGCAACTAATTTGCAAGAGTGCCCAGTGGAATACCAAAGACCTAGAGATTGAGTACCTTGCAGATATCTAAGATCCTCTTGACTGCAATCAAATGAGACTCTTTAGGAGCAGCCTGAAATCTAGCACAAACACAAGTTGCAAACATAATATCTGGTCTAGAAGCTGTTAAGTACATCAAGGACCCAATCATACATCTGTAAAGTGTTTCATCAACAGCTTTACCTTTCTGATCTGCATCCAGTTGTGTGGTGCTGCACATGGGAGTAGAACAGGGCTTACAGTTTTGTAAATCAAACTTTTCCAAAAGACTCTTTGTGTATTTTGACTGATGAATGAAAGTTCCATCAGCCTTTTGTTTGATTTGCAAACCTAGAAAGAACTGTAATTCTCCCATGGCACTCATTTCGAATTTTTGTTGCATCAACTTTGTAAATGCATCACACAACTGTGGATCAGAGGATGCAAAAATAATATCATCAACATAAATTTGAACAAGGAGCTTATGCTGACCCACTTTCTTAATGAACAAAGTTTTATCTATGGAGCCTCTAGTGAAATTATTCTGAAGAAGAAAATTGACAGTGTTTCATACCAGGCTCTAGGAGCTTGTTTCAACCCATAAAGAGCCTTATCAAGTTTATACACCCAATCAGGATGTTTATTATCCTCAAAACCTGGTGGTTGACACACATAAACCTCTTCTTTTATTTTACCATATAAAAATGCACTTTTGACATCCATTTGAAAAACTTTAAGATTGTGGAATGCAACATAGGCTAAGAACAATCTAATTGCCTCCAGTCTGGCTACAGGGGCAAAGGTTTCATCATAATCAATACCTTCTTCTTGTGAAAACCCCTGGACAACCAGTCTGGCCTTGTTCTTGACAATTTGCCCATTTTCATATGTTTTATTCCTAAACACCCATTTAGTGCCTATTGCACACTTACCTGGGGGTAGAGGAACCAGTTCCCACACTTGCTGCTTTTTGAACTGAAGAAGCTCAAGCTGCATGGCATCAACCCATCCATTGTCTCTTAATGCAATATGATAGTTCTTTGGCTCTTGCTGACTGATGAAGAGAGCATAGAAGCAGAAGTTGGACAATTGACTTCTAGTTGAGACACCAGCATTGATATCACCAATGATTTGAGACATTGGGTGATTCTTCAGCTCTTAGTACACTATGAGATCTGTGCAAGTGTTTGTAGCACGCTCAGCAGCAACAGATGTTGATCCAGATTCTTGAAACCAAGTATTAGATGGCAAGTCAAATGAAGTAGAGGATTCAAAAATCTCATCAGCATTTGTTATGGATGGTGCTACTGAAGCTACAGGAACATCAAGTTTAGTAGACTCAGGCAGTTGATCACTAAACTTGAATAGGTGAGTACTGGGATCATCATCAACATCAGTACCACCAGATGGATGACTAGCTGCAGAAGGTGATGAATTCACATGATCTGCAACAGCTGGAGGCTGATAAGGAACATATTGCAGTATGTCCAGATCAAACAACTCCACAGGGTTTTGTGGAATTTTGTCCTTAGGGGATTCATTGAACTTCACATGCAAGGTTTCTTCAACCATCTTTGTTCTGCAGTTGAACACTCTGTAAGCCTTGCAAGTGGATGAATACCCAACAAAATACCCTGCATCCACCTAGAATCAAACTTTTGGAGTTGATCCTTTGTGTTGAGAATGTAACAAGGACACCCAAATGCTCTGAAGAATGAAATTAGAGGAGCCAAATGATGTAGAACTTCATAAGGAGTCTTCATCAACCTCTGATTCACTAAAGCTCTATTTTGCACATAGCATGCTGTGTTGACAGCTTCAGCCCAAAAGGTCAGTGGCAAACCAGAGTCAGCCAACATGGACCTTGCAGCTTCAATTAGGGTCCTGTTCTTTCTCTCCACTACTCTATTTTTTTCTGGAGTCCTTGGGATGCTATACTGCCTCTTGATTCCTTTTGAAAGGTAGAAATCATCAAGTGTATGGTTTCTAAATTCAGTTCCATTATCACTTCTTATACACTTGACTGATAGGGAATACTGCTTCTCAACATACAACACAAAGTTAATAATTGTCTGAGCAGCCTCATCCTTTGAATGCAAGAAGAAGGTCCATACAAATCTGGAGTAATCATCCACAATTACCAGACAGTATTTCTTCTTTGCCATGCTCATTACTCTCACAGGACCAAAGAGATCCATGTGCAGTAATTGCAAGCAGGCAGTGGACTTTGGTTCTTCTATAGGAGGGAATGAAACTTTGTGTTGTTTTCCTTTTAAACAAGCAGTGCAGGTTTCATCACAGTGGAACTCCTTTATTGGTAGACCTCTCACTAAACTATTGTGGATCAGCTGATTCATGTTTTTGAGATTAACATGACCCAACCTTCTATGCCACAGTTTAGATTCCTGAGGAGAGGCCTTGGAGAACAGGCAAGGATGACCTTTTAAAACAATCTTCTTTGACAAATCCAAGGCATATACTCTTCCTATCCTGTTGGCCTTCAGGAGAGTATGTTCATCCAATACCTTGTCAATCAGCCTCAGAACTTTGGAAGACAGAATCCGGCAGTTCTGGCTTGTGAAAAGTGCAACATGCCCTTTATCACACATCTGACTGACACTCAGTAGATTATACTTGAGATTCTCCACGTGGTTAACATCATCAAATCTGATTTCTCCATTTTACACAAATCCTTTCCCGATGATGTAACCCTTAGCATCATTTCCAAATGAGTCAAATCCCTTCTTTCCTTGAGAGTAGTCATTAAGAAGAGAACTGCTCCTAGTCATATGCATAGATCCTCCACTGTCTACATACCAGATGCTTCTTTGGCATGCTGAAAAACCCTGCATTTATCATAAGAAACTAGTTAGCTTTAGAGACCCAAACCTTTTTGGTTTTGGGTCTGTTTTCATCAACAGATTTAACCATAACTTGTTTCTCATGATTAACAGCTGATGAAGGTGGAGATGGTGCTGAAATGGATTTCTTAGATTTGGGCTTGGATTTCCTTTTCAGTGGTTTGATCACAGGTGCATCTAGTTGGTTAACTCTCCCCAACAAATGCTGAACCATCATAACAAGTTGTGTCTGATTTGTTGCTAAAGCCTTCAGCTCATTTGACACATCAGTACTTGTTTTTGATGAGTTCCTGTGACCCACCATTTCCTCCTTCTTGAATTCACAGACTTAGTCTGATGTTTATCATGAGGAACACTATCAGCTGTTTTCTGATAAACCCCATCCTTCTTTTTGGATTTTGGCGAGGCCTTGGGTTTATCAGTTTGAGATGACTGTGGTACAAACTTGGTCTCAAACTCATTTTTCATTTTATTAATCTCTTCTTTAATGAGCTTATCTCTGTTGAGTTTGGAACCCTTTTTGTACCAGCATTCATCAGATAGATGATTGAATTTACCACATATTTCACATGGCTTATTCTTCATCTTGGATTGATCAACTGCTGAAGTGGAAACTACTGAAGGTGTGATCTTTAGTACTTTCCTCCTTTCAGTACTTGTGTTAAGTACTGAAGGATTGGTAACAACTGAAGACTTGTTCTTCAGCTGTTCTCTATCCGTCCTGAAAGACCGTATGATAGATTCCTCAGCAGTTGTTAATCCTTTTATTTCAGCAGATTTGAAATGCTTTTCAGATGTTGTGACTTGCCCTTCAGTACTTGGAGTACTTTGAGGGACAACATCTGAATTGCTCAGCTTCATGTGTTTATCAGCATTTAAACCATCAGGCAATTGATTTGCTGAGATCTTAACACTGACTTCATCCTCTGATTTTGTATTATCATTTGAGGATGAATCACATGATGATGTGGTTTGGAAATTACTTTCACCTTCAGATTTTACTATTGATTTTGAAGTAAAATCAGTAGGTGGTGCAGTATGATTGTAACCTATTCCAAACATCACATTTGAAGCTGTTTGCTTGCTGAGAAGCATTTCAAATCCCTTGCAGGATGTTACCCAGCGCTCACACTCAAATTGGGTAGCTGCAAGTGTCTCTTTGAGACTTCTGTGGTTCTCAAGTATGACCTCTACCTTAGCCTTTTCATCATTAAGTTGGCATTTAAGCTTGTAAATCTCATCATCTTTGTCATTAAGAGCAGACTCATACTCAGCTTTTCTTTTGGAAATAGTTTTCTCAAGCTCAAGATTTTGATTGATTAAATCTACATTTGCCTCTCTAATAGAGACAAAGGCAGCTATGCATGATTCAGAACATAACTTGGCTTTAGCCTCAGAAGATACCTGGGTTACCTGTGAAGATGATGCATTGGAGCAGGAACCCTCAGTAGACTCCAGGGCCATGAGAGCAAGATTCCCAAAAGGATGTTCACCACCATGTTGACCAGCACCAGCAAATAATTGCTCATTGAAACCAGAAAGATCATCTGGTGAGCTGCTCCAGTCAACAACTCCTGGTGTGAAGAAGCTGTGATGAGGTTGAGATTGTGATGGAGATGGTTGAGGCTCAGGTAGGGCTTGAGGTTGTTGTGCTATAGGAACTTGAACTGGATTTGGCTGTGGCATGTAATAGCAGGGATATGGATATGGCATTGGACCCTGAGGGACAAAATATGCAGGAGATTGAGGTTGTGAGTGATGACCAGAACTAGCAGGATGTTGCCCTTTGTTTTGTGAACTATTGCTTGGAAAGGTCACAAAGGGTGCAGAGGAGTTAGATCCAGTTGATCTACACTCTCTTGCAAAGTGCCCAAGCCTGTGGCATTTGTGACACCTCAACTTACTCTTGTCAAAACCAACTTTGGTTTTGCCAGAGAGTCCTGGAAATTTCCTACCAGTTCTCTTGTAGAACTTTTGAGATCTGATATTGATCAAGGCCATTTGGCTCAAAATATCCATCTCTTCTAAATCATCATCAGCAATACCCATCAAATCATCCATGATAAAGCATAAATTATCACTATTACACCCAGAATGACTGTCAACACCAACAAATGCATGATCAAAACTGTTTGAAGAGAAATCTATATGCTCATCATAATGGCTTTCTGATCCAGCATATTCTGACTCATGACCGACCAAGGCAGTGTTCCCTGGTACAAAGTCATCAGTGAGCTTTCCTGATGATGCCAGTTTCCTTTTCTGCTCTATCTCTCTTTCAAATGTAAGCAGTTTCCCATGGAGTTGGGTGAGAGATAGGCTATCCAGATTTGCACTGGAGCGTAGGACAATGGTGTATGTGTCCCATCTCTCAGCCAGTGATCTGAGGAATCTGTTGTTCATCTGCTGTTAGTATACTCATGCTTGACCATTTTCAGCTCAGAGATCAAGCAGGAGAAATGCTCAAACTGTTGAGTCAGTGTCTCACCCTTCCTATGAGAGAATGTCTCATATTGTTGGGCGAGGATTTCTCTGTTGTTTGCTAAGACCTCATCAGTTCCTCCGAATTGTTCCTTCAAAGCATTCCAGAGGTCATGAGCAGTTTCATGATGCATAAGCCCAGAATAGATTTCATTAGGCAGTGCCATGGCCAGAATTCCATGGGCTTTAGCATCAATCTCAAACAGTTTACGATCTTCATCTGAGTATTGCTCCTTCTTCTTCGGAACCATTTGGTTGGTCTCCGGATTGTTCACCATAGGCTTGTGTGGACCGTGAACCACAGATGTCCAACAACATGAACTGTTAACAGACAGGTGATGGAGCATTCTTCGTTGCCATATGTTATACTCACTCCTAACCAGCATCGGAGGCTTGGTTGAGGAGCCAGTATTGTGAGGGTCATTAGAAGGAGTAGTCATTCTCAGATTCAAACCAATTCAATCAAGTTTCAACAGATTTAGCACAAAAACACAACAAACTCAATATGAACCAAGAAGAAACTCAAATTGACTAACCAGAAGCAGCAGAAGACCAATCTCTATAACCAATTCTTGCAAATATGCTAATTTGATCAAACTTTAGATATCGAAATAGCAGTTTCAATGATCAATTGTTAAACCGATCAATGATTAACCCGCTCTGATACCATTTGTCAGGATCAGTGATTCTAAGTTTGATCAATTAGAGTTGAATCGCAGCGGAATTAGAACAAGAATTAGACAAATATAGCAAGAACACAATAGATATTCAATGGAACAGTACACGGTTACAGAGAAAGAGGGTTTTCTGCAAAAGGGATAATATCATTCATGCACAAATGCTTCGGTATGGCGGCTGCTAAGCTTTTCTAAGTTTCGCTATAGCTGCACACCTTACAATTAGGTCAACATTCCTTATATAGAGGAATGTGACGTCTGCTGATGTCACTTGATAGTGACATCTAATAGAATTATTACAAACAACTGAAAGTAAGCAAACTACTGAGAATGTTCACAACAACTGAGAACATCTCAGAGTATGCTAAGTACAAGATAAAACTAAAACTACTGAAACTACAAGTACTGATTACAAGAAACATAAAACTACTGAAAGGAAACCATCAAACTACTGAAGAGGTCTTCTTCAGCTGTTGTGACAACATCTAAAACTTGGTCTTCAGTCTTTGTCTTCAGCTTTTGTCTTCAGACTTTGTCTTCAGCTCTTTCACTTCAGACTTTGTCTTCAGCTCTTTCACTTCAGACTTTGTCTTCAGCTCTTTCACTTCAGACTTTGTCTTCAGCTCTTTCACTTCAGACTTTGTCTTCAGACCTTGTTATCAGTTGATGTCTTCAGCTAATGCAGACTACTTCAGTTGTTGTAATGTCTGTGGGACTTAAAGGTTTTTCTGATCAGGCTCATTGGTTCTTTTGGTCCAACAATACTTTACGTATACGAGCATAAACACACCACGTAAAGCCACGCAATAAATACATAATATGGAACATAAGAACAGGCCATAAACAAGCATAATATGAATAAACATAACCACCAAAACATCCCAGGGTTAAGTCTTAAAATTTTTAATTCCCAAAATTTCAGAAAATTTCTAAGTGTTCTATGCGCATGAGCACTATGTAGGTGCATGAGCACTATGCGGGCGCACCAACACTTAGGCTCATGAGAAACTTAGGCGCATGATCACTATGCGGGCGCATGAACTACACTTAGTCATTCGGTCAATAGGCGTATGAGGTACTGTTTGGGCGCATGGGAACTATTGGGGCGCATGAGCTTCACTTAATTTTTCTAAGTCAATATTTCAGGCGCATGAAGCCTATTTGGGCGCATGACCAACAGTTATGCATTTTTCAGACTTATTTTCTAATCCAATCTGCATTCTAACCTATTTTTAACATATATCTATCATTCTAAGCATCAACAACACATATACAACCATAAAACACAAGCATACATACACAATACATATGGATACATATATAATAGTTGTACAACACTTTTAAACATGCATTTTTAGCCCCAAGAAACACATAAAAACAAGGGTCTAGAACTCACCTATGCAGCCAACAAGTAAAAATCCTCCAAACTTGAGTGCACAAGAGTTCAAACACCTAAAAACACACCAAAAAAAACAACCAAACACATAGAACACATAAAATCAGTTTTAAGGATGAAAACCCAACAAAACCGAACCAAGAACACATAAAACACTCACCAATAAGCGAATTTCAGCCTCTTCTTCTTGAATAACTGAGAGAAAATCTTTTCTCTTTCTTCTTCTTGTTCCCGGTCGAAAAGCAGAAAGCAGATGTTAATGCATGGGCAGCCAAACTCTTTTATATAATAAAATATTGAGTTTTGTACTCTTTTACACTTTGGCCCCCTCCACTTTGGCTCCTTTTCCTTTCTTTCAAGATACTTTTTTATTTTCCTTCTTATTCCTTTCTTCTCTTTAACTTGATAAAAATTTCAGGTGTTACAAGTCTACCCCCCTTAAAGAGGTTTCATCCCCGAAACCAATCACTCTTCAAACAAATGTGGGTAATGCTGTCTCATTTCTTCCTTAGTCTCCCACGTAGACTCAGAACCCTTTCGGTGTTTCCACAGCACACGCACAAGTGGAACCACTTTATTCCGAAGTCTCTTCTCCTTCCGGTCGATGATTGCCACTGGTTGCTCTATATAATTAAGCTGTTCATCCACCTCGATGTCCTCTAGTTGTACAATCATATCTTCATCATCTAGGCACTTTCTCAGATGAGATACATGGAATGTCGGATGAATTCCACTTAACTCATCGGGTAGTTCCAATCGATAGGCCGCCTCTCCTACTCGTGCAATAATTCGGAAAGGCCCTATGTATCCCGGGCTCAGCTTACCCCTCTTTCTAAACCGGATGATCGCCTTCCAAGGTGAGACCTTCAACATGACTCTATCGCCCACGTTAAACTCAATCGGTCTACGCCTTTTGTCGGCATACGACTTTTGTTTATCCTTTGCCGCTTTCATAAAGGCTTTGATCTTCTCTAATTTCTCAGTCGTAGCCTCAATCACTTCAATACTGCTCGGCTCTTTCTGCCTGATGTCTCCCCAACACATAGGCGTTCTACACCTTCTACCATATAGCATCTCATATGGTGGCATGCCAATGCTGGCATGATAACTGTTGTTGTATGAGAATTCCGCTAACGGTAGGTGATCATCCCAACTTCCTCCAAAGTCAATCACGCATGCTCGGAGCATATCATCGAGCGTCTAAATCATCCTTTCAGACTGACCAACTGTCTGGGGATGGTAAGCCGTGCTAATGTTTAGCCTCAATCCCATCGCGTCATGGAATCTCTTCCAAAACTTCGATGTGAACCGGGTGTCACGGTCCGACACGATAGACACCAGCACACCATGACGAGCTACAATCTCTTTAATGAATAGATCCGCCAACCTCTCGGATGAATATGTCTCATGGATTGGCAAGAAGTGGGCACTCTTTGTTAATCGATCAACTATCACCCATATGGCATCGTACCCCCTTACCGTACAGGGTAACTTTGTGATGAAATCTATGGTGATATGCTCCCACTTCCACTCGGGTATATCCAGAGGTTGGATCTTCCCATAAGGCTTCTGATGTTCTGCCTTCACTTGCAAGCAAGTAAGACACTTACTCACATACTCCACTACATCGCGCTTCATACCCGCCACCAGTAATCCATCTTCATATCTTGATACATCTTGGTAGCACTGGGATGAATGGAGTATCGAGTCTTATGAGCTTCATCCCTAATTCGTCCCCGTAGGTCCCCGTAACTAGGGATCCACATCCGTTCAAAGTGGGTTCTAACTCCGTGAGTGTTTTCTCCCAACTCCACGACTAGATCTCTCATCCTTTCAGAAATAAGGTGATCTTCTTTCAACGCCTCATTTTGAAATTCTTTGACTTGGGTCATCACGTCAGAGGTCATCACCAGTTGATATGCTTTCACCCGGATCGGCTCAGGTCTCTCCTTTCGACTGAGGGCATCGGCCACTACATTAGCTTTGCCCGGGTGGTAATGGATCTCATAATCATAATCTTTGATCAATTCCAGCCACCTCCTCTGCCTCATGTTGAGATCCTTCTACTCAAAGAAATACTTTAGGCTTTTATGATCCGTGAAGATTGTGCACTTCGTCCCGTACAAGTAATGTCTCCATATCTTCAACGCAAAGACCACAACTGCTAGCTCCAAGTCATGAGTGGGATAATTGGCCTCGTGGATTTTTAGCTGTCGGGACACGTAGGCTATTACCCTTCCACGTTGCATCAACACACAACCCAGTCCCGAATAAGAGGCATCCGAATATACCATTAAATCTTCACTCCTTTCGAGTAATGTCAAGACAGGAGCTTGAGTTAATCTTGCTTTTAACTCCTGAAAAGCATCCTTTTGTTCTTGACCCCACACAAAATTCACATCTTTGTGAGTCAATTTAGTCAAAGGTGAGGCTATTTTGGAAAAGTCTTGGATAAATCTTATGTAGTAGCCTACCAAACCCAAGAAATTATGAATCTCGGATGGCGTCTTTGGATACTTCCATTGCATCACTGCCTCAACCTTCACCGGGTCCACCATAATTCCTTCAGAATTCACCACGTTACCCAAAAATTGGACTTCACATAACCAAAAAGCACACTTAGAAAATTTAGCATACAACTTCTCTCTTCTAAGTGTCTCCAATACTTCGTGTATATGGCCGGCATGTTCTTCCTCATTTTTCAAATAAATCAGGATATCATCAATAAACACAATCACTGATTTATCTAACATTGGCCGACACACTAGGTTCATCAAATCCATAAAGGCACCTGGACGTTAGTTAGACCGAAAGACATAACGAGAAACTCGTAGTGTCCATAACGCGTGTGAAAAGCTGTCTTAGGAATATCTTGCTCCTTTACCTTCAATTGATCATAGCCAAATCGGAGATCTATCCTTGAGAACCAACTGGCACCTTGGAGCTGATCGAACAAGTCATCAATTCTCGGTAGGGGATATCGGTTCTTCACCGCTAGCTTGTTTAACTCTCGGTAGTCTATACACATCCTCATACTACCGTCCTTCTTCTTTACAAACAAGACCAAAGCACCCCAGGGAGAGATGCTCGGTCGGATGAATCCCTTATCCATCAACTCCTCCAGTTTAACCATCAGTTCCTTCATCTCAGTCGGAGCTAATCGGTACGGTGCCTTGGCAACGAGTTGAGCACCGGGTATCAAATCAATCTGAAACTCGATCTCATGGTCCGGTGGCACACTTGGGTAAATCTTCTGGGAACAAGTCAGAAAAGTCACACACAACTGGTACATCTGACAATTGTGGTACTGACGCGTCCACATCCTTCACGTAAGCCAGGTAGGCACTACATCCACGTTTCATGCACTTCTCTGCCACCGCCATTGAGATCACCTTAGGGACCGTTGGCACTCGATCACCGTAAACCATCACCGAACTTCCATCGGCACAATTAATCAAATCATCTTCTTGAGACACACAATGTTTGCCTCATAGGCTGCTAACCAATCCATCCCTAGAACTACGTCAAATCTGCCTAGGGGCATCACAAATAGTTTAGCAGAGAACCTATGGCCTTCTAGTTCTATGTCATAATCTTCTATCATATCAGAATTCTGGTAGACTTACCAATAGCAGTTTCTACTTTGAAGGGCTCATCAATACTCCTACTACTAACAGGCAACTTAGCACAGAAAGCAGCAGAAATGAAACTCCTACTAGCACCAGAATCAAATAATACAGAGGCACAAGTATGGTTTACTAGAAACATACCTGACACGATGTCGGGGTCCACTCTGGCCTCCTCCCGTGTCATCATGAAGGCTCTAGCACTTGCCCTCTGTCCTCCATCCTCCGTCCGCTTCTTCGCTCCAGAACTCTCGGCCCTAGGCTTCTTGCAATCCCTGCTTAAATGGCCCTCTTCACCACAATTATAGCACTTCATCACCCCACAATCCTTCGCCACGTGACCGAGCCTCCCACACTTGAAGCAGACTCTCGATCCCCATTTTCACTCTCCAGTGTGCTCCTTCCCACATTTGTCACACTTCTTTATTCCCGTGCTTGATGACCCCGCCCTTCGGTCATCTATTCTCATCCTCTTGTTTGGAGAGAAACCACCACGTCCAAACCGTTTCCCTTTCTAGTTCTTATCACCACCACCCGTCTTACTCACCTCAACCACAACCACTTCCTCTCATCATAGAGTCTTCCCGCCAGATCCATTGCCGACTTAAAGGTACTCGGTCGGGTAACAATCAGATGTCTGCGGATATCCACTGGCAATCACTGGATATACCTTTTGATCTTCCGTGATGCTGGCGTCACCTGATCCGGCACCAGTCTCGCCATTTTGTTGAACTTGGTGGTGTATTGCTGGTGGGTCATGGTTCCCACCTCAAGCTGTAGGAACTCCCTTTCTATCTTGTAGAGCTCTAGGTGAGGACAGAACTCCTCGATCACCATTTTCTTCAACTCTCCCACCTCATCCTCCCGATGGCCCTGCTGCCCTCGGCTTGGACAATATTGTCCTACCAACACAGAGCCGAGTCAACAAACGAGTGAGTGGAGTACTTCACCTTTTGGTCCTCCCTGCACTCACTAATCTCTAACACCGCCTCCATCTCTCTTACCCAGCGGTGAGCAGCTGCAGCATTACCGTTGCCATCGAAAGTTGGGGGTTTACATTGTTGGAATGCCCCGTAGCTGCACCCCTTCGCGGTTTCCCTTACTTCCACCTCTTCCTCATCACTGGAGGCCGCCATCCAAGCGTTCAGTTCCTCCTCTTCATCATGACCCCTCTAATTCCCCTTTCTCCCAGCCATAGTCCTTCTCTCCTCCTCCTTCTTCTTTCTCTCATCTTCCCTCACAGCCTGGATGACTTCAGTCACTACAGAAGGTAGAATCATCTGCATGACCTGATGCACCTCCTCAACCATTGCCTCCTTCACCGAGGCCCTTAGATTAGCACTCTCATAACCACCCTCCAGATGATGAAGCCCAGACTCAGCAGGAGCCGTCTCTGCAGTCCTTGTCTTGTGCCTTGTGGCACGTGGCCTAGCACCACGACCACCTCGTACTCCTCCTCTAGAAGCTTTTGACGATCTACCACCAGCCATCCTCTAATAACTATAAGATTCAAATACTAACACTATCATTCAAGGTAATAGCTCAGTTTATGTTAAGTACAGTAAGTCCCTAATTATAGTGGCCAGTTGTGATTAGCCACTTACTTTACTCTTCATTCCCCGAGCATTTCCTATCCTGACTATATCAGTATTCAAATCTACTGAAAGCACATAAATCAGATAGCACACGCATATAATACCAGTTAACATTTAAGAAAAGATATACCTGATGGCACGTAGCTACTCGGGCAGGCATCACTCAATTCGGTCCCATTCTCAGTTTAAGTTTAGGTTTTTGAAAATATTTACCCATTTCTCTTAAACTTTGGCTATGATACCAACGTGTAAGGCCCCGTTCCCGAAGACCTCATAGTTGGACAATCATAGCATTATACATATAAAGCATTATACATTTCATAAGATTAAGCAGCGGATTAAGTTAACAAAAACCATTCATTTCATTAATAATTACTGTTGCTAAGCAATACATCATTGTTTCTTAAGTTACAAAAGACCTTTTAATTGCATTACAAAGCAACAATATCATTAAGATTGAATGGATGCCAGTCTTGCCTCGATGAGTAGCTTTCCCCGCTCAGCAATAATTACCTGCCAACTGAAAATGCATAAAAGTCAACGTTGCTGAGTGAGTTCTAGTTTTAAAACATTAAAATACCTTGTATATATATATATATGAAAATATCTTTTCTTTGAATTACTTCCTTTTCATAAAATTCATTACTTTCATACGTGTTCACACGTCATACGTACAACAAGATAATATTCACTATTATCTTTCATCATTCTTCACTTCATTTCGTTATTATCTTTCACTTTCTACAGACCAATGTGCAATACCCTAAACATTGTGCACGAAGCGGGTACTGGGTCGGAGTCTATAAATAGACCCCTAACATTGTGCACGAAGCCTGACCCAGTACCAGGGCATGCCACAAGGGTCCCGTCAATCTCAAAGATTGACCCAGTGTGCATCCTTCGGGTTAGCTAAACCGCACACAGTTGAGCTAACGACAACATGGTCGTGCACCTCTATTCAATTGCTTGCAAGACTTACATTCATTCGTTATGTTCAACTTTCATTATCATTAATCTTCCACTATTTACGATAATACTTTACGTATACAAGCATAAACACCCCACGTAAAGCCACGCAATAAATACATAATACGGAACACAAGAACAGGCCATAAACAAGCATAATATGAATAAACATAACCACCAAAACATCCCAGGGTTAAGTCTTAAAATTTCTAATTCCCAAAATTTTAAAAAATTTCTAAGTGTTCTAGGCGAATGAGCACTATGTAGGCGCATGAGCACTATGCGGGCGCACCAACACTTAGGCGCATGAGAAACTTAGGCGCATGAGCACTATGCGGGTGAATGAACTACACTTAGTCATTCGGTCAGTAGGCGCATGAGGTACTGTTTGGGCGCATGGGAACTATTGGGGCGCATGAGCTTCACTTAAGTTTTCCAAGTTATTTTTAGGCGCACGAGCCCTATTTGGGCGCATGACCAACAATTATGCATTTTTCAGACTTATTTTCAAACCCAATCTGCATTCTAACCTGTTCTTAACATATATCTATCATTATAAGCATCAACAACACATATACAACCACAAAACACAAGCATACATACACAATACATACGGATACATATATAACAGTTGTACAACACTTTTAAACATGCATTTTCAGCCCCAAGACGTTTAAAACACATAAAAACCGGGGTCTAGAACTCACCTATGCAGCCAACAAGTAAAAGTCCTCCAAACCTGAGTGCACAAAAGTTCAAAAACCTAAAAGCACACCAAAATAAACAACCAAACACATAAAACACATAAAAATTGGTTTTAAGGATGAAAACCCAACAAAACCGAACCAAGAACACATAAAACACTCACCAATAAGTGAAGTTCAGCCTCTTCTTCTTGAATAACCGAGAGAAAATCTTTCCTCTTTCTTCTTCTTGTTCCCGGTCGAAAAGCAAAAAACATATGTGAATGCATGGGCACCCATACTCTTTTATATAATAAAATATTGAGTTTTGTACTATTTTACACTTTGGCCCCCTCCACTTTGGCTTCTTTTCCTTTCTCTCAAGATACTTCTTTATTTTCCTTTTCATTGAATTCTTCTCTTTAACTTGACAAAAATTTCGGGTGTTACAAAAACCACACGAATGACCCTTGAAATCAATCCACTCCTGCCTTTGACTCATCGATAACACTCCACTACCAAATTCAAACAATCTTGCCTAGAAAATCCACCGAATCAATCAAAATGAGAACTATGGATCCATAAAACACTTAATTGACCATCTAGGCAAGTAAACGAGGTGTAAAGAACCAAGAAATTACTCGTATTTACTTGTTAGGAATAGAGAATCAAATTACAGTAACAAAATGAAAGTAATCAAACTTCAAACAAGAAACACAAAGCTTGATCGATGAAAAAGAAGTCAAATAAAGCTAACAGGACCAAGTAAATAAGATCTACTTGTATTTTAATAAAAAATGTGCAACTATAAATTGTTGCGTCAAAGTACTCACGAACGCTTAAGAAAATACATCGGAAAGGAACCAGTTGTACCAAAACAACAAACAACAATAGTTCTCGCATGGATAGTTTGTAATTTTCCCTAACAATCTCCAATTTAATGGAGATTTGATACGTAAGCCTTCTTAACACACCTGTGAACCGATCTTAATAAATCAAGTTATAATCATCATTAAAGTCATACTAATGAATCACAGTTGGAACATAGTATCTATTAATTAAATCAAAACCAAAACCAAACACGAAACCACATGACTTACCATTGAAATCAAACCACTCCTATCTTTGACTCAACGATAACACTCCACAACCAAGTTCGAACACTCTTGCCACAGAAATCCACCGAATCAATCAAAATGAGAACTATGGATCCATAAAACACTTAATTGATCATCTAGGCAAGTAAACGAGGTGTAAAGAACCAAGACATTATTCTTAGCCCAAATATAGCATATTCAGCTCTTAGAATAAGCATACAACCACAAGATTCAGCCAAACATTCACAAACACACATACACACATAAAACAGGGGTAACACATACGGTTCAACATACTGGAATTTGCAAAAATAATTATTTACATGCATTTCAGCCCCTAAACAAGTTTAAAACAGAAAAATCGGGGATCTAGAACTCATCTACAACAGCCTTCAAGTAAAACTCCTCCAAACTCAAGAGAACTTGGAGTTCAAACACCTAAACACACCAAAAACACCCAACCGAACGTAGAGGAACACATAAGACTCGGTCTAAAAGCTAAAAATCCAGCTGAAACCGAACAAAACACACGGAAAGCTTACCTTCAAGCCGATCTTCTTCTTCTTCTCTCTAAAAACCGATGGAAACTCTGATGTTCTTTTTTTTGCAGCCGAAGGTAGTTGGTGGAGCAGGGTAGTGGGCGGCCATGCCCATGTAACACCCAGAAATTTACTAAAAGGAAAAGAAAAGAAGAGTAAAAAGAAAGAAATGTGAAATATCCCAAGTCAAGGGGTTAAAGTTGTGCACGTGGCAAACTTGCCAATTATAGGATTTAAAAGAAGCATGGCAGCCCACATCCCTTCTTTTACAGATCCTGCTCTCGGCTGCTGAAGAAAGAAGAAGCTGCAATCGGTTTCTAGAGAGAGAGAGGGGGAAGAGCTGCTTGTAGGTGAGGTTTTCTTGTGTTTTTTGCTCGGTTTTCAGCTGTGTTGGAGCTACTGGATCGATTCTTACATGTTTCTTGTGTTAGCTGCTTGTTTCGGTGTGTTAGGTGCTAGAACTCCAGGTTGCTCTTGGGTTTGGAGGAGTTTTACTCGAAAGCAGTTAGAGGTGAGTTCTAGATCCCCTCTTTAAATGATTTCTGCTTATTTGGGGCTGGTATGCACATTTTACTAGTGTTTTCGAAACAATTTATGATTTTTCATGTATAGTACGGACGATTGTGATGATACAGTTATGTTATGTGATTCCCTTGATGATCGTTTAATGTTTATGATGATCTATGTGTTAGACTGATAGATCTAAGCTGTGTTCATGGTAGAATGATGATTGGGAACTGGTAATGGCATAAGCTGCATTGCAGGTTAGATCTTGTGTTCATCCGCATTTAACAGTTAAGTCTTTTGTACATACGCATTTGCTAAGTCTTCATCCGTATTTGCTAAGTCTTCATACGCATTTGCTAAGTCTTCTTACACATTTGCTAAGTCTTCATGTGAATTTGCTGTGTACATCCGCATTTGCCTTTAGTACAACCAAAGTGTTCATCCATATTGGTTTTGCCCATGCGCATTTGCTACAGTGTGCATGCGTATTGCTTTAGTCATCCGCATTCGGTTCATGTGCACTTCCTGACACTTAGAATATTTCCTGAGAACATTCATCCGCATTTGTTGTGTTCATCCACATTTATCTAAGTTCATCCGTATTTGTCTAAAGACTTGGGATTTTCTGAAAGTGTTAAGTACTGATGAATAAGGAAAGATTATGCTTGTTAAAGGTTTCTAATGTTTGATTTTCTTCTTATGGGCTGCTTGTTAAGGATAGTTATTATTATACTTCATGGTATGTGATTATTAAAACAGTGAATATCTTAAAAGTATTATTCATAACCAAGTGGACACAAAGAAATAAAAGAAGATAGGGGAACTTAATGAATGTTACCCCCGAGCCCTTAAAATCAGTGGAAAAGCCTTGCAAGCACAATGGAATGAGGTGCACGACCTTGATGTCGTTAGCTCAACTGATGTGTGACTGATTTAGGATGCACATGCACATTTGGAGTCTAATCCTGGGGATTGAGCAAACCAATGGGACCCGTATTCATAAGCAGGCTTCGAGCCTAGCAGTGTGGGTCAACTGTCGAATGGGTTAGCTACCAAAAATCATTTGCAGATAGGGGTTTGGCATTTGTTGCCAACCAATAATATAGGCTCTTGTTTTGTGCAAACCTAGACAATGAAAGCGAAAGATAATGAAAGGAAGAAAGATAATGAATCTCTTAACGATTGATTATGTATGATGATGAATGATCACCAAGTGAATTTACAAAAGTATATTTTCTATATTATTAAACTAGAACTCACTCAGCGGCGCTGACTTTTTATATGCATTTCCAGTTGGCAGGTAATGTGGTTGCTGAGGGTGGCACGGAGTTAAAGCTACTTGGCAAGCAAAGACTGGCATCCATCTCATGCAAGAAGAATGTTGTTATTTTGTAATACAACTAAGTACTCTTCTGTGATTTTAATCAATGATGTATTACTTAGCAAAAGTAACTATAAATGTATGAAATGGTTTTGATAATTCTTCTGCTCAATATTTTTCTTATGTTTATATATTTTAAATGAGTTTTAATAATGAATGATTCTATGAATGACCAACTATGGGGTCTCCGAGATCCGAGGCCTTACAAGTTGGTATCAGAGCCAAAGTTTAAGAGAATTGGGTAAATTATTTTTAAAAAACCTAAACTTAAACTAAAAATGGAACCGAATGGAGGGATGCCAGCCCAAGTAGCTACGTGCCATCAGGTAATTTTTCATAAAGATAACCGGTATTACGTGCGTGTGCTATTTGATTTATGTGCTTAGTAGATTTGGATACTGATGTAGTCTGGATCGGGAATGCTTGGGGGATGAAGAGTAAAATAAGTGGCTAATCATAACTGGCCACTGTAATTAGGAACTTACTATACTTGGCATAATCTGAGCTATTACCTTGAATGACCGCGTTGGTGTTTGAATCTTATAGTGTTTAGAGGATGGCTGGTGGTCGATCTTCTGGGGCTTCTAGAGGTGGAGGTCACGGTGGACGTGGTGTTGGACCACATGTCACGAAGAACGGGGCTAGGACTGCTGAAGCAGCTCCTGAAGAGCTCGAGTTTCATCACCATGGAGGTGGGGATGAGAGCGTTAACCTGATGACCATAGTGAAGGATGCTGTAGCTGAGGGAGTTCATCAAGTCATGCACATGATTTTGCCATTTGTGGTGACTAGGATCATTAGGGCTGTAAGGGAAGATGAGAGGAAGGGGGATAACTGGAGTAGAAAACATGTTGGTAGTGGCAGTTTCCCTCCCAAGGGCAAAAGGGCAAAAGGGCAAAGGTTGAGGGAGGCAAGGTCGCTGCAACCGAGATAGGAGTGAAGGTGTGCAAGAAGTGCGGGAAGGGGCATGTAGGAGAATGTAGGTGGGGAACGAACACCTTCTTTCAATGTGGGAAGGAAGGCCATATGGCAAGGAGTTGTCGTGTGGTGAAATGTTACAACTATGGCAAGAAGGGGCATATGAGCAAGGACTGCAAGAAGCCGAGGGCTGAGAGCTCCGGGGCAAAGAAGGGGATTGAGAAGGCGGCGAAGGGCGGAGGCCAGAGCATTCGCTATAACTTGGGTGGAGGCTAGGGTGGACCCCGACGTGGTGTCAGGTACATTTCTAGTAAACCGAACTTGTGCCTATGTGCTTTTCATTCTGGTGCTAGTAGGAGTTTTATTTTGCTGCCTTCTGTAATAAGTTGCCCGCTACGAGTAGGAAGATTGAAGAGCCCTTTGATGTAAAAACTGTCATTGGTAAGTCAATTAGGATTTCTGTTATGGTAGAAGACTGTGGCATAGAGTTGGAAGGCCATAGGTTCTCTGCTAAATTATTCATGATGCCCCTAGGCGAATTCGATGTGGTTTTAGGGATGGATTGGCTAACAGCTTATGAGGCAAATATTATGTGTCGCAAGAAGATGATTCGATTGACCGCGCCAAATGGAGTTCGGTAACGATTTACGGCGATAGGGTTAGTACGGTCCAAAGGTAATTTTAATGGTGGTGGCCGAGAAGTGCATGAGACGAGGATGTAGTGCCTACTTGGCTTATGTGAAAGATGTGGATGCGTCGGTACCATGATTGTCCGATGTACCAGTCGTGTGTGACTTCCCAGACGTATTCCCGGAGGATCTACCAGGTATGCCACCAGACCACGAGATCGAGTTCCAGATCGATTTGATATCGGGTGCACCCATTACAAAGGCGCCGTATTGTCTCGTTCACTCCGAGATGAAGGAACTAATGGTCCAGTTGCAAGAGTTGCTGGATAAGGGGTTCATCCAACCTAGTATCTCTCCCTGGGGTGCTCCGGTCTTGTTTTTAAAGAAGAAGGACGGTAGCATGAGGATGTGCATCGACTACCGTGAGCTGGATAAGTTGACGGTGAAGAATCGGTATCCGTTACTGAGGATTGATGACTTGTTTGATCAGCTTCAAGGTGCCAGTTGGTTCTCGAGGATAGATCTCCGATTTGGTTACCACCAACTGAAGGTGATGGGGCAGGATATTCCCAAACAACATTTCGTATGCTTTACAGACACTACGAGTTTCTCGTTATGTCTTTTGGTTTAACCAACACGCTAGCTGCTTTTGTGGATCTGATGAATCGGGCGTGTCGGCATATGCAAGATAAATTAGTGATTGTGTTTATCAATGACATCCTGATTTATTGAAGGGCAGAGAAAAGCATGCCGGACATATTCGGGAGGTGCTAGAGATTCTTAGAAGGGAGAAGTTGTGCGCCAAATTCTCCAAGTGTGTGATCTGGTTACGCAAAGTTCAGTCTCTGGATCATGTGGTTAATCCTGAAGTGATCATGGAGGACCCGGTGAAGGTTGAGACGGTGATGCAATGGAAGTCTGTAAAGATGCCATCTGAGATTCGTGGTTTCTTGGATTTGGCGGGCTATTGCGGAAGATTTATTCACGACCTCTCCAAGATAGCTTCACCATTGACTAAGACGACCCGTAAGGATGAGAAGGTTATATGGGTGATAGTTCACCGCCTGAAAAAGAGTGCTCACTTTCTATCAATCCGCGAGACGTATTCATCTGAGATTGGCGGATCTGTTCATTAAAGAGATTATGACTCGTTATGATGTACCGGTGTCTATAGTGTCTAACCGTGACACTCGGTTTACATCTAACTTTTTGAAAGATATTCCATGAATGCAAGCTGGACGAAGCTACATATCAGAATGGCTTATCATCCCCAGACGGATGGTCAGTCGGAAAGGACGATTCAGACGCTTTTTGTTGAAGTTGGGACGAACACTTACCGTGAGCCGAGTTCTCATATAACAACGGATATCCTGCCAGCATTGGTATACCTCCTTACGAGATGCTATACGATGGGAAGTATAGAACGCCCGTATGTTGGGGTGACTTCGGGCAGAAGGAGTTGGAGAGCATTGAGGTGATCGAGGCTACGACCGGAAAGTTGGAGTAGATCAAAGTCTTTATGGAAGCAGGAAAGGACACACAGAAATCATACGTCGGCAAGAGACATGGACTGATTGAATTCAAGCTAGTCGATAGAGTTATGTGGAAGGTTGAGCCTTGGAAAGGGATCATCTAGTTCAGGAAGTGAGGAAAGCTAAGCCCGAAGTATAGAGGGCCTGTCCAAATCATCGCTCGAGTTGGAGAGGTGGCTTACAAGTTAGAGCTACCCGATGAGTTAAGTGGAATCCATCCGACATTCTATGTATCTCAATTGAGAAAGTGCTTAGCCAACGAGGATATGATTGTGGCACTCAAGGACATAAAGGTGCAGGAACGGCTCAATCATATGGAGCAGCCAGTGGCCTTCATCGACAGAAAAGAGAAGAGGCTGCAGATTAAAGTGGTTCTACTGGTGCAAATACAGGGAAGGCACAGGAAAGGATTCGGGTCTACAAGGGAAACTGAGGAAGAGATGAGGCAGCATTACCCACAGCTGTTCCAGGAGTGACAGGTTTCGGGGACGAAACCTTTTCAAGTGGGGTGGACTTGTAACACCCGGAAATTTACTAAAAGGAAAAGAAAAGAAGAGTAAAAAGAAAGAAAGGTGAAATTCCCAAGTCAAGGGGTTAAAGTTGTGCAAGTAGAAAACTTGCCTATTATAGGATTTAAAAGAAGCATGGCAGCCCATACCCCTTTTTTTACAAATCTTGCTCTCGGCTGCTGAAGAAAGAAGAAGCTGCAATTGGTTTCTAGAGAGAGAGAGGAGGAAGAGCTGCTTGTAGGTGAGGTTTTCTTGTGTTTTATGCTTGGTTTTCAGCTGTGTTTGAGCTGCTGGATCAATTCTTACGTGTTTCTTGTGTTGGCTGCTTGTTTCAATGTGTTAGGTGCTAGAACTCCAGGTTACTCTCGGGTTTGGAGGAGTTTTACTCGAAAGCAGTTACAAGTGAGTTCTAGATCCCCTCTTTTAAATGATTTCTGCTTATTTAGGGCCGGTATGCATATTTAACTAGTGTTTTCAAAACAAGTTATGATTTTTCATGTATAGTACGGACGATTATGATGATATAGTTATGTTATGTGATTCTCTTGATGATCGTTTAATGTTTATGATAATCTATGTGTTAGACTGATAGATCTAGGCTGTGTTCATGTTAAAATGATGATTGGGAACTGGTAATGGCATAAGTTGCATTGCAGGTTAGATCTTGTGTTCATCCGCATTTAACATTTAAGTATTTTGTACATACGCATTTGCTAAGTCTTCATACGTATTTGCTAAGTCTTCATACGCATTTGCTAAGTCTTCATACGCATTTGCTAAGTCTTCTTACACATTTGCTAAGTCTTCATGTGAATTTGCTGTGTACATCCGCATTTGCCTTTAGTACAACCAAAGTGTTCATCCATATTGGTTTTGCCCATGCGCATTTGCTACAGTGTGCATGCGTATTGCTTTAGTCATCCGCATTCGGTTCATGCGCACTTCCTGACACTTAGAATATTTCCTGAGAACGTTCATCCGCATTTGTTCATCCGCATTTGTTTTGTTGATCCGCATTTATCTAAGTTCATCCTCATTTGTCTAAAGACTTGGGAATTTGTGAAATTTTGGGAATGGAATTTAAGTGTTAAGTACTGATGAATAAGGAAAGATTATGCTTGTTTAAGGTTTCTGATGTTTGATTTTCTTCTTATAGGTTGCTTGTTATGGATAGTTATTATTATACTTCATGGTATGTGATTATTAAAACAATGAATATCTTAAAAGTATTATTCATAACCAAGTGGACACAAATAAATAAAAGAAGATAGTAGAACTTAATGAATGGTACCCCCAGGCCCTTATGATTAGTGGAAAAGCCTTGCAAGCACAATGGAATGAGGTGCACGACCTTGATGTCGTTAGCTCAACTGATGTGTGACTGATTTAGGATGCACATCTGGGTCTAATCCTGGGGATTGACCAAACCAATAGGACCCGTATTCATAAGCAGGCTTCGTGCCTAGCAATATGGGTCAACTGTCGAATGGGTTAACTACCAAAAATCGTTTGCCGATAGGGGTTCGGCATTTGTTGCCAACCAACAATATATGCTCTTGCTTTGCGCAAACCTAGACAATGAAAGTGAAAGATAATGAAAGGAAGAAAGATAATGAATCTCTTAATGATTGATTGTGTATGATGATGAATGATCACCAAGTGAAGTTTACAAAAGTATATTTTCTATATTATTAAACTAGAACTCACTCAGCGATGCTGACTTTTTATATGCATTTCCAGTTGGCAGGTAATGTGGTTGCTGAGGGTGGCATGGAGTTGAAGCTACATGGCAAGCAAAGACTGGCATCCATCTCATGCAAAAAGAATGTTGTTATTTTGCAATACAACTAATTGCTCTTCTATGATTTTAATCAACGATGTATTCCTTAGCAAAAGTAACTATAAATGCATGAAATGGTTTTGATAATTCTTCCGCTGCAATATTTTTCTTATGTTTATATATTTTAAATGAGTTTTAATAATGAATGATGCTATGAATGACCAACTGTGGGGTCTCCGGGATCTGGGGCCTTACAGCCCACCTTTTAAACATAATAATAATAAAGTTTGCCTATTGCACAACTTTAAACTCTTAACTTGGGTTATTTCACTTTTCTTTATTTATAGTTCTCTTTTCTTTTCTTTTCTTTTTTTTTTTGTAAATTTCCGGGTGTTACAAGTCCACCCCCCTTATATAGGTTTCATCCTCGAAACCTGTCACTCCTCGAACAGTTGTGGATAATGCTGTCTCATATCTTCCTCAGTTTCTCACATAGACTCGGATCCCTTCCTGTGCCTCCACTGTACTTGCACCAGTGGAACCACTTTATTCCGTAATGATTGCCACTGGTTGCCCCACATAATTGAGCTATTCATCCACCTCAATATCCTCTAGTGGCACAATCATATCCTTGTCGGCTAAGCACTTTCTCAGTGAGATACATGGAATGTTGGGTGAATCCCACTTAACTCATCGGGTAGCTCCAACCTATAGGCCACCTCTCCTACTCGAGCAATGATTCGAAAAGGTCCTATATACCTTGGGCTCAGCTTACCCTCCTTTCTAAACCAAATGATCCCCTTCCAAGGTGAAACCTTCAGCATAACTTTATCACCCACCTTGAATTCAATCGGTCTATGCCTCTTGTCAGCATACGACTTTTGCCTATCTTTTTCCGCCTTCATAAAGGCCTTAATCTTCTCCAACTTTTCAGTTGTTGCCTCGATCACTTAAACACTCCCCAACTCTTTCTGTCCGATGTCACCCCAACATACGGGCATTCTACACTTCCTAGCGTATAGCATCTCATATGGTGGCATACCAATGCTGGCATGATAACTATTTTTGTATGAGAATTCAGCGAACGGTAAGTGTTCGTCCCAACTTCCTCTGAAATCAATGACGCATGCTCGAAGCATATCCTCAAGCATCTATATAGTTCTCTCTGACATCCGTTTAAGGATGATAAGCTGTACTGATGTGCAACCTCGTCCCCATCACGTCATAAAATCTCTTCCAAAACTTGGATGTAAACCGAGTGTCACGCTCAGACACGATAGACACTCGTACACCATGACGCGTCACAATCTGTTTGATGAACAGATTCGCCAACCTCTTAGATGAATATGTCTCGCGTATTGGTAGAAAGTGAGCACTCTTTGTCAAACGATCAAATATAGCATCGTACTCCCTTGCCATACATGGTAACTTATTAATGAAGTCCACGGTGATATACTCCCATTTCCACTCAGGTATATCCAGAGGTTGGATCTTCCCGTATGGCTTCTGATGCTCCGCCTTCACTTGCAAGCAAGTAAAGCACTTGCTCGCATACTCCGCTACATCACGCTTCATACCCGGCCACTAGTAATCTTTCTTCATATCATGATACATCTTTGTAGCACCGAGATGAATAGAGTATCAAGTCTTATGAGCTTCATCCATGATTTTCCCTATAGGTCTCCATAACGAGGAATCCACATCCGCCTGAAGCGGGTTCTAACTCCAAGAGTGTTCTCACCCAACTCCAAGACTAGACCTGTCATCCTTTTGGAGTTAAGGCACTCCTCTTTCAACGCCTTCGGGTAATGTCAAGATAGGAGCTTGAGTCAATCTTGTCTTTAACTCCTCAAAAGCATTCTCCTGTTCCAGACCCCATACAAACTTCACATCCTTGCGGGTCAGCTTGGTCAATGGTGAGGCTATCTTAGAAAAGTATTGAATGAATCTTCTGTAATAGCTCACTAAACCCAAGAAACTACGGATCTCGGATGGTGCCTTTGGAGTCTTCCATTTCCACATGACCCAAAAACTGAACCTCGCGCAACCAGAACGCGCACTTGGAGAACTTAGCATACAACTTCTCTCTTTTAAGTGTCTCCAATACCTCACGAATGTGACCAGCATACTCTTCTTTGCTCTTCGAATAAATCAGGATATCATCGATAAAACAATCACTGATTTATCCAACATCAGCCGACACACCCGGTTCATTAAATCCATAAAGGCAGCTGGCGCGTTAGTTAGACCAAAAGACATAACGAGAAACTTGTAGTGTCCATAACACCTGCGAAAAGCTGTTTTAGGGATATCTTGCTCCTTCACCTTCATTTGATGGTAACCAGATCGGAGATCTATTCTCGAAAACAAACTGGCACCTTGGAGCTGATGAAACAAGTCATCTATTCTGGGTAGTGGATATCGGTTCTTCACTGTCAACTTGTTTAACTCGCTGTAGTTGATGCACATCCTCATACTACCATCTTTCTTCTTTACAAACAAGACTGGAGCACCCCAGGGAGAGATACTTGGTCGAATGAACCCTTTGTCCAACAACTCTTGCAACTAAACCATCAGTTCCTTTATCTCAGACGAAGCCAATTGATATGGTGCCTTGGCAACAGGTTGAGCACCAGGTATCAAGTCGATTTGGAACTCAATCTCATGGTCCGGTGGCACACCTGATAAATCTTCTGGGAACACGTCTGGAAAGTCACACACAACTAGTACGCCGGACAATTATGGTACTGACGCATCCACATCCTTCACTTAAGCCAGGTTGGCACTACATCCATGTTTCATGCACTTCTCTGCCACCACCATCGAAATCATCTTTGGAACCGTAGTAACTCAATTACCGTAGATCGTCATCGAACTCCCATCGGGCGCAGTCAATCGGATCATCTTCTTGCGACACATAATATTTGCCTCATAGGCTTCTAACAAATCCATCCCTAGAACCACATTAAACCCACCTAGGGGCATCACAAATAATTTAGCAGAGAACCTATGGCCTTCCAACTCTATGTCACAATTCTCTATCAGATCAGAAATCCTGGTAGACTTACCAATGGCAGTTTCTCCATCAAAGTGCTCATCAATCTTTCTACTCCTAACAGGCAACTTAGCACAGAAGGCAGCAGAAATAAAACTCTTACTGGCACCAGAATCAAATAATACAGAGGCACAAGTTTGGTTTACTAGGAACGTACCTGACACGACATCGGGGTCCACCCTAGCCTCCTCCCGGTTCATCGTGAATGCTCTGGCTTTTGCTCTCTACCCATCATTCTCGGTTCCCTTCTTTGCCCCAGAACTTTCTGCCCTCGGCTTCTTGCAATCCTTACTCAGATGGCCCTCTTCACTACAGTATAACATCTTACAACCCCACACTCTTTTGCCATATGACCGGGCTTCCCACACTTGAAGCAGAGATTCAGTCCCCACTTACACTCCCCTGTATGTTCCTTCCAGCACTTACCACACCTCTTCATTCCCCGTACCTAATGTTACTACCCTTCATCGTCCACCCTTGCCCTCTTGTTATTTGAAATGAAACCACCATGACCAAACCGCTTCCTATTCTACTTCCTGACATCACCACCCTTCTTACTCACCTCTACCACTGTCACCTCTCTCTAATCATACAACCTCCATGCCAGATCAACCACCGACCTAAAAGTACTCGGCCGGGTGGCAATCATATGCCTACAGATATCTGTCAGCAAACCCTGGATATACCTCTTGATCTTCCTTAACACCGGCGTCACCTGATCTGGCACCAGCCTTGCCATCTCATTCAACTTAGTAGTATACTGCTGGTGTGTCATGATTCCTGCCTCTAGCTGTAAGAACTCTCTCTCAATCTTGTCAAGCTCCCTATGAGGACAAAACTCCTAGATCACCATCTTCTTTAACTCACTCCACCTCATTCTTCCAACAGCCCTGCTGCTCTCGGCCTGGACAATATTGTCCCATCAACATAATGCCGAGTCCACGAATGAGTGGGTAGCAAACTTCACCTTTTGATCCTCCCTACATTCACTGATATCCAACACAGCCTCCATTTCCCTCACCCATCAGTGAGCAGCAGCATCATTCCCGTTACCATCAAAAGTCGAGGGCTTTCATCTTTGAAATGCCCCATAACTACACCCCTTGGCAGTTTCCTGTACCTCTTCCTCTTCCTTTTCATCGCTGGAGACGACCATCTCGGTTTCTGGTTGCTCCCCTTCACCTGAACCTCTCTCCTTACCCCCTCTCCCAATGGTCCTCCTCCTCTCCTCCTTCTCTTTCTTTTCATCCTCCCTCACAGCACGAATAACCTCGGTCACTAGAGACTGCAAGATCGTCTGCATGACCTGATGAACTTCCTCTATAACTGCCTCTTTCAAAAAGGCTCTCAGATTAGCACTCTCATCACCTCCTTCATGGTGATTAATCTCGGGATCTGCAGGTGCCGTCTCGGTAGTTCTAGCCTTATTCCTGGTGACAGGTGGTCCAGCACCACGACCACCCTCTACACCTCCTCGAGAAGCCTTTGAAGATTTACCACCCGCCATACTCTAATCACTATAAGATTCAAACACCAACACGATCATTCAAAGTAATAGCTCAGATTATGTCAAGTATAGTAAGTCCCTAATTCCAGTGGCTAGTTGTGATTAGCCACTTACTTTACTCTTCATCGCCCAAGCATTTCCTATCCTGACTACATCAGTATCCAAATCTACTAAGAGCACATCAATCAGATAGCATGCGCACATAATACCGGTTAACTTTAAGAAAATAAATTACCTGATGGCACGTAACTACTTGGGCTGGCATCCTTCTATTTAGTCCCATTCTTAGCTTAAGTTTAGGTTTTGAAAATAATTTACCTATTTTTCTTAAACTTGGGCTCTGATACCAACTTGTAAGGCCCCGTTCCCGGGAACCCCATAGTTGGTCAATCACAACCTCACTTATATCAAAACATATTAAGTTTTATTAAGTAAATAAAATATTGCAGCGGAATAATTCATTAAAAACCATTTCATGCTTTAATAAATACATTTGCCAAGTAATACATCACTGTTTAAAAGATTACAAAATATCAGTTAGTTGTATTACAAAACAACATCATTATCATGCATAAAATGGATGCCAGACTTTGCCCGCCAAGTAGCTTCACCCTCGTGCCATCCTTAGCAACAAGCTACCTGCCAACTGAAAAGGCATAAAAAGTCAGCGTTGCTGAGTGAGTTCTAGTTTTATATAATAAAATACTTTACCTTTAGTAAAAACCTTTCCTTTACTTTCGTTCGTGATCACAAAACATACATACATCTTGATAATATCATTATTATCTTTTATCATCATTCATTTCGCACTTTTCATTATCTTTCACTTCTATCTAGATCATGTCATAAGCTATATCCCATCATTAGGCACTAAGCCACCTCAGTCTTGGGGTTAAGCGATAAGGATCCCGTTTTGCACGTATGGATCAGTCACCAAGACTGACCCCCCTGTGTGATCACCCTCATGGGTTAGCCATGATCGCACGCTACATTGCACACAGTTGAGCTAACAACTCTTCATTGAGTTGTGAACCTCTTTTTAGTTGCTTGCAAGACTTTACATTCTTTCGTTGTGTTCCACTTTTAATTATCTTTAATCTTTTGCTTCTTTTATGATAATACTTTACGTATAAGAGCACTAACACACCACGTAAAGTCACGTAATAATACGTAATAAGGAACATCAATAACAGGCCACAAACATGCATAACATGAACAAACATAACCCACCAAAACATTCCAGAGCTTAACCATTAATTTCTATTTCCCAAATTTTCAGGAAAATTCTAAGGCAACTTAGGTGCATGAGCACAATGTGGGTGTCTGGGCACTATGCAGGCGCACGGATAGTTGGGCGCATGGGAACACTTGGGCACAGGGGGAAAAACTTAGGCGCATGGGTACTATGCAGGCGCATGGAACTATGCAGGTGCATGGGTACTATGCAGGCACATGGGTACTATGCAGGCGCATGGGTACTTAGGCGCATGGGAAAACTTAGGCGCGTGGGCAAACACTTAGGCGCATGGGCAGTTTGGGCGCATGGGCAGTTTGGGCGTATGGGCAGTTTGGGCGCATGGGCACTATGCCAGTTCTAACTTATATAAATTTTAGTTCCCAATCATCATCCTAGTGTATTCTTAGCCCAAATCTAGCATATTCAGCACTTAGAACAAGCATACAACCACAAGATTCAGCCAAACTTTCACAAACACACATACACACATAAAACAGGGGTAACACATACGGTTCAACATACTGGAATTTGCAAAAATAATTATTAACATACATTTCAGCCCCAAAACAAGTTTTAAACAGAAATACTGGGGATCTAGAACTCACCTACAGTAGCCTTCAAGTAAAACTCCTCCAAACTCAAGAGCACTTAGAGTTCAAACACCTAAACGCACCAAAAACACCCAACCGAACATAGAGGAACACATAAGACTCGATCCAAAAGCTGAAAAACCAGTTGAAACCGAACAAAACACATGAAAAGCTTACCTTTAAGCCAATCTTCTTCATCTTCTCTCTAAAAACTGATGAAAACTCTGATGTTCTTCTTTTTGCAGCCGAAGACAGTTGGTGGAGCAGGGTAGTGAGCGGCCATGCCCACCTTTTAAACATAATAATAATAAAGTTTTTCTTTTTTCATACTTCTCTTTTCTTTTCTTTTCTTTTTTTTTTTTGTAAATTTCCGGGTGTTACATCAATGGTGGATACTAATCAGTTTAAGGTTCTAAAGAATAAAGGGGATGTGAAAATGTTTAGTGATAATCAATCAATGGAAACGACTTTGTTGGGAATAAAGGATAATGAGATGTTGGACTCAGATGATACAAACTAGGAAGATCTGGTGGTTCATATTGATGAGACTACGGATTTCTTAATGGCAGGTATAGGAAACTCCAACCAAATAACAGGGGAAAGCACTCCTGCACATGGAGTTTCCAAATGATTAGTTTGGCTTCCTGGAATATTAGGGGGTTGAACCGCCTGCTAAAACAAAAAGAGGTTCGACTGTTTATTAAAGATAATCATCTTAGCTTGTGTGCCATTTTGGAAACTCATGTGAATACGGATAAATTGGGTCCAGTAAGCAAAGTTGTGAGTAACAGATGGGAGTGGATTTCAAATGGTTCTCATTGTTCTATGGGGACTTTAATTTTGATAGGATGGGGTCCTGGAATCATGGATGTTATGATTCTTTCTAGTAAAGAACAAGTGATTCATTGCAAAATTACTTTTAAATGTTTGGGCAAGTTTCTTTTTTGTTCATTTATCTATGCACATAACTCGTATATCTTGCGAAGGGACCTGTGGGCAGATCTTTCATATCAAAAAGCCTTTATTCAAGCTGGGTTGTGGATCATGTTAGGTGATTTTAATGCTACTTTGAATTTGGAGGATAGTTATTCGGGTCCATCTACTATAAATTATAGTATGAGGGATTTTAAAGAGTGTGTTCCTCTTATTGAAATGGAGGATATTAATGCGAATGGCCTGCGATACACTTGGAATCAAAAATCTATGAGTGATGGGGGTATATTCTGGAAAATCGATCGGGTTATGGGAAATATTACCTTCATGGATTGTTTTAAGGAAGCTAGTGTGATATTCCATCCTTATAGAGTGTCGGATCATAGCCCATGTGTGCTTAACATTCCCTCTATGATGAAATCTAAACACCCTCCCTTTAAATTTGCGAATTTTCTGGTCTATAAAGATGATTTCAAATCCATTGTGTTAAAGGCATGGGATAAGTAAATTGTTGGTGTCCCTCAATTTCAGGTGGTGAAAAAGCTTAAGTCGTTGAAATCTCCCCTTCGTTCTCTTTTGTTTAAACAAGGTAATCTCCAAAAGAAGGTATGTGATCTCAGAATGTCTCTTGATAATATTCAGCAAGATATTGATTTGGATCGGGGAGATATGAATCTTAGAAGAAAAGAGACTGAGCTTCTTCAAAAGTTCAATGAAGCTTCCCTAGATGAAGAGAGATTCCTCAAACAAAAATCAAAGATTTAATGGTTAGCAGAATGGGATAGTAATTTCAAGTATTTTCATAATGTCCTTAAATCTATAATTCATAGAAATTGTATTCATACGATTATGGATGCAAATGGGTTGATTCATGAAGGTTGTGATGTCCCGAAAGCTTTTGTTAAGCATTATGAGAAGTTCCTTGGAACTGATGACCTTCACCCTTCTCGGGTTCCTAAATCATTTTTCTCGAAGAAGTTGGATGAAAATTTAGCCTTGGATATGGTTAAAGAGGTATCCATTGAGGGGATTAAAAATGCTATGTTCTCCATTGATGATAATAAAACCCCTGGTCCTGATGGTTTTTCTTTGGCCTTCTTTTAAAAATCATGGGAAATTACTGGCCCTGATGTTTCAGGGGCTGTTATGGATTTTTTTTCATCTCAGGGAAACTTCTAAATGAAATAAATCATACCATAATTGCTCTTGTGCCAAAGATTTCGATCCCCTCTCGTATTGGTAAATTTAGACCCATTGCTTGATGTAATGTGCTTTACAAGTGCATTATAAAAATAATAGCAAACAGAATCAAAAATGGGTTGAAGGGTATTGTGAGTATTAATCAATCAGCTTTTATTCCTAATAGAAGGATCACAGATAATATTCTTTTAACTGAGGAAATTATGCATAACTATCATCGTCAGACGGGTCCTCCTAGATGTGCTTTCAAGATTGATATTCAAAAAGCTTATGATATGGTGAATTGGAAATTTTTGAAGGATGTGTTATTGGCATTTGGTTTTCATATCAGAATGGTGGATTGGATTATGGTCTATGTTGCCTCGCCTTCTTTTTTCTTATCGATTAATGGTCAGCTTCATGGGTACTTCAAAGGAAAAAGAGGCCTTAGGCAAGGAGACCCTTTGTCTGCTTATCTGTTCACTTTAGTGATGGAGATCCTTACGTTAATTTTAGATCATACTTCTAGGATTGATACGAGGTTCTGGTTCCATCACTTGTGTGAAAAGCAAAGGCTGATCAACCTTTGTTTTGCGAATGACCTATTCATGTTCTCCAGAGGTGATAATCATTCTGTTACTTGCATTTTGGATGGATTAAAATTGTTTGAAGGTTTGTCGGGCCTGGTTCCTAACATTCAGAAAAGTACTATTTTTTTCTGTAATGTTCCTCAACAGATTAAAATAGCTATCATGTCCATAATGCCTTTTGAGGAAGGCACTTTACCGGTTAGATATCTTGGTGTTTCACTTATATCTTCAGGGTTATGTGCTCATGATTGTAATGTGCTCCTAGAAAGGATGTCAGCTTATGGATTGGAAGAATAAAAATTTATCATTTGCTGGTAGATGTCAACTTATTATTTTAGTTTTATCTTCTATGCATGTTTATCGGTCATCGGTGTTTATCCTTCCAGCTAGCATTATAACGAAGCTTGAAGCCAAGATGAGGAGGTTCTTGTGGGCTCAAGGTCCTTTGCAACAAGGCAAAGCTAAAGTCGCTTGGAAAGCAGTGTGTTTGCCTAAGCAAGAAGGTGGGTTGGGCATACGCAGAATTAAGGAGATGAACATTGCTTTAATGGCTTATCATGTCTGGAGTATTCTTATTAAAAGAGTCTCTGTGGGTAGAATGGGTTCATCTTCATCGTCTGCCTCGGAAGAATTTCTAGGTGGTTAAAGTCCCTTCTAATGGTTCTTGGGGTTGGTGCAAGCTTTTAAGCATGCGCCTGGTGCTTAGACATTATTTTTACAACTTTATAGGTGATGGAACCTCTACTTTAGCTTGGTATGACATTTGGAATAATATTGGTCCGCTTCAATCAATTGTTTTGCATCGAGAGATCTATAATGCGGGATTCTCTACAACCTCTACTGTGGCTTATATTGTTCAAAATGGGGTTTGGAGTTGTCCTGTTGCTTGGTATGATTTATTCCCAGTCTTAAAAAACTTACAACCCCCTGTCATAAACATGGAGATAAAAGATAAGGTTCACTGGTTGTTTGAGAATAAGTTGCATTATTTCTCCACATCTATGGCCTGGCATTCCATTTGATATAGGGAGCCTGAGGATGATCGGTATAAATGCATTTGGTTTCCTCAATGCATTCCTAGACATGCATTTCTCCTCAGGTTGGTGATGAAAGAGAAATTGTTAATGCAAGATAGAATCTTGAGGTGGCTCTTAACTAGAAGAGGGAACATGAATATGTTATGTTGTGTGTTATGCACCTCTAATTATGACTCTCATCCTCATCTGTTTTTTGAATACTCATATTCTTCTAATCTACGGATGTTGATTAAGGAGAAAGCTAATTTGCCTAGGTGTTCTCCTGCTTGGAGGGATGTAAAAGAGCAATTTCTAACAAACCAGGGATCGAAATCTCTTCCAATTATTTTTCGGAAATTGGTGATAGCTGCTGCCGCATACTATATTTGGCAAGAGAGAAACTTGCGTATTTTTAAAAATCAAGCTCAGTCCTCTACAGTGCTAAGTGAGATTATTCTTTCGACAGTCCGGTTAAAGTTGATGAGCCTAAAATTCAGAGACAACAATCGAGTTCGAGCTACACTTGCAAAGTGGAAGATTTCTGATTCTCATATCTCGGATGACAAAGGCTGAAAGAGTTTTATTTTTTTCTGTTTGCTTACCGTGTACTTTGTTATGGGTAGGCTAGAGTACTTTGTGTTTTGGTTTTTTCTGGATCCACTTTTATAGGGGATGTCCTATATTAGAACTAGTGTAGAATCCATCTACACTACTTTTATGTTATTTGATTGTTTATAATACAATCACCGGGATAAACCCTTTACCCAAAAAAAAACTTTTCTTAACTATCTCCAATTCCATGGAGTTTTGATACGCAAGCCTTCTGTACACACTTGTGAACCAATCTTAATAAATCGGGTTATAATCATCATTAAAATAATACTAATCAATCACAATTGGAACATAGCATCTATTATTTAAATCAAAAGCAAAAAATCAAACACGAAACCACATGAATGACCCTTGAAATCAATCCACTCCTGCGCAAAAATCATCGATAACACTCCACTACCAACTTCGAACACTCTCACCTCGAAAATCCATCGTATCAATCAAAATGAGAACTATGGATCCATAAAACACATAATTGACCATCTAGGCAAGTAACCAAGGTGTAAAGAACCAAGAAATCACTTGTATTTACTCGTTAGGAATAGAGAATCAAATTACACTAAAGAAATGAAAGTAATCAGACGTCAAACAAAAATCGCAAAACTTTATCGATGAAAAAGATGTCAAATCAAGCTACCACGACCAAATAAATAAGATCTATTTTAATAAAAAGTGTGCAACTATAGACTGGTGCATCAAAGTAGTAACGAAGGCTTAACTAAATACATGGAAAAGAAACAAGTTATACCAAAACAATAAATAACAATAGTTCTCGAATGGATAGTTTGTAACTTTCCCTAAAAACTCCAATTCAATGGAGTTTTGATACGGAAGCCTTCAGAACACACTTGTGAGCCAATCTTAATAAATTGGATTATAATAATCATTAAAATCATATAATCAATCACAATTGGAACATAGCATCTATTATTTAAATCAAAACCAAAACCAAACACGAAACCACACGAATGACCCTTGAAATCAATCCACTCCTGCCCAAAACTCATCGATAACACTCCACAACCAACTACAAACACACTTGCCTCAAAAATTTAGCGAATCATTTAAAATGAAAACTATGGATCCATAAAACACTTAATTGACCATCTAGGCAAGTAAACGAGGTGTAAAGAACCAAGAAATTAGTCGTATTTACTCGTTAGGAATAGAGAATCAAATTACACTATCAAAATGAAAGTAATCAGACTTCAAACAAGAAACGTAAAGCTTGATCGATGAAAAAGAATTCGAATCAAGATAACACAACCAAGTAAATAAGATCTACTTGTATTTTAATAAAAAAATGTGCAACTATGGATTGGTGCATCAAAGTACTCACGAAAACTTAACTAAATACATGGGAAAGGAACTAATTGTACCAAAACAATAAATAACAATTCTTCTTGCATGTATAGTTTGTAGCTTTCCCTAACAATCTCCAATTCAATGGATTTGTGATACGCAAGCCTTATGAACACACTTGTGAACCAATCTTAATAAATTGGATTATAATCATCATTAAATCATACTAATCAATCACAATTGGAACAGACCATCTATTATTTAAATCAAAATCAAAACATAACACGAAACCACATGAATGACCCTTGAAATCAATCCACTCCTGCCAAAAACTCATCGATAGCACTCCACTACCAACTTCGAACTCTGTCAGCTCGTAAATCTATAGAATCAATCAAAATGTGAACTATGGATCCATAAAACACTGAATTGACCATCTAGGCAAGTAAACGAGATGTAAAGAACCAAGAAATTACTCGTATTTACTCGTTAGGAATAGAGAATCAAATTACACTACCAAAATGAAAGTAACTAGACTTCAAACAAGAAACATAAAGCTTGATCGATGAAAAAGAAGTCAAATCAAGATAACACGACCATGTAAATAAGATATACTTGTATTTTAATAAAAAATGTGCAACTATAGATTGGTGCTTCAAAGTACTCGCGAAAGCTTAACTAATTGCATAGGAAAGGAATTAGTTGTACGAAAACAATAAACAACAAAAGTTCTCGCATGGTTAGTTTGTAACTTTCCTTAACAATTTCCAATTCAATGGTGTTTTGATACGCAAGCCTTCTGAACACATTTGTGAACCAATTTTAATAAATCGAACTATAATCATCATTAAAATCATACTAATCAATCACAATTGGAACATAGAATCTATTATTTAAATCAAAACCAAAAAATCAAACATGAAACCACGTGAATGACCCTTGAAATTACCCCACTTCTACGCAAAACTCATTGATAGCACTCCACTACCAACTTCGAACTCTCTCGGCTCATGTATCCAAAAAATCAATCAAAATGAGAACTATGGATCGATAAAACACTTAATTGACCATCTAGGCAAGTAAACGAGGTGTAAAGAACCAATAAATTACTTGTATTTACTCGTAAGGAATAGAGAATCAAATTACACCACCAAATAGAAAATAATCAGACATCAAACAAGAAACGCAAACCTTGATCGATGAAAAAGAAGTCAAATCAAGCTAACACAACCTAGTAAATAAGATCTACTTGTATTTTAATAAAAAGTGTGCAACTATAGATTGGTGACTCAAAGTACTCAATAAAGCTTAACTAAATACATGGGAGAGGAACTAGTTGTACCAAAACATTAAACGACAATAGTTCTCGCATGGATAGTTTGTAACTTTCCCTAACAATCTCCAATTCAATGGAGTTTTGATACACAACCCTTCTGAACACACTTGTGAACCAATCTTAATAAATTGTGCTATAATCTTCATTAAAATAATACTAATCAATCATAATTGGAACATAGCATCTATTATTTAAATCAAAACCAAAAAATCAAACATGAAACCACACGAATGACCCTTGAAATCAATCCTCTCTTGGGCAAAACTCATCGATAGCACTCCACCACCAACTTCAAACAATCTAACCTCGAAAATCCACCGAATCAATTAAAATGAGAACTATCGATCCATAAAACACTTAATTGACCATCTAGGCAAGTAAACACGGTCTAAAGAACCAAGAAATTACTTGTATTTACTCGTTAGGGATGGAGAATCAAATTACACTACCGAAATGAAAGTAATCAGACGTCAAACAAAAAACGCAAAGCTTTATCGATGAAAAAGAAGTCAAATCAAGCTACCACGACCAAATAAATAAGATTAGTTTAAATAAAAAGTGTGCAACTATAGATTGGTGCATCAAAGTACTCACGAAAGCTTAAATAAATACATGGAAATGGAACTAGTTGTACCAAAACATTAAATAACAATAGTTCTGACATGGATAGTTTGTAACTTTCTCGATACGTAAGCCTTCTGAACACACTTATGAACCAATCATAATAAATCGGATTATAATCATTGTTAAAATCATGCTAATCAATAACAATTGGAACATAGCATCTATTATTAAAAGTAAAACAAAAATATCAAACACGAAACCACACGAATGACACATTAAATCAATCCACTCCTGCGAAAAACTCAACGATTGCACTCCACTACCAACTTCGAACTCTCTCATCTCGAAAACCCACTGAATCATTCAAAATGAGAACTTTGGATCCACAAAACACTTAATTGACCATCTAGGCAAGTAAACAAGGTGTAAAGAACCAAGAAATTACTCGTATTTACTCGATAGGAATGGAGAATCCAATTACACTACCGAAATGAAATAATATGACGTCAAACAAGAAATGCAAAGCTTGATCGATGAAAAAGAAGTCAAATCAAGCTAACACGACCAAGTAAATAAGATCTACTTGTATTTTAATAAAAAGTGCGCAACTATAGATTGGTGCTTCAAAGTATTCACGAAAGTTTAACTAAATACATGGGAGAGGAACTAATTATATCGAAACATTAAACAACAATACGCACGGATAGTTTGTAACTTTCCCTAACAATCTCCAATTCATTGGAGTTTTGATACGCAAGCCTTCTGAACACACTTGTGAACCAATCTTAATAAATCATGAAACCACACGAATGACCCTTGAAACCAATCCACTCCTGCGCAAAACTCAGATAGCACTCCACTACCAACTTCGAACACTCTCACCTCGAAATTCCACCGAATCAACAAAATGAGAACTATGGATCCATAAAACACTTAATTGACCATCTAGGCAAGTAAACTAGGTGTAAAGAACCAAGAAATTACTCGTATTTACTCGTTAGGAATGGAGAATCGAATTACACTACCGAAATGAAAGTAATTAGACGTCAAACAAAAAACGTAAAGCTTGATTGATTAAAAAGAAGTCAAACCAAGCTACTACGACCAAATAAATAAGATCTATTTTAATAAAAAGTGTGCAACTACAGATTGGTGCATCAAAGTACTCACGAAAGCTTAACTAAATACATAGAAAAGGAACTAGTTGTATCAAAACATTAAATAACAATAGTTCTCGCATGGAAACTATGTAACTTTCCCTAAAAACTCCAATTCAATGTTGTTTTGATACGCAAGCCTTCTGAATACACTTGTGAACCAATCTTAATAAATCAGATTATAATCATCATTAAAATCATACTAATCAATAGCAATTTGAACATAACATCTATTATTAAACTCAAAACCAAAAAATCAAACTCGAAACCTCACGAATTACCCATGAAATCAATCCACTCATGCGCAAAACTCATCGATTGCACTCCACTACCAACTTCGAACTCTCTCACCTCGAAAATCCACTGAATCAATCAAAATGAGAACTAATGATCCATAAATGACTTAATTGACCATCTAGGCAAGTAAACGAGGTGTAAAGAACCAAGAAATTACTCGTATTTACTCGATAGGAATGGAGAATCAAATTACACTACCAAAATGAAAATATTCAGACGTCAAACAAGAAATGCAAACCTTAATCGATAAAAAAGAAGTCAAATCAAGCTAACACGACCAAGTAAATAAGATCTACTTCTATTTTAATAAAAAGTGTGCAACTATAGATTGGTGCTTCAAAGTACTCAAGAAAGCTTAACTAAATACATGGGAGAGGAACTAGTTATACCATTACATTAAACAACAATAGTTCTTGAATGGATTGTTTGTAACTTTCCCTAACAATCTCTAATTTGATGGAGTTTTGATACGCAAGCCTTCTGAACACACTTATGAAGCAATCTTAAAAGATCAGGTTATAATCATCATTAAAATAATACTAATCAATCACAATTGGAACATAGCATCTCTTATTTAAATCAAAACCAAAAAAATCAAATTCGAAACCACACGAAAGACCCTTGAAATCAATCCACTCCTGTGCAAAACACATCGATAGCACTCCACTACCAACTTCGAACACTCTCACTTCGAAAATCCACCGAATCAATCATAATGAGAACTATGGATCCATAAAACACTTAATTGACCATTTAGGCAAGTAAACAAGGTGTAAAGAAGCAAGAAATTACTTGTATTTACTCGTTAGGAATGGATAATCGAATTACACTACCGAAATGAAAGTAATCAGACGTCAAACAAAACACACAAATCTTGATCGATGAAAAAGAAGTCAAATCAAGCTACCACGACCAAATAAATAAGATCTGTTTTAATAAAAAGTGTGCAACTATATAGATTGCTGCATCAAAGTACTCACGAAAGCTTAACTAAATACATCGAAAAAGGAAGTAGTTGTACCAAAACATTCAACAATAATAGTTCTTGCATGGATAGTTTGTAACTTTCCCTAACAATCTCCAATTCAATGGAGTTTTAATAAGCAAACCTTCTGAACACACTTATGAACCAATCTTAACAAAACATGTTATAATCATCATTAAAATAATACTATTCAATCACAATTGGAACATAGCATCTATTATTTAAATCAAAACCAAAAAATCAAACACGAAACCACACGAATGAACCTTGAAATCAATCCACATCTGTGCAAAACTCATCGATAGCACTCCATTACCAACTTCGAACACTCTCACCTTGAAAATCCATCGAATCAATCAAAATGAGAACTATGGATCCATAAAACACTTAATTGACAATCTAGGCATGTAAACGATGTGTAAAGAACCAAGAAATTACTTGTATTTACTCGTTAGGAATAGAGAATCAAATCACACTATCAAAATGAAAATAATCAGATGTCAAACAAGAAACGCAAACCTTGATTGATGAAAAAGAAGTCAAATCAAGCTAACACGACCAAGTTAACAAGATCTACTTGTATTTTAATAAAATGTGTGCAATTATAGATTGGTTCTTCAAAGTACTCAAGAAAGCTTAACTAAAAACATGGGAGAGGAACTAGTTGTACCAAAACATTAAACAACAATAGTTCTCGCATGGATAGCTTGTAACTTTCCCTAACAATCTCCAATTCAATGGAGTTTTGATACGCAAGCCTTTTAAAAACACTTGTTGTAATGACCCGAATTTTTGAATAGAGGCGAAGTTCTTGTGCTAGAGGTTGAGTTCTCACGCGAGTCATGAAATTCTCGCGTAGAGGACGGTTCTCGCGCGACTGGAAGTTCTTGCGCGAGAAGTCTGGCAAAAAGTTTGAGCTGGGTATAAATAGCCGAGAACACCGAGCCAGACTCTAGTTTCACGCGAGAAGTACGGCTGCTAGAGAGAGAAAGCGGATGCGTAGAGAGAGAAAGTGACGAAACGAAGTGTTTAAGGTATGTAACTCGTGTTATGTACTAAGGATGGATTATTGATGAATAAAACGCATGGTTAGGTAGTTTTTGCTCGGTAAAAGCTTTGGGAAAGTTGTGGTTGTGCTAGAACTTCAAGAGGTGAGTTCTAGTCCCCTCTTTTACATGTTTTATCCATGTTTTAGGGCTAATATGCATACTTTACGAATGTTTTGTTAAAGAATGATGTTTATTACTGTTATTGCATGTTTTGGGTGTTAAAGTGGTTAAAGGAGGGATAACTTGTGGATAAAGTTGTGTACAGCAGAAAAGTTATCGCGCGAGAGGCCAGTTCTCACGCGAAATATAGTTTTCGCAGCTAACGGTTATCTTTTGAAAGTTCTCGTGCGAATGATGAAGTTCTCGCGCGAATGATGATGTTCTCGCGTGAATGATGAGTTCTCGCGCGAAGAGGGAGTTGTAGCTTGAGGTGGGAAGTTCTCACGCGAATGTGGGTTCTCGCGCGAAAACTTTGGACTGTTACATGTTATGTTACCCTGTAAACGTGCGTTAATAATGAATTAATGACGAGCTTAATATTAAAGAATTAAAGTATGTATGTAGATATATTATATATATATCATGATAGTTAAAGGCTAAAGAACGATGATAATTCACATGTGAAATGCAGAAGAATAGTTACCCTGTTACCCTGTATAGCACAGCTGTGAAAACATGAAAGCGCTAAAGAAGTCTTGCAAGCACTTGATAGGAGGTATGCTTCATGCATTCTCACCCGATAGGAGTTACAATCTGGTGTGCTCAACTGATAGGAGATATGCTTCATGCGTTCTCTCCTGATAGGAGTTACACTTCGGTGTGCTCAACTGATAGGAGATATGCTTCGTGCGTTCTCACCCGATAGGAGTTACACTTCGGTGTGCTCAACTGATAGGAGATATGCTTCATGCATTCTCACCCCATAGGAGTTACACTTCGGTGTGCTCAACTGATTGGAGATATGCTTCGTGCATTCTCACCCGATAGGAACTAAGCTTTTTGCTAAGTTCAAATGATGACGTAAAGTGTATGGTAAAGTAAAGTATGGGTAATGTAATGTAAAATAAATGGTGAAGTAATGTAAGGGTAACGTAATGTAAAGTGAATGGTAAAGTAATGTATGGGTAACGTAATGTAAAGCGTATAGTAAAGTAATGTATGGGTAACATGATGGTAAAGTGTAAAGTGAATAGTAAAATAAAAGATTAAGTTTGGTTATCGAAAGAGTTCGATGACGATGTTGATGATGAACGAGGTTAATGTTTTTATGATGTTAATGTATGATACAGTTTTGTTAAAGTAAACCTAGAGCTCCCTCAGCATCGCTGACTTTTGTATGCATATTAGATTGACATGTATGCTATACATTATTGGGGGTGAGCTTGGCGTGGATGGGAGAGAGCTACTTGGCACATGATTGAGACTGGCATCCTAGCATAGAGCTTTAGTCTATAGCTAAAGTGATCTTTTGATGTAAATGCTTAAACGATAGAAGTTTTTGTACGTTCCGCTGCGTATATTAATGAAATTTGATGTTCGAGAACTTGTGTTTCTGATGTCCAAATCCAACTGTAGGGTTTCCCGGAACGGGGCCTTACAAGTTGGTATCAGAGCTATAGTTTGAGAGATTTAGACACTCCGATGTCTAGATTAGAACTGAGAATGGGATCTATTAAGGGATGCCAGTGCCAGTAGCTCCATGCCAGGAAATGTTATGATTGTTAGAGGTTTCTTAAGGTTATAGTGCTTGTAGTGATTTTGAGAGCTGATGTGATTCAGGATAGGAAACGTCTAGGACATAAAGAGTGAAGTAAGTAGTTAATTACAATTGGCCACTATCATTAGAAACTTACATTACTTGACATGATCTAAACTATTACATGGAATGAAGATGTTAGCCTTTCGTATCTTATAGCAAGCTATGGATGTAAGAAAAGCTACTCGAGGAGGTGCTCGTGGTGGTAGGGGTAGACCACCAGTCACTAGGAACCAAAAGTAGACAACCGAGGAGATGCATGCGGACTCTGTTCACACTGTTAGCGAGGAAAACTCTCATCATTCTGAAGAGAGGATTACCTTGGAGCCTGTTGTTAGGGAGGCTATCGTCGAAGAGGTCCACAAGATCCTTCAGGACATCATGCCTTCGATCATGACTGAGGCCATGAAGGAGGTAACCAAGGAGTGGACATTGGAGGCAAAGAACAAAGCTACCAAGAAAGATAGTGAAGGTACCGGGGAAGGCTCGGGGAAGGATGGGGAGGATAAGGGGGATGAAAATGATGGGGATTTTGCCAAAGGGTGTTCGTATCGCATCTTCAAGGGGTGCAATCCTCTAAGCCTGGATGGCAAGGGTGGTGCTATTACCACTCTTTAGTGGGTGTCTGAGATGGAAGCGGTGATTGAGTGAATGTAGAGCTAACCAAGCTTTGAAGTTAGCAGCTCACTCATTTGTTGACGAAGCTATTTATTGGTGGAACACCATCAAGCAGACTAAAGAACCTCGTGAGTTCAGGAACTTGAAGTGGAATGACCTGAAAGAGATGGTGATGAGAAAGCTCTACCCTTAGAATGAGATCGACAGGGTGGAAAGGGAAATTTTGGGTTTTAAAGCTGGAAGTATGACCCATAGGCAGTACACGTCTCGCTTCAACGAGATGGCCAGGTTGGTGCGTCACCTGGTGAGTACTGAGGAGAGGAGGATGAAGTGTTATGTACAGGGTTTGCCTTCAAAGGTTAGAACGTATGTGAAGGCAAGCAGGTCAAAGACCTTCGAGTCTTTGGTGGAGTTGAGCGGGATAGTGTATGACGATATGGAGGCTGATGAGCCCGTTGAGGAGGTGAAGAAGAAAAGTTAGTCAGGGAATGTGAAGTAGGAGAGAAATGAAAGGTCTGCTGCTCAGGCAAAAAAGATGTAGGTGGAATCGTCCGGTGATTGCCGAAAATATGGGAGGAAGCACGTTGGTGAATGAAGGTTCGGTTCGAGTCTGTGTTACAAATGTAGGAAGACGGGGCATTTCTCTAAGGATTGCCCTAGCATGGGAAAGTGCTACAACTATGGCAAGATGGGGCACTACAGCCGAGATTGTAAAGAGGCGTGAGTGGTTTGCTCGGCAAAGAGAAAGGAGTCTGAGAATGAAAAGAAAGCCGCTGACAAGCCAAGGGCCAAAGCTAGGGCTTTCACGATGACCAGAGAGGAGGCCAGAGCAGAACCTGATGTTGTGTTAGGTATGTTCCCAGTTAACAACATACTTGCTTCTGTTCTGTTTATTTCTAGTGCAAGTAAGAGTTTCATAGCTGCTATCTTCTGTGACGTGATGAATGCTAACGCCAAAGAAATAGATCATGTATTTGAAGTAGAAACTGCCATTGGAAAGACTACTAAGATAACTGAGGCCTTAGATGTTTGTAGCATAGAATTGGAAGGTCATAGATTCCCCGCTAGGTTGTTTGTTATGACCCTAGGAGGATTTGACGTCATGTTGGGTATGGAAGATGATTCAAATGAAAGCGCCCGACGGTAGCGTAGTTACGATTTACGACGACAGAATCTGCGAGGTTTCGAAGATGATTTCTATGATAAAGGAAGAGAAGTTTATAAGACGAGGGTACGAAGCATTCTTGGCATACGTTAAAGATGCCAAAGTTAAAGCTGTAAAGCTAACAGATGTTCCCATGGTGTGTGCCTTCCCGGATGTGTTCCCTGATGACTTGACTGAGGTACCACCTGATCAGAAGATAGAGTTTCAGATTGACCTTGTGCTAGGAGCTTAGTCTATTGCTAAAGCGACGTATTGTCTAGCTCCGTCAGAGTTGAATGAATTGCTAGCCCAATTACAGGACCTTCTTGATAAAGGATTTATTAGACCGAGCATTTCTCCTTGGGGTGCTCCGGTGCTGTTTGTGAAGAAGAAGGATGGTAGCATGCGAATGTGTATTGACTACAAGGAGCTGAATAAGCTAACAGTGAAGAATCGATATCCGTTACCTTGGATAGACGATCTATTTGACCAGTTGCAAGGTGCGAGTTGGTTCTCGAGGATCGATCTTCGGTCGGGTTATCACCAGTTAAAGGTTAAGGAGTAGGATATCCCAAAGACTGCATTTCGGATGTGATATGGGCATTATGAATTTCTCGTGATGTCGTTTCTCTAACCAATGCCCCTATAGCATTCATGGACTTGATGAATAGGGTTTGTCAGCCGATGTTCGACAAATCAATGATGGTGTTCATAGACGATATCATGATTTACTGAAAGAATGCGGGAGACCACGCCTGTCACCTCCGTGAGGTGCTGGAAACTCTAAGAAGGGAGAAGTTGTAAGCAAAATTCTCCAAATGTGCGTTTTGGTTACGCGAGGTGCAGTTTCTGGGTCATGTGATTAACCCAGAGGGAATCATGGTTGATCCTACTAAGGTGGAGGCGGTGATGAAGTGGAATTCGCCTAAAACGCCATCTGAAATTCAAAGCTTCCTCGGATTGGCGGATTATTATCGGTGATTGATTCAGGATTTTTCTAAGATTGCCTCACTGTTAACCAAATTGATGAGAAAGGATGTGAAGTTTGTATGGGCGAAAGTCAAAAGAATGCGTTCATGGAGTTAAAGAGGAGATTGACACAAGCTCCAGTGTTAACATTACTGGAAGGGAATGAGGACTTGGTTGTCTATTCTGACGCTTCTTATCAAGGGTTAGGGTCCGTACTAATGCAGCGAGGCAAAGTCATTGCTGTGGTATTCACGTTAAAGATATGGAGAAACTACTTATATGGTGTCAAATGTACGATTTTCACAGACCACAAAAGCCTGAAGTATTTATTCGAGCAGAAAGATCTTAATATGAAGCAGAGACGATGGTTGGAGCTTATAAAAGATTACGACTGTGAGACTCAGTATCACCCGGGTAAGGCTAACGTGGTAGCTGATGCCCTAAGCTAGAAGGAGGACCAGGAACTAATTATGGTGAGATCTTACCAGTTGATTATGACTCTTGATATGTTAAAACAAATCTGCGAAGCTTAGAAAGAAGCTCTAAAGCCCGGGCACATTAATGAAGAAAGGATGAAGGGGCAGATCGTGAACCTGGAAGAAAATGCCAATGGTGTCAAAACTAGATTTGGGCATATATGGATTCCTAGACGTGGAGGTCCACGAGAGAAGGTATTGGATGAAGCCCACAAGACTCGTTACTCCATTTACCCGGGAACCAACAAGATGTACCAAGACCTAAAGAAGAACTATTGGTGGCCGAGAATGAAAGCCGACGTGGCAAGGTACGTAGAAAGGTGCTTGACCTGTCTCTAGGTTAAGGCTGAGCATCAAAAGCCATACGGGAAAATCCAACCCTTGGAAATTCCCAAATGGAAGTAGGAGCACATTACTATGGACTTTATAACGAAGCCACCTCGCACAGCTAAAGGTTATGATGCCATATGGGTCATAGTGGACAGACAGACGAAAAGTGCTCACTTTCTACCCATCTGAGAGACGTATAACTCAGAATTGCTAGCCAAATTGTTCATCGATGAAATAGTTACCCGTCATGGTGTGCCGGTGTTGATTGTCTCGGACAGAGATACGCGGTTAACATCTAAATTTTGGAAGAAGTTCAATGACGCAATGGGAACTAGATTGCACATCAGTACAACATACCACCCACCGATGGTTGGCCAATCTGAATGGACTATCCAGACCTTGGAGAACATGCTTTGGGCGTGTATTATAGACTTTGGTAAGAGCTGGGATAGTCATCTACCGTTGGCGGAGTTCTCATACAATAACAGCTACCATGCCAGCATTGGTATGCCCCAGTATGAGATGCTCTACGGTCGGAAGTGTAGAATATGTTGGGGGAGATCGGTCAGAAGGAGTTAGGGAGCGTTGAGGTCATTGAGATGACCAATGAGAAGTTGGGCAGGATTAAAGCCTTCATGAAAGCCGCTAAAGATAGACAAAAATCCTATGCTGACAAACGTCGAAGACCGATTTAGTTTAACGTCAGTGATAGAGTGATGCTAAAGGTGTCACCTTGGAGAGGTATCATTCGATTTCGAAAGAGAAGAAAGTTGAGCCCTCAATTTATTAGGCCTTTCAAGATAGCAACCCGTGTAGGGGAAGTGGCGTATAGGCTGGAACTACAAGATGCGTTGAGTGGAATTCATCCAACCTTCCACGTATCACATTTGCGTAAGTGTCTAGTAGATGAAGAAGCTCATGTTCCACTAGAAGACGTGGAGATAGACGAAAGACTGAACTACATGGAATAGGCCAAAGCAATAATAGACAGGAAGGAGAAACGATTGAGGAATAAAGTAGTTCCACTCGTCCGAGTACAGTGGAAGCATAGAAAGGGGTCAGAGTCCACTTGGGAATCCAAAGATGAGATGAGACAGCATTATCGTCAGTTGTTTGGTGAGTGACAGGTTTCGGGGACGAAACCCATATAAGGGGTGTGGACTTGTAATGCCCCGAATTTTTGAAGAAAGGCGATGTTTTCGCGCGAGAGGTTGAGTTCTCACACGAGTCTTGAAGTTCTCGCATGGAGGACGGTTCTCGCGCGACTGGAAGTTCTCGCTCTAGAAGTCTGGCGAAAAGTTTGAGCCCCCTATAAATAGCCGAGAACACCCAGTCAGACTCTGGTTTCATGTGAGAAGTACTGCTGTTAGAGAGAGAAAGTGACTGTGTAGAGAGAGAAAGTAACGAAATGAAGTGGTTAAGGTATGTAACTCGTGTAGTAACTTCGTGTTATGTACTAAGGATGGATTATTGATGAATAAAACGCATGGTTATGTAGTTTTTGCTTGGTAAAAGCTTCTGGAAAGTTGTGGTTGTGCTAGAACTTCAAGAGGTGAGTTCTAGCCCCCTCTTTTACTTGTTTTATCCATGTTTTGGGCTTAATATGCATACTTTATGAATGTTTTGTTAAAGAATGATGTTTATAACTTGTAAGATCATCTGAAGATTATGAGGCTGATGTAACCAACAAGCCAGAACAACCAAGTCTTCCATGCATGCACTAAGGAACAAAGATGAACTAGCTTTGAAAGTCTTACACTCTCAAATGTGTCTAAGTGTAAGATCTTCTGAAGCTAACAGTTCAGAAGAAGTTACTTTGGAAGTTTCACACTCAAACAGAAAAATATTCTAAGTGTGAAATCTTTCGAAGCCAAAGACCAGCATCTTCCGAAGCCAAAGATGAAATCTTCCAAAGCTTCAGAGACAAAGTCTTCTGAAGCTATAAAGACTGATTTCTTCAGAAGACAGAGAAAATATGTTTTCTTTGAATCAACTTTTGATAAAGTTGACACATTTTCCGCTGCCTGCTCTGGTGGTTCACCTACTTTACACAAGTTGGTGAAACTTCCATGCTTTATCAAAAAGCAGGAATGGTCTTTGTCTATAACTGACCTTACTTGTTCATGTAGACTTTTTGTATTAGGAAAAGTCAGTGAGCTATGGCATGTCATAGTCACTAGTCAAAAGGCAATCTGCCTTTTGACTTTAGATTGATCTTGTTGTCTAGATTAGTCAAATCCCAACTGTCTTTACATGTAAGTGATGGTTGTAGGTTGTAGTATAAAAGTGTCTTAGGTCCTTGTAATTTCTTTATGCTTTGTAACACTTGTAAAAGAACTTGAGATCAATATACAACATCCTTGAAAACCAATCTTGTGTTCTTGTGTTGTTCTTAGTTCTGTCTCTTTAATTTACTTGTGTTCTTAGTATCATCTTTTTTAAGTTACCAGTTCCCTATTTGAATTGTTAAGTGATCTAAGATCTCTCCTCAGTGTGAAACTAAGCGTTAAGTACCCTTACCTAGTCCTGCATTTGGTATCAGAGCATTCCAGGCTCTTGATTGTAAGATCTCACCATCTTTAATCCTCTTAGCTTCACACATCACTTAACTCTTCAAATGGAAGCTATCTCTAAGGCTGATATGGAAACTGGAACTATGACAAAGCGCCCACTGATCACTCCTAAGGATTTTGACACTTGGTGCCAAAGAATGGAAGGCTTCATCAAGTCTCAAGATTCCAGGATGTGGGAGTCTGTTGTCAATGGACCTCATGTACCATGCACCTCTTCAGCTACTGCTGGTGGTGGCATGATACCAAAGGAGAGGGCTGACTTTTCTGATGAAGACTGGAAAAGGATTGATATTGATCAGAAAGCCATGACAGCTCTCCAAACTACTCTTCCAAACCCCATCTACAGAGGTTTCAAGAAGTGCAAGACCGCTAAACAGCTATGGGATGCACTGAAACTGATGTATGTGGGGTCCAACGAAGCCAAGGAGAATAAGAAGGACCTCCTGAAGCAACAGTTTGAAAACTTCACCTTCAAGACAGGTGAAACCATGACTCAACAATACTTCATGTATGTTGAGATTGTGGATACTCTGGCTGATGTTGGAGTAACTATTGAAAACAAGGATATTGTTAGGAAGTTCATGTCCTCTCTTCCCAAACAATGGACACACTACTATGTAGTCATTAAGAGGACTGAAAACCTCAAGACCCTTACTCTCACTGAGTTGTATGGGATACTCAGTGGATACCAGATGGAGATGAACATGCAAAATTCATCTGGTAACTCCAATACTCACCAGAGTTCAGCCCTTCATGTGGGTAAAAGGGATAGTAGAAAACCACAGTATCATCTTATCTACTACCCTGAAACTTCACAAAAGGGTCCTTTCATCACCTTCCCAAAGACACCTAGAGAGAGCTACATCCAAGGAAGTCCCTTCCAAGAGACAAGTTCCTCTCAAGCCTTTGTCTCTACTGATGAAAGTTCAGACAACTTTCTTGTCACTCTTGAAGACCTGGACTGTATCCATCTAGATGATCTGGAATATATAGAGATAGTCCAGCAGATGGCTCTTCTCACTCACAGAGCCCAAAAGTTCTTCAAGAGGACTAAGAGAAGGTTTCCTAGCAATGCAGCCAATGGCAAGTTTGGGCTGGACAAAAGCAAAGTAAAGTGTTACAACTGTAACCAGATGGGACACTTTGCCAGAGAATGCAAGGCACCTAAGTCAAATGGTGGCCAAGCATCATCCAGGCCAAACTACACTGAAGGAGGGCACCAGAATGAGAAGCCAAGACAGCAAGCTACAGTTGCTGTTAAAGAAGGAGGCTTTGACTGGAGCTTCCAAGCTGAAGATGCTTCTCCAAATCAAGCACTCATGGCTGACCATGATGAAGCCAAGGTATTAGAACATCTTTGCTCTCCTGAATGTATTGCTAAAGTAAATAGATAGAGGTCCTACAACTTAGAAATGAGATCTGATATTGAGTCTTTAAACATTTTAAAAGCTGATTTTAAGAGAGCTGAAAATGATTATAAGCTTAAAATAGAAGATCTAGAGAAAACAATTTCAACTCTTAAACATGAGCAAACAAACTACAAGACTCGAATAAAAGATCTTGTTACTAAGTTGATAGAATGCCAAGCTGAGCTTGTGATCAGCAAAGCCAGGGTAGAAAAATGTGTTCTTGAAGAAGAGACCTTCAAGAACATAATATCCTCATCTCTGCATGCAAAAGTCTGTTATCAGAATAAGCAGGGATTAGGATCTTGTGAGATAGCTCCTCCACACACCCTACTATCAGTAAGATCTCCAAGGTGTTGAACTGGTCAAGATGAGCTGCCCTCTATAGTCCCTAGTGATGAAAAGGATGAAGAGGAGATGGTGAGGAATGACTCTGAAGTGAGTGAAGAGAGTCAATCCAAAAAGGGTCACCATGTTCCTGAGGAGGAAAAAGGATCTGGTTTGAGTAAGTCAAAAAGAAGGAACTTGATCAAAAGAGCAAAAAGAAGATCAAGAAAGGCTCAAGACATCAAGACCACCTTTGACCCCAAACAAAAACAAGTATTCATCTTTGCAGGGTTTAGGTAGTGAAAGCTTAAAATTCTACCAAGAACTCTAGTACAAAGAGTTCTGCTTCAGCTTCAACTCACTCCAGCTCCAAGCAGAAGACTGATAAGCTGTGTGTCACTGCTACTCAGCCTGAACCACCTATCTTCTAAAGCAATCCTCTCCTTAAAAAGCCTGCTGCATCATCTGAAAAGTAGAAGAAGGAGAAGGGAAGTGTTCAAACTTAGTCTTCTCAAGAAAAGAAGATTCCTAGAAGGAAGCAAATGGACTACATCATATGTGGTAGTACTTCTCATCTGGCTAAGGAGTGCATCTACAATCCTAAAAGCACTATCCACATGGTCAAAGAAATGGCTTCTTGGAAGAAAAAGGAAAAGAAAGCTTCTGAAGGAAAATTTGTTTCCTTCGGAAGCTCCAAAATGAAGAAGAAGGCAAGTGAAAAATTTCCTTCAGAAGAACATTTGGTCTCGGAAGAAAGGAATGCTTCCAAAGTACTGAAGCTTGCTGCAGTGAAAGCAAGATCTTCCTAAGATCCAGTCTCCAAATCTTCTAAAGCTGCAAAAGCTTCCAAAGCTTTAAAGGTCAAGCCAAATTTTCCAAAGGTGGCGTGGAAGATGAAGGAAGACCGTGTGACTAAAGATTCTTCATCAGCAACAACAAATGATCCTCAGAGCCTGAACATAGGATCGCTTACTGTTTCATTGCCTACAACATATTTTAACAAGCCCAAGACCAATGAGGCTTGGGTTTCCAAATGTAACTAAATTATCTCTTTTTGTGCAGGGACAACCAAAGGCAAACAGAAATGTGTGGATCATTGATAGTGGTTGCTCCAGGCATATGACAGGCAATAAGTCCTTACTTCAGAACTTTGAAAGATTTGATGGAACACTAGTTGCTTTTGGAGGAGATGCAGGAGGTTACATTACTGGCAGGGGCAAGGTTACAAATGGTAAGCTCAGCATTGAGAAGGTAAACTTTGTCAAGGAGCTTGGATACAATCTTTTGAGTGTGTATTAATTTTGTGACCAAAAACATCACATGCTCTTTACTAAGCATGAGTGCATTGTTCTCAAGCCTGGGGTTGACATTCCTCAAGAGCACATTCTGCTCAGAGCCCCTAGGAGAGGGAACATGTACAAGATGGATCTGTAGGAAACATCTCCCTCTGGAGAAGTTTCTTGCTTTCTGTCTAAAGCAAATAGTGATGAGTCTTTCCTTTGGCATAAAAGAATGTGCCATGTAAACTTTAAAAACATGAATAAATTGATTAAGAATGATTTGGTAACTGGAATGACAAAGAAAGAGTTTACAAGTGATGACTACTGTGTTGCATGCCTGAAAGGGAAGCAACATAAAGTGTCTCACAAGCCAAAGGAAATGAACTCTATCACTACTCCCCTACACTTGTTACATATAGATCTTTGGCCCCTCTAGTGTAATGAGTCTAGGAAGGACCTCTTACTGTTTAGTGATCACAGATGATATCATAAGATTCACTTGGGTGTTTTTCCTTAGAACTAAGGATGAAACCCTTGAAATCTTAAAGAACTTCATTCTGAAAATTGAGAATCAATCTGATCACAAGGTCAAGACCATAAGATGTGATCAAGGAACTGAATTTAAAAACCAAATCCTTGATACATTTTGTGATGAAAAAGGTGATTCAAGACAATATATTGCTCCCAAGACTCCTCAACAAAATGGTGTTGCTGAGAGGAGAAACAGGACACTTATTGAAGCTGCTAGAACCATGTTGTCTGACTTTAAACTGCCTATCACCTTCTGGGAAGAGGCTGTCAACACAGCTTGCTATGTGCAGAATAGAGTTTTAGTGGTTAAAACACATGGTAAGACTCCTTATGAACTGTGGTAGAAAAGGAGACCATTCATTGGTTTTCTCAGAACATTTGGATGTCCTTGAACCATCTTGAATACCAAAGATCAAATAGCCAAGTTTCCTGAGAAATCAGATGATGGACACTTTGTTGGATACTCTTCTCAAGCTAAGGCTTATAGAGTATACAATCTCAGAACTAGAATCATTGAGGAGTCAGCCAATGTGACTTTCAATGAACACACACCTTGTATGAAAGGTTCTGGTCTGGATTGGCTGTTTGATCTTGATTTAGTTACCAACTATTTTAACAAGTCTTGTTAGAATGTTTCAAGATCTATAGATAACAGATCAACAGAAGATCCTGATCCAAGATTTGAGCTGAGAAGACCAACCAAGAAGACTACTTCAGCTCCAGTGGTGACTAACCCTGTAATTGAGGCTCCTATCAGCACAAGCATGACAAATACTGCTGATTCAACTAAATTGCCTTCAAATTCCAGCTCAAAGGCTTTGAATTCAGGAGATGGAACTTCTAATGCAGGAGGAACTAGAGGTGGTGACAGTGATCAATAATTTCTTGATGCTGATAACCACTCCATTGAAGACAACATGAATGATGTCACACACTCATTGGATCAAGTTTCTCTTGATAAGTGTGCTAATATGGTGGAAGACACCTTATTGCCAGATCAGAATTTCTCTAATTTAGATCTGTCCAACCAACTTGCTGTGATCCCTCAATTTTGGATCCACAAGTCACATCCCACCACAAACATTATTGGAAATGATGACTCAGGGGTAAGAACAAGAGGACAAACTCATGACAGTCATGTTTGTCTACATTCTTGTTTCTTATCCCAGATAGAGCCGAAGAAAGTTGATGAGGCTTTGAAGGATGGAAGCTGGATTGAAGCTATGCAAGATGAGCTGCTTCAAATCAGAAGACAGAAGGTGTGGAACTTATGCCCTCTTCCTCAAGGGAAGACTGTCATAGGTACCAAATGGGTATTCAGGAACAAGAAGAAGGGATTATCATCAAGAACAAGGCTAGACTGGTTGTCCAAGGATACACTCAAGAAGAAGGGATTGATTACACTGATGTCTTTGCTCCAGTTGCAAGACTTGAAGCTGTAAGAATATTCCTGGCTTATGCTGCATCCAAGGATTTCAAGGTCTTCCAGCTTGATGTGAAATGTGCTTTTCTCTATGGGGTGATTGATGAAGAAGTTTATATCAAACAACCACCTGTCTTTGTAGACCCAGATCATCCTGATTATGTTTGCAAGCTTGATAAAGCTCTATATGGACTGCATCAAGCTCCAAGAAAGTTGTATGAGACACTATCAACATACCTCTATCAACATGGATACAAAATAGGTACTATTGATGGGACTCTCTTCATCAAAGAAACAGGGAATGACACACTGCTAGTTCAAATATATGTAGATGACATCATCTTTGGTTCAACTAATCCAAAGCTCTGTAAAGAGTTTGAGATGCTGATGAAGAATAGATTTGAAATGATTGCCATGGGGGAACTCAGTTTCTTTCTAGGAATTCAAGTGAAGCAGGTTGAAGATGGCATCTTCATTAGTCAGTCAAAGTATGTACAGGGCATACTTATAAGATTCAAGATGACTGACTGTAAGGTAGCAAAGACACCCATAGCCAGAAACCACTCCCTTGGTCCTGATCTTATAGGGCTATGATTGGGTCACTTATGTATCTTACTGCTAGCAGGCCTCATATTACGTTTGCCACATGTATATGTGCAAGATATCAAGCCAACCCCAAGATGTCACACCTAATCACTATCAAAAGGATTCTCAGAAACCTCAAAGGTACTCCAAATCTAGGCCTTTGGTATCCAAAGAATTTAGACTTTAATCTGTATGCTTATATAGATAGTGATTATGGTGGCTGCAACATGACTGCAAAGTCCACATTTGGGGGATGTCAATTCCTCGGTGGAAGGATAGTCTCTTGGCAATGCAAGAAGCAATCCTGTTTGTCTGCATCAACTGCTGAAGCTAAATACATTACTGCTGCAAGCTGCTATGCTCAAGTGCTTTGGATTTAGAATCAGATGCTAGACTATGGGTTCAACTTCAAGGAGACTCCCATCCATATAGACAACAACAGTGCCATCTCTATTACAGAGAATCTTGTGCAGCACTCAAGGACCAAACACATCAACATCAGGTATCATCTGATTAGGGATAATTTGAAAAGGGATTGATCAAACTAATCAAAGTTAACACAAATGAACAATATGCTGATCTGTTCACAAAGGCATTTGATGAACAGAGATTTAAATATCTTGTATCAGCTATTGGGATGATTAACTTTGAATAGATTTTCTTTAATAACTTAATCAACTTTATTTCCTAAAATTGTGTGCCTAAGTTGTCTATTAGATCACCTCATAAGCCCAGTTCTCTTTGGAAGAAAACTAACTTTTAACTGATATTCCTTAGATTTGTGAAAATTTACCTTCGAAAGAACTCAAATTGCCTTCGGAAGAAATTTATGTCTTTAAATCATTTTACAGCTTATCTAAAGGTTACCTTCAGAAGAAATTCTTGGAGTATCTTCCGAAGCTTAAATTTGTATACAAGCACTTAAATGCATTCAAAGAACAAATATCTTCCGAAAGCAACTAAGTCTCGGAAGACTTATTCACTTCTTCCAAAGCCAAATATTCAAAAATTCTTTGAAATATCTTCCTAAGCAAAAATTGCCTTCGAAAGCTTTGCTACAAAGCTTCCGAAGCCAAAATTGTCTTCGGAAGTTTTACAACTTCCAAGAAAACTAACTTTTTGGGCGCCTTTTTCAGAAGTAGGACCCACTTGCGGATTTCAAAGTTTATTTTTTGTCATAACTTTGTCTCAAATCCACAACATATATCTTCCAAACGGTTCTATTTCGTCTTTCTACTCTCATTGATCCTTACCCTAAATTTACCCCCAAATTTCATCTTCTTCTTCCTTTCTTCACTGTAAAGCTTCCTCAAATGGCCAACATTGATCATTGCAACGACCCTGATTTTTCCATGCACCTACACAGGCAACACAATCAGGTTGCCCTGTTACACTCTGAGAAGGATCCAAGCTTCTCAGATGTGTGTAGGTACCTTTCTTCGTCTCACTACTTCACCTCCCTTACAATTGATCCTCCTCTCTATGAGGATCAGTTGCTTGAGTTCTGGAGGACCTGTCAAGAGGTCACCATGGACGGGGAGAAGGCACTGTCTGCTACAGGCAGGGAAGGACAGTTTTCATCACTCCGGCCATCATAAACACCCATTTGCAGCTGGATGATGAAGCAGGTGAGTGTCCTTTCCCAAATCTGCTGTCAACCACTCCTTTCAGCAGATGGGCTATGAAGGTGACTTCTCAGTCAAAACCTTCAGGAAGGGGAAGGTCTCATCTCAATGGAAATACCTCCTCCATGTCGTCATTCACAGCCTTTCTAACAAGCATGGAGGATGGGATCAAGTTCCAGAAGACCTCTCCTTTATAGTCCATGGGATGGTACAAGGGGTCAAGTTCAGGTACTCTCAGTTTGTATATACTAATTTACTTGCAAACTTGGACTCCTTAGAGTATTACATGTTCCCTAGGTATGTTCAACACATTCTCAACTGTGAGTTGGGACCACAGTTGAGGGGAACATAATATTCTAAAATAGGACAAATGAGGCCCGACATCTTCAAAATCTTAAAGAAGCCAACTGTTGGCTTCTCTGGGGTAGAAACAGCCCTTGTCCTAAAAATGTTTGAGCTCATTACTCAGGGTGAAAACCTAGCAGCACCAGCTAGTGTTGAACCAACACCCTCCACCTCTCAACCACCTCAAACACAACCTACCATCAGCATCACCTACAAAAGAAAATCCCAACGAACCCCTGCACTTGCTACTGAGCATGTGCAGGCCCCCATATCAGAACCCATACAAGAGGAAGTGGAATCTCGAGCTCCTACTTCCCCTAAGGAGTAGACCACTCCCATCTTTCCACCACTCATGCTGAGGTTCCTCATGCTCAGCCTGATGAGCTCACAACCCCACAAATAGCCTTAAGCCATCACTCTGAGTCTAATACTCTAGTGATCAACCTTCTGGGGAAAGCTACCATCCCAACCTCTTGATCTAAACCGCCCCATTCCCAGCCTTGACTTCTATTCTGATGAAGATTTGGGCTTCATGAGTACCATGAGTCTCTCCTCTCTTCCCACACTCAAGGAGAGATGAGTACTCCTGCTTCCCCCATCTCTAGCCCACATCAGCAACCCCCTACTAAGATGGATCGTCCTAAACTTATTCAGAAATCCATATGGCAGAGGCTATCACTTTTGCAAGTGATAACATCACTAGGACCTCTACCATGGCAACCCAGCTCTTGACACTTCTCTAGAAGTTGTCATTGGGCAGGGAAATCCAGCAGCCAAGAAACCCATGCTGGTGGTGAGGAAGAAGACTTAGGTCCAATTCTCTCATCCCCCAATGATTCTTCATCTGAAGATGAGGGGAGTCTGCAACAAAAGGTGCACAAACTGTCACATCTTTGCACCTATTTTGTTTCAAAGATAGCTCACCTAGAATCTCAGGTGACTATCTTACAGAAGAGGGTCAATGACCAGGAACTTGAGATCCCTGATCTCAAGGGCATGTTAGCTGAGAGACCCATAAGGATAACTCATCCAGGTCCATAAGAACCTGTGGATGTCATGGATCAATCTCCCAACTCACCTATGCAAGAGGGTGATGCTACCAAAAAGGGGGAGAAAATTCTAACAATCATAGAACCTGGGAGTTCTTCCCAGAGTATGGACATAAAGGAATCACCATCCTCTCTTGCAGATGTTCATACTCAGCAACCTCCTCTAGACAGTGATCTACATTTGCTCATTCAACAACTGTTTGAGGAGGGAATACCAAGAGCAATGTCTGCCCCTTCTGAGAACCCAATCTGGGGTTGGGGGTATGACAGTAATAGGAGAGCTCTTGTGATCTCTAGAGCTCAGGGTAAACTAGAAGTTCTCAACATTTCACACCTGAGTTTCTATGAGAGCATCAACTTGGTAGATTGCCACTTGTCAACCCAAGCAATAACAGACTAGCAGTAAGATTGGCAGAAAGAATCCAAGGCAGGGTGCTAGAGGAGTTTAAATTAAGATCAAAATTATATAGACAGAGGCTAGCAGGTAAGATCTTTGGTCAACTGGATGTTGAGGTAGACCCGGAGATTAGCTTCGAAGGGAAAACCTTGACTGAAGGCCCAGAGGTTAAACCTGAGAACCTTGAGACAGGATCTCCCTCTGCACCCATTACCCTCAGTGAAACATCAGTTGGTGATGGTGTTTCACAACCTCTCTCTGGCCAGAGCTTGACAGCTAAACCAAGCAATGAAGGCCAAAGCTCTCTCCAGCCTGAGTCACCAAGGCCTATGATTGACAAAGGCAAAAGGAAACTGACTCTTGGGGAGATTAAGGAGGAGAAGAAAGAGAGGAAGCAGAAGCTGAGGGGAGAGAGTTCAAGTGGTTTCCCAGGGTTTATGGAAGCTGCAATCAGGGCTACCCCTAGGCTAAACACTCAGGAAGATGAGTTAAGGGTAGCCAGGCTAAACTACCTGGGAACCAGAAACTACAACATTGATGAACTCATCTCTCTCCCCTTAGATGAGCTGAATGAACTGGATGACATAAAGCTGTCAAATGAGAGGAAGGAAGCAGAGGATTCAGCACTGCTCCTCAAGCACAAAGAAGAAATGAGGCTAAAAAGACTCTACAAGAACATTCCTGTCCTCTCCCCAGTTCAAGAAAGTCCTGAGCCAGAGACTGTGGCCACTGAACAACCTCAGGTAGCAACTGAAGAAGAAAGACAAAAGATGATCAGCTACTTGAGTGCCACAGGTCTCTATCAGGAAGATGCACTTCTTCCCTTACCATCTGAGTACATTTTGTTTGAATACAATAAGCATATGGAAGAAAAAGCTAAAAGAGAAAAACAAGCTGAAAAGAAAATATTAAAGGAAGAAGCTGCAAAGTCAAGGGCCATCATCTATGAAAGCCAAAAGAAGTCTGCTGACAGACAAAAGATGATGAGCTTCTTGAACCTGTATGGATTCTCCAGAAGAAGGCTTGGCCCTATGTCTCTATCCACAATGGATGAGCATATAAGGGTAATCAAGCAGAAGATAAAGAAGGGAGAGCTGGTGGACTTGCATTCTCCACCAAGTCCAGCTCAACCTGAAGTTGAGGTGAAGGTTAAACCCACTGAGACAACACAACCTAAACCTGGAGCTGCATCTCAGCCAACTTCATCTTCTGGTCCACAACAAGGTCCTCCTCTCTCTCCTTCTAAACATGTGAGAGAGAAGATCCCAACTAAAGGGGACTCAACTGAACAACCTGGTACTCAACACCAGTCCCCTCATTTAAAATCATCAGGGAGAAGAAAAAGGATGGCCAGAAGATCAACCTCAAAGAAAAAAAAAGAAAGGCATCCACCTCCTAAAGTCAAGATGAGTCAGAGCATCCCGAGGGAGTGCATGAAGAGATCTCTCAACAAACTCCAATCATAGTAGAGCCTCTTGCTGTTGGAAGACAAATTATGTCATGGTCTTATGATGAAGATCAAGACAGTGTTCCTTAGTGCATGCATGGAAGACTTGGTTGTTCTGGCTTGTTGGTTGCATCAGCCTTATAATCTTCAGATAATCTTACAAACTCCCCTAGGCTTATGCTACCAAAACAGAGAAGTTCTTCAGACTTTGATAGTCCACATTAGAATCTTCAGCATACCTTTCTTCATCATTAGGTCTGGATCCTTCAGACTAACATAGAACCTTCACATGTCAAAGAGATCATGCAAAGGAAGATTGAGCATGTCTTCTATGGAATAGACATGCATGCCTTCTTGATCTCTTACGACATACACAACTCAAGCGCCTAATTCATCCTCTTCAACAAACTCAGATCTTATGAAATTCTTCAAAACTTGTTAAATTGATCTAAAAACTTCCAATTAGGTTGTATATAGATCAATTAACAATATTCAATCAACTTTTTGATCAAACAACAACAACAAATCTGTTTTCTGATCAAATTACAGTCCGAAAATGAAGAACATAGTTCGAGCACAAGTTTGATCAATTACTCAGATCTAGACGAATTACACACAAATTATGATTCAAATCATGTTTTTATGGATGAAACATAACTGAAAACAACAATTAATTGATCAAATTGCTATCAACACAGATTTCAAGTGATTCAATGAGCTCAAAAATGCCGATAAGCTCTGATCACTGAACCAACGGCTCTGATACCATTTGATCGGTTCAAAAGGATCGATCTGTGATGATATCATAATGCAATGATCAATTCAAACACAAAGTAATCAAACACATGCAATTACATCAAAAAATTCATAGATTTCATTGATAGGAAATGCGCGGATACAATGTGTAAGGGTACAGTTCGTTCTGTTCTAACGGTTTCTCTCTAAGATGTCTTCCCTGCACAATATATAAAATATCCTATTTAACTATCAAGAAACAAAGGAACATATATTTACAAAACAAGTCCCTATACTATGACAAAAAAGTTAAAAAGACAAAATAGACAAAATGTTAATCTTCCAAGAGCTTCAACACTTAAAAGCAGTTGACATGATCAATGGAGACCACAGTGTTGTGCATTTGTACCAAAAACAAAAATATTAAGCTCACTCCTGTCATGACAAGTGTTTGAACCTTAGTTAATGCGGATGGATAATGCAAAACTCAAATCCTCAGCATTAACTAATGTGGACAAGTCAAATGCTTCATCCGCATTTATCACAGAAAAATGCTGACAAGTCAAAATGTTCTTTCGCATTTGCTACAGTCTCAAATGCTGGCAAGTTTTGTGCTTCCGCATTTGACACAGTAAATAAATGTGGACAAATTAAAACATCCGTTTTGTTGCAGTACAAAATTAAAAACCTTCGCATTTGTTCACACACTTGCAAAGTTTGAGTAAGTTATTAAATCAACTATTTAAACACTTTCATCAAGGTCACTTATAATACTATTCTTCATCATCATTCAAACCATCTCAAATCTTGTGTTTCTATTATTCATCCAACTCCATTCCATCTCTATTTTGATTCTTAGCCAAAGTAGTATCAAAACAAGGTGATTCTTGATGGATTTGTAAACTTCAAATGTCGAGCCAGTAATGGACATAGAAACCTAGATTTAAGAAAATTCATAAAATTAACCAGGAACAATGGATTTTAATGGCATTCTTGAGTTCAATGAAATGGATGTTAATGTAAATAACAAAGAACAACCGATTTTCAAACTCTAAATTAACCACGACAAACAGGGGAACCGAACCTTAAAAAATGTTGAAATCAAATCAAATGTTTCAGTGTAAAAAAGGTGTTTGAAACAGTAAAGATGATCGAAATTAAACATAAAACATAACACAAATGGTTATTCATCACAAAATCAAAGATAGGTTAAGCTCCTATACAATAGTAACCATTGAACTCTTAATTTTGACCTGAGAAAGTCAAACTGAGAAAAGTTAAACATGATTCTTGTTGTATGATCTGATAATTGTTAGTACATTACTAACTCATGTGTCTCTATTACAGAGTCTATGGCAAACCTCACTTGGAGCAAGCTCCACAATGTCAGTGGATATCTTGATCCTGATGTGCTTGAATCTGAAGGGTTAAGAGATACGATCAGATTCATCTCTACAATAAGAGTGGCACATGCTATCACTGTTAAAACCATCATCTATGAGAACTTCACTAGATCATTTTGGGGAACAGTTGAAATAGTTGAAGTTGATGGTGTGAGGACTATTTCAGGAAGAATTACTAATGATCACACATTGGTAATCTTTGAACAGACTATGAGATAGTGTCTACAGTTTGGGGATGATGCCAACTCTCCACAAGAACTAGAAGAAGATCACATCATGACCTTCTTTGCCAACATTGGTTATGAAGGAGGCTTTGAAGGAAAACAGATTGTCAAAGGGTTAGTTGACCTACAGTGGAGATTCCTGATATACTTATTCCAACACTGCCTATCAAAAAGGAAGATTGGCTGGAATGATATCCCCATCTCTACTTCATCAACTATTTGTGCCTTATGCACTAACAGACAATTCAACATGTCTGCTTATGTGTTCAATGGCATGGTCTCAAACATTCAGGAAGGGATAAGGCATATGTTCCTGATGTATCCAAGGTTCATTCAATGCTTCATCAATGAAGCTTTTCCTGATCTTGTTCCATAGGGCCCTATGATGGACATTCCTCACTATAATGCCAAATCATACAAGTAAATCAAGAAGAGAGATCCAAGGAACTTTTCAGTGGAACCTTCTTTCCATTACTTCTATGGATGTTACAGCAGATAAATCCAAAAGAAGCATAAGAAGAAGAAGCTGAGGATGCTGTGCCTGATGTTGAGGTACAAGCATATGATGATGTTCCTACTGATGTTCATGAGATTGAAGAAGAACATCCAGCTGCACATGATCAACAAACTATTGAAGAGCATGCTGAATCAGCTGAAGAAGGACTAAGGCAAATGTCACCACAGGTTGATGTAGGTGGTGATCTTCATACTTTGCCTTCAGTTCAAGAAACAAAAATTCCATCACCCTTTAGAGCATCACCTGCTCACTCTCTTCCATTTTCTCCTATTCAATCTCATCATGTATCCCCTTTCCATTCTTCACCTGAAGCTGCTACTGCATCTGTTGATTCTGGTGAATCTACCAGTTCATCAGATGAGTCTGAATCATCTTCGGATGAGGAGGATCATGATACTAATCTTGAAAGGGCAGAGAGACAAGTACTCTCAGAGGGTGGTCCTTCAGAAAGCTATGCAGAATCTAAAGTTAATCGTCCTGATGCCAAAGACGAAATGATTTCTGAGCTATCACAGAAAGTAACAAGAATGGAGAAATTATTGGATAGAAGGTCTGGCATAATAAGGGATAGACTTCTTGAACTAGATGAGAAGGAGAAAGAATTAAAAGAACTAAAAGCTAAACATCAATCTAAAAAAGCAGAAAAAGAAAAAGAGATTGATAGCCTTAAAGCTGCCCTAGAGCAGGCAAAACAAGATATAAGTGGTATGTTGGACACTGCAACCATCCAAACTATTGCCATGGAAGAACAAAAGACTCTTCTTGATGCCCAAACAAATATTATAGCTGATCTTCATAGGAAAATAGAAGCTCTAACCATAAGAATTTCTGAATTGGAGATGTTGATTAAGAACAAAGAAGAATTAGAAAAAGAAAAGGATGATAAAGGTAATGATGAAGCTGAAAAAGAAAAGGAATCAGAAGAAGATGAAGATGTCTCTGGTGAGAGCAGTGATGATGATGATAACTCTCCACTATCAAAGAGACATAGGCTGACTAAAACCTCTTAGCAATCTCATTACAATAAGGTTTGGGTTGAAGAAGAAAATTTAGCTATGGTTGTCTATTATGATCCATCCTCTAAAGAAAGAGTTGATGAAGAATTTGAGATGAAAGAACTGATTGAAGACTTAGATATGTATTCATCTGGAGAATTTTTTATTGATGAAGACTTCTGGGACTTTATCAGAGAACTCAGAGCCCCAGTGGAACCCATAGTTATGATTCCTCTCAACCCTGTTTCATTAGAAGAAGAATTAAGCCTATAGCTTGTTCCTACAGTCACCTTGACTGATGAACAAAAGGAACTTGTCAGGAAGCTGTGTGAAGAGCTTAAAGAAAATGAGACTGCTGAAAAATAGAAAGAAGAAGCTAAAAATCTTGAAAAGATAAGAAGAAATAGGAAGTTGAAGCCTCTGTTCCATCTTCATCTAGTCCCTGATTACATATGTATTCTAGAAAGAGGAAATATTTATCTGAGAAGGCCAAAGGCAAACTGCCAATGGTAGAAGAGGAACCAGCTATTAAGAAACAAAAGGATGATCCATGAAGCCTTGCTGCTATTGTTAAATTTTTAGAAGAGCATGAGAAGGCTAAAGAACAATTGAAGAAGAACATTGAGTTGATAGTTTTAGAAGAAGGAGATAGAGAAGGAGGATATGATGAAAGCATCCTTGATGAACATTTGGTCAAAGACAACCCTACAAGTGTCGAATCATCAGTTAAGGAGATGGTTGAGAAGGCATAAACCGATGATCTGATGGTTAAAGCCATGTTCTTGATTAATCACAGTTATGATGCTGATGAAGTATTTGGGATGACATATGAGGGTACGGTTGAAGAAGTGAACAAGATGCACAAACTTCTTGACGCTACATATGTAACTGACTATGAAAAGAAGACAGCCAGATCCCCAATCACTTTTGTAGCTACTCAGTCTCAACAGCAACAAGAGCCTTAATCCCATTATCCTGATCCATATAGCATGACAGACAGGGAAATGAAGGATTATCTATCTACTCAAGGATTTACCAAAAGAAAGCTCGGTAATATGAAGACAAATTCCCTCAGAGCTGTAACTCGTAAAATAGTCAAAGACAAGAAAGAAAGATTATTGGCTATTGAGGAAGAAGTTGTACGGAGGAAACCCAGAACCAAAGTTTCAGCTCAAAATGTCCAACTCACTACCAAAGACCATGATGTCTTGGCACCCATGCTCTATAAAAATCCTTAATGGTTTACTGAACCCTCTCAATTGAAGCTGCATGAAGGGTTAACTACTTCAGAGATGATTAAGGGTGTGTTTGCTCCAGAAGGCAAAGTCGATGTAAAAGTTATTGCCTGGAAGTATGACAGTGATTGGAACATGGTTATGGTTAAAAGAATCTCAGGGCTCATTCAGTTCTTTACAGAGTACACTGCTTTGGTGAACTCCCTGTAGATTCATGATCTAAAGGAATTAGCTAAGCTGTAATTAATCAATCATCATGCTATTATATAGAGGATATGAGTTTGAAGACATTCTAAAAATGTTCAAGAAGATAAATAACTTCAAATCTCTAAAGGCTATCTGCATAAGGAAAGACAAATCCTTCATAAATCCTCTTGAAAAGAAAAAGAAGATAAAGGTATGAAGAGTTGGTATTTCCAAAACTGAATGTAAAGCCAACTGAATCATTGAGAAGAAAGATGGTAGCTAGAACCCACAAGTCAAAGCCAATCTCAAATGTGTTTTATGATGAAATGACTTATGAGTTGGTGATTTAAAGAAAATAGGGAGGAAAGGAAGCATCTGAAATTAGGCTGTTTAGTGGATATGAGGTAAGATTGTTAGATGAATCCTATATCCATTACATTTTACAAGGCACTTCATAAAAATAGATAACAAGCTTGGAGAAGCTGATATTTCTTTTTCAAATGCATCAAAACTCTAAAGATAGACTATGACAGAATAAACAAAAAGAAAGAACAAAGAAAAAGAAAGAAAGTTCCTCTCCAACTGGGAAATATAGTAAAATTAGAAGTAGATGCTGATGGTTCACTGTTGATTCATAAAGATGGGCTTTCCATTGTCTCTGTGTGGGAACCCATATCTCTAAGACATTTGCCTATTGAGGTTATTCATAATATGAGCCAAATGAAGATTCATGTTCTAAGTCGAGATAAGATGAATGAGGCCAGAGACTTCTCTAACATGATCAAGGCTATTTTGGATCCCTCACTGGCTGAACCTCAACCTTTTGCAGAAACAGAACCAACACCAGCTCCATCAACAGTCCAAGAAAGTCTAGCACCTGCTCTTGAAGAACCACGAGAATCTTCACAACCTCCATCACCCTCAAACCCTTGAAGTACATAGGTTGTGTAATCCTTAGGGGGAGTATTGTTGGACCCTAAGAGGATCATACATGCCAATTCAAGAGGTGGTTGAAGGTTGTTCGGGATAGAAATCCCTCAAGTCCAAGAAGAAATGCGGGTGAAGAATTAAGAAGAAAAAGACAAGTGTTGGGTGTCCGCATTAGTAAATGCGGAAGACCAAAGAACAAATACGGTCAAGTATTTGTTCATCTGCATTTACTAATGCGGACAAACAAAACAAATACGGCTAAGTATTTGTTCATCCGTATTAACTAATGCGGATGACACAATCAATGCTGAAGCTTAATAGAAGAAATGCTGATGAAGACATCACATCCGCATTAACTAATGCAGATGAACATTTACAAATGTTGATCATCTTTGGTACTTAGACTAGCATTCTTATGTATAGTTGTCAGGGTAGTTTAGTCATTTTGTACTGCCATTGTATCAGCCTATAAATAGAATAGTAGACACTACTTTTGTAAATTTTCACAAAAGTATTCACACAAGTTACATAGAAGTACTGTTTAGTGCTGCAAACCCTAGCACTCTTTGTATCTACATCAATATACAAAGCATTTATTAGTATTTTCAGCATTTAATGTTCATTGATTTAGTATTTCCGCTACTTAATCATTGACTCAATCATCATATTTGATCCTTGTTGAGTCACATCAATTGAGATTCCTATCTCGGACCCGGTCAATGGATATTCTTGTGTTACAGATGCCTTCTCGGACCCTGTTCATTCTGATCCATGACTTCGATAGTGATCATGAGGATCCTATGTTTTATCTTCCCCTTATCACACCCTTCGAGATTTATCACTACACATTTGCACCAATATGGGAGCCGACTTTCGAGTACGAGAATGGTTGGATTTGGGAATCTGATGACGAGAGTCCTCCTATTATTGGTGAGCCTAGCAGGTAGTACTTGTTAGTGATGAGCCTATTCCTGACATTCCTGAGCTTGTTCCTGAGGTTCACTTTGTTTACTCGAGGAAGAAGACGAGGGTGCCAAAGATGGTTACTGATGAGACTACCAGTGGGATACATGAGAAGACTGAGCCCAAAAGGGCTAAGTTGCGAGACGGATAGTGGGATTGGTTGTTCGAGCATTTGCAAGAGTGGGCTGATGAGGGTGGTATTGCTTCTACATTTGAGGTTGGTGAGTTGTCCTCAGCCTGTCGAGACCTACCGTGATTGATGAGCTTGTTGATCTACCTTAGTTACTCTGGCTACCAGATGCATTCACTATGAGCACCAGATTTCATCCTTACAGGGTAAGGTAGGAGTGACAAGCTAGATGTTGCAGGCGATGGATGGATGGATGATGACATTTGAAGAGGAGAAAGTGATTGAGAACAACATCTTGAAACAGTTACATTTCAGGATTTGTGAATTGGAGTCGGGACTGGCAGAGACAAAGAAGAAGCTGGAGGTAGCAGAGCTAAAGGTGGAGGCTATAGAGGCTTGGGTGGTAGCAGCGCAGTAGCAGGTGACAGTCCTTAAGGAGCGTGTAGAGGCAGCACTAGGGTTGGCAATAGTTTGCATAATGGTGGCTTCGGTGGTGGTGCGTGCTGATATGATGGCACGATTCTCTCATTAGATTTGTAGGATCTTTGTTATGTTAGTATTTGGAATATTGAAACAACTATTTTGTAATGATGTTGATGCTACTAGAACATCTGTTTTGTGTTGTTTCCCGGACATGTATTCTGAACTAATTATCTCTCTCATTAAAACCATTATGATGATTTTAATGAATGTTTGGTTATCAAAATGTTATGATTGTATACCTATTATTATTATGCATTTTGATATTATTTCGTGTATGTCGTTTATTCTCTTTCGTTTAATCCATAACAGAAGTAAATCAATGGCACCTAACACGTGAAATACCGCTGGTGCTAGAGGTACTGGTTTACCTACCACTGCTGAAGAGTTAGCACAACTGATATCCTAACATGTCAACTCTGGACTCGAGCAGCATGACTCAAATGCTGGCCGTGGTAGAGGACGTGGCACCATGGACGGTTCCCGTGGAGGCAGTTCCATTGGAATTCCCTCTGGGAGTCAAGCTCAGGGTTGTACTTATAAGACATTCCAAGCTTGTAATCCATGAATCTTTTTGGGAGCTGAAGGACCTCTTGACATTATTAGATGGATAGAGAAGATGGAATCCGTGATGGTAATCAACAACTGTTCTACTGATCAGTGAGTGAAGTATGCCACTTGTTCATTTCAAGATGAAGCTTTAAACTGATGGAATTCGAAGTTCAGAACCAGGAGAGGAAGCGGCATTTGGTCTCTCTTGGAACCAATTGAAGGAGATGCTGCTTAAGGAGTACTGTCCTCGCAATGAGCTTCAAAAGATCAAAACTGAATACTGGAATCTGACTAAGGAAGGTGCAGAAGTTAGAGCCTATACTTCCAGGTTTAATGATCTGGCAAGACTCGTACCCCAATCAGAGGCATGGTTACAACATAAAACCCTACCACGATGTAGAGCGCAGTGGCGCTGGCTAATTCATTGACTGATGATGCTATTCAGAGAGATGTGCTGGTTAAGAAAGGGATATTGGTAAGAAGCCAATGGAAAAGGAAAGGAAGGTTGTGGAGTCTGATAAGAGGTCTGTGGAGAATAAGAGGAAGTAGACTTGAAATTTCAAGAACCGAGCTGGGAATCAGAAGAATCAGAGGGTTGGATCAGGAAAGATGTATGCTACTAACTTGCCGGAGACAAGGAGGCAAGCTGGTGTACAGCTGAGGTGTAACAAGTGTAATCTTCATCATGGTTGTAACTGTAATATGAATGTGTGTTCAAGATGTAACAAGTATGGGCATCAAGCTCAAACTTGTCGAGTAAGGTTTATTAAGAAGCCTGAGAGAACTAGGCTAAGATGTTTTGAATGTGGAGCTGAAGGTCATTACAAAAGGGATTGCCCCAAGCTAAAAGGATCAAGTGCAAGGGGCAGGGTGTTTGAGATGAATGCTAAGGAGGCAAGATAGGACCGTCCGTCATCACTGGTACGTTCCTTGTCAACAATCATTTCACATCTATATTATTTGATACTGGAGCCGATATGAGTTTTGTGTCAAAGAATTTTAAACCATTACTTGGCCTTAGATCTAGTAAATTATATAAGAAATACATTGTTGAGCTAGCCAACGAAAAAATAATTAAAGCACGTGATGTAGTTAGAGGGTGCACTATGCAACTAGAGGGTCATTCCTTTAGCATTGACCTCCTACCTGTTGTGCTTGGTAGTTTCGATATTGTCGTGGGCATGGATTGGTTGTCAAAGCATCATGCTGAAGTGGTATGTTATGAGAAGATTATTCGTCTCCCTATTCCAAGTGGTGGAACTTTGACTATCCAAGGTAATAAAGGGAAACCTACCCTGAAGATTGTCAATTTGATGAAGGCTTGCAAGTATCTACGTGAAGGGTATCTAATATTCTTGCCAAGGCTGTGGATACTAAGAATGAGGAGTGAAAGCTCGAAGATATACCGATAGTGCGAGACTATCCAGATGTTTTCCCTGATGATGCCTGGATTACCCCATCTAGACAAATTGAATTCCGAATCGATTTGGTACCAGGGGCTGCTCCTGTAGCCCGATCATCATATCGATTAGCGCCTTCGGAGATGCATGAATTGTCCAAGCAATTAGAAGAATTATTGGATAAGGGATTTATAAGACCAAGCTTCTCACCATGGGGAGCACTAGTCTTATTTTTCAAGAAGAAAGATGGGTCATTTAGAATGTGTATTGATTACCTAGAGTTGAACAAACTCACTATCAAGATGTAAGGCCCCGTTTCTGGAGACGTCACAGTTGGTCAATCATAGCATAATATATATAAAACAACTTACATTTCATAAATAACATAGCTGAAATAATAGCAAAAACCATTCATTTCATTAATAGTTACTGTTTCTAAGCAATACATCATTGTTTCTTAAGTTACAAAAGACCCCTTTTAATTGCATTACAAAGCAACAATAATATCATTAAGCATGAATGGATGCTAGTCTTTCCCCGACGAGTAGCTTCCCTCGCGTGCCACCCTCAGCCACATTTACCTGCCAACTGAAAATGCATAAAAGTCAGCGTTGCTGAGTGAGTTCTAGTTTTAAAACATTAAAATACCTTTATTTATATACGAAAATATCATTTTTCTTAAAATACTTCCTTTTCATAAAATTCATTACTTTCGTACGTGATCACACATCATACGTACAACAAGATAATATTCATTATTATCTTTCATCATTCATCTCATTCGTTCCATACTCTCATTATTATCTTTCACTTTCTACCGGACCATTGTGCAATACCCCGACATTGTGCACGAAGCTGGTGTTGGGCCTGAGGTCTATAAATAGACCCCGAACATTGTGCACGAAGCTGACCCAGTCACCTGAGGCAAGCAACAAAGGTCCCTATCAATGTCAAAGATTGACCCTGCTTGCATCCTCATGGGGTAGCTAACCCGCACATAGTTGAGCTGACAACCCGTGGCTGTGAACTTCCTTTCATTTTGCTTGCAAGACTTTCAGTCATTCTTTATATTCCACTTTTCATTATCATTAATCTTTCACTTTCATTATGATAATACTTTACGTATACGAACATAAACATACCACATAAAGTCACATAATAATACATAATATGGAACACAAGAACCGGCCATAAACAAGCATGGAATAAGCAAAATACAACCATCAAAACATCCCAGGGCAATTCCTTAAATTTCCTTTTTCCCAAAATTTCAAAAATTTTCTAAGTGTTCTATGCGCATGAGCACTATATAGGCGCATGAGCACTATGCGGGTGCACCAACACTTAGGCGCATGAAAAACATACGCGCATGAAGACTATTTGGGCGCATGAACTACACTTAGTCACTTGGTCAGTAGGCGCATGAGGTACTGTTAAGCGCATGAACACACTGGGCGCATGAACCAACACTTAGGTGCCTGAGAACCAATCCTGGGCGCATAGGGTACTGTTCAGGCGCATGACTAGTACTTAGGCTATTTTGGCAAAAAATTCCTGGCTCATGGGGACTATTGGGGCGCATGAGCTTCACTTATGTTTTATAAGTCAAAATTTCAAGCGCATGAGCCCTATTTGGGCGGATGACCAACAGTTATGCATATTTCTGAAATATTTTCAAACCCAATCTGAATTCTAACCTGTTTGAAGCTTATTCCTATCATTCTAGGCATCAACAACACATAATCAACCATAAAACACAAACATAAACACACATAAACATACGGGTGCATATATAACAGTTGTAAAACATTTTTAAACATGCATTTTCAGCCCAAGAAGTTTAAAACACATAAAAACCGGGGTCTAGAACTCACCTATGCAGCCAACAAGTAAAACTCCTCCAAAATTGAGTGCACAAGAGTTCATACACCTAAAAACACACCAAAAACACCAACCAAACACATAGAACACATAAAAATCGGTTCTAAGGTTGAAACCCAACAAAACTAAACCCAAAAACACAAAGAACACTCACCAATTTACGAATTTCAGCCTCTTCTTCTTGAATAACCAAGAGAAACAAGCTTCTTTACTTCTTTCTTCCTTTTTCAGTCGAAGAGCAATAGTGGGAAAAGATATATGGGCGGCCATACTCAAAGAATTATTAAAATATTGAGTTCTGTACTCTTTACACATTGCCCCCTCCACTTTGGATTCTTTTCCTTTCTTTCAAGATACTTTTATTTTCTCTTCTTATTGCTTTATCCTCTTTTATTTTGACAAAATTTCAGGTGTTACAAGTCTACCCCCCTTAAAGAGGTTTCATCCCCAAAACCTGTCACTCTTTGAACAACTATGGGTAATGTTGTCTCATTTCTTCCTCAGTCTCCCACGTAGACTCAGAACCCTTTCGGTGTTTCCACTGCACACGCACAAGTGGAACCACTTTATTCCGCAGTCTCTTCTCCTTCCGGTAGATGATTGCCACTAGTTGCTCTACATAATTAAGCCGTTTATCCACCTCGATGTTCCCTAGTGGTACAATCATATCCTATCGGCTAAGCACTTTCTCAGATGAGATACATGGAATGTTGGGTGAATTCCACTTAACTCATCAGGCAGTTCTAATCGATAGGCCACCTCTCCTACTCGCGCGATAATTCGGAAAGGCACTATGTGTCTTGGACTGAGCTTACCCCTCTTTCTAAACCGGATGATCCCCTTCCAAGGTTAGACCTTCAACATGACTCTATCACCCACGTTAAACTCAATCGGTCTACGCCTTTGGTCGGCATACGACTTTTGTCTATCCTTCGCCGCCTTTATAAAGGCTTTGATCTTCTCCAACTTCTCTGTCATAGCCTCGATCACCTCAAGACTTCCCAACTCCTTCTGCCCAATGTCTACCCAACACACTGGTGTTCTACACCTTCTACCGTATAGCATCTCATATGATGGCATGCCAATGCTGGCATGATAACTGTTGTTGTATGAGAATTCCGCTAACGGTAAATGATCATCCCAACTTCCTCCAAAGTCAATCACGCATGCTCAGGCATATCCTCGAGTGTCTGAATCGTCCTTTCAGACTGACCATCTGCCTGGGGATGGTAAGACGTGCTAATGTGTAGCCTCGTCCCCATCGCATCATGGAATCTTTTCCAAAACTTCGAGGTGAACCGGGTGTCACGATTTGACATGATAGACACCGGCACACCATGATGAGCTACAATCTCTTTAATGAACTGATCTGCCAGTCTCTCGGATGAATACGTCTCGTGGATCGGTAGAAAGTGAGCACTCTTTGTCAGACGATCAACTATCACCCATATGGTATCGTACGCCCTTGTCGTACGAGGTAACTTAGTGATGAAGTCCAAGGTGATGTGCTCCCACTTCTACTCGGGTATATCCAACGGTTGGATTTTCCCATATGGCTTCTGATGTTCTCCCTTCACTTGCAAGCAAGTAAGACACTTACTCACATATTCCACTACATCGCTCTTCATACCCGGCCACTAGTAATCCTTCTTCATATCTTGATACATCTTGGTAGCACCGGGATGAATGGAGTATCTAGTCTTATGAGCTTCATCCATAATTCATCCCCGTAGGTCCCCGTAACGAGGGATCCATATCCGCCCGAAGCGGGTTCTAACTCCGTGAGTGTTTTCTCCCGACTCCACGACTAGACCTCTCATACTTTCAGAGTTTAGGCAATCTTCTTTCAACGCAGTTGATAA